>JAPTYQ010000015.1:34244754-34263796 GCA_029814465.1 Ostorhinchus cyanosoma | reverse complement strand
TTTTTCAGGTGTTTCATCTTCAATTAGAGTCATTTTTCCATCTTTCTCTTCAACTTTAACTACCTCTAATTCTATTGGTTCATTTTTATCCTTTTTAGTTTTCAGTATTTTCTGTTTCATTGATATTATTTCTTTCTCTGACTCATCAGTTGGTTTAATCTCAGTTTCTATGTCCATTTCTTCACATGTTTCCTCCATCATTGGTTTAACTGACACTTTTCTTTCTGTTGGTTCTTGTGTTTCAGCTTCTTTAAGAAGTTTTACTTTATACATTTTATCTTCAACTTTTCTGACCTTTAACTGCTTTTGTTCAACTATAATCTGTTCAGGTTTGGTCATTTTCTGACGTCTTATGTGTTCTGTTAAACGTGTTTGATCAAGTTCTTCAGGTTTTGACAGTAATTCTACAGTTTTAGTTTCAGGTGTTTCATCTTCAATATAAGTAATGCTTCCATCTTTCTCTTCAACTTTAACTACCTCTGATGGTGTTTGTTCATGTTTATCCTTTTTAATTTTCAGTATCTTCTGTTTCATTGATATTATTTCTTTCTCTGACTCATCAGTTGGTTTAATCTCAGTTTCTACGTCCAATTCTTCATGTGTTTCCTCCATCATTGGTTTAACTGACACTTTTCTTTCTGCTTCTTCTTGTGTTTCAGTTTCTGTAAGAGGTTTTACTTTAAGCGTTTTATCTTTGATTTTTGTAACCTTTAACTTCTTTTGTTCGAGTATCTCTGAAAGTTTGACCAGTTTCTGTTCAGTTTTTTGTTTTATAGATACAGATTCAGCCTTTGTTTTATCGATTCCTTCATCAAACTCTTTAGGTTTTAAATCTAACTCTACGGTTTTACTTCTAGTTTCAGGTGTTTCATCATCAATATAAGGTTTAATCTCAGCTTCTACTTCCAGTTCTTCACATGTTTCCTCCATCATTGGTTTAACTGACACTTTTCTATCTGTTGGTTCTAGTGTTTCAGTTTCTTTTAGAGGTTTTACTTTATACATTTTATTTTCAACTTTTCTGACCTTTAACTGCTTTTGTTCAACTATAATCTGTTCAGGTTTGGTCATTTTCTGTCGGCTTACATCTTCTGATGAACATGTTTTATCGATGTCTTCATTAAACTCTTCAGACTTTGTGACAGAGTCTTGAACTTCAAGTGTTTCAGGTTTTCTGTCTCCAACAGGAGCTTCATCTTCATCTTCATCTTCATCTTCATCTTGAACCGTCATGGATGTTGTTTGTTTGTCTTTAACAGTTTTAGTTTGAACTAACTTCTGTCTTCTGTCAGTTCTCTGCTGAGGTTTGGACATTTTCTGTCCTGTTTTATCATCTGCAGATACTTTGGTTTCAACTTCCTCATCAAACTCTACATGTTCTGTTACAGAGGCTGAAACTTCACACGGTTTTTCAGGTGTTTCATCTTCAATATGAGTCATTTTTCTATCTTTCTCTTCAACTTTATCTACCTCTAATTCTATTGATTCATCTTTATCCTTTTTAATTTTCAGTATCTTCTGTTTCATTGATATTATTTCTTTCTCTGACTCATCAGTTGGTTTAATCTCAGTGTCTACGTCCATTTCTTCACATGTTTCGTCCATCATTGGTTTAACTGACACTTTTCTTTCTGTTGGTTCTTGTGTTTCAGTTTCTTTAGGAGGTTTTACTTTAACCATTTTATCTTTGACTTTTGTAACCTTTAACTGCTTTTGTTCAAGTATCTTTGGAGGTTTGACCAGTTTCTGTTTCATAGATGCTAATATTTTTTCAGCCTTTGTTTTATCAATTTCTTCATGAAAGTCTTTCGGTTTCAACACTAACTCTACAATTTTGGTTTCAGATGTTTCATCTTTAATATGAGGTTTAATCTCAGTTTCTACTTCCACTTCTTCACATGTTCCCTCCATCATTGGTTTAACTGACACTTTTCTTTCCGTTTCTTCTTGTTTTTCAGTTTCTTTAAGAGGTTTTACTTTATACATTTTATCTTCAACTTTTCTGACCTTTAACTGCTTTTGTTCAACTATAATCTGTTCAGATTTGGTCATTTTCTGTCGTCTGACATGTTCTGATGAACATGTTTGATAGATTTCTTCATCAAACCCTTCAGGTTTTGCCACTAATTCTACAGTTTTAGTTTCAGATGTTTCATCTTCAATATGAGTCATTGTTCCATCTTTCTCTTCAACTTTAACTACCTCTGATGGTGTTGGTTCATGTTTATCCTTTATAGTTTTCAGTACCTTCTGTTTGGTTGACATTACTTCTTTTTCTGATTCATCAGTTGGTTTAATCTCAGTTTCTACATCCAGTTCTTCACATGCTTCCTCCGTCATCAGTTTAATTGACACTTTTCTTTCTTTTTCTTCTTGTGTTTCAGTTTCTTTAACAGGTTTTCCTTTATATATTTGATCTTTTCTGACCTTTAACGGCTTTTCATTGACTATAATCTCTCTAGGACTCGTCTTTCCAGCGTCAGGTTTCATTTCACTCAGTTGTGGTTTTTCTGTTGGACTAATGTAAACATGTTTGTCTTCATCTTCGATGGCTGTTTGACGTCTCACAGTTCTGTTCTGTGATGTGAGTTTTGGTTTTCTGGTCATTTTGTCAGTTTCTTTTTGTTCTATAAACTCTGGAGGTTCTGTTTCAGATGGTTCTGGTTTCATCTCCGTCACTCCTTCCAAAGGACCGACTTTGACTTGTTTGTCTCTACGTTTGATGACCACTGCTTTAGGATGAAGGTTTGCTGATACTAAAGCTTCTTCTTTTGTTTGTTTCAATGCTTCATCTTCGTTCCTTTTCATTTCTAAATCTGCAGATTTTGGTTCAGTTTGCTTCATTGGTTTTACTTTCTTTGCTTTTTGTGATCGATCTCCTCCTTCTACATGTTCTCGTTTCTCGGTTGTTCTAGATTCCTCTGACTCATCACTTCTTTCTTGTCTAATTTGATCTGATGTTTTCTTTTCTAACACACAAACTTCAGGTGGTTTTTCAGTTTCTGTTTTCTTGGGTGTTATTTTAATGTCAGTCTCATGCCTTTCAGTTCCTTCAGCCTCTGTTGTTTTTTTTCCCATGTATTTATCAGTGGATTTAGGTTTTCTAACTGATTCCTTATGTTTGTCCATCTGTTTTTGTTCATAAGCTGAAACCTCTGGACTCTCACCTTCTATTTCACTGATTCTTGAAGTGCCTTTAGTAGCCATTATTTCTACTTTTTCTGTATTTTGGGCAGAACATTGTGCTTGATCGGTTTCTTCACCCTGAACTGCGTCAGGAACTGAACTTTCAGTCACGGTTGACAGTTTTTTAGTTTTTGGGATGACTCGTTTATCAAAGCCCTGTGCAATCAAACCATCAGTAACAGATTTCTTACCACTTTCAGATGTTTCCTCTGGTTCTTCTAACATAGTTAAAATATCTTTCTGTAGCTGAGGTTTCATATTTTCTCCAACACCGACATCTTCGTCCTTATCTTCAGTTTTCTCAGTTTGAAAGTCCTTCTGAGGTCTTGTCTCAGTCTTTAACCGACTTGTTCCTTCAGGATTTTAAGATGCATGAAGAGGAAGCACCATAATTCGGTGCCAAGAGATTAGAAAAAACAACAACAACAACAGACAAACATGGATTAAACCAGACAGAGATAACATAAGAAGAAGATGCAGAGGAATGTAGTGTATTTGTCATGTTGTACCTCTGTCTGGTGTTTGTCTTTTTGTCTTGACTTCAGGAGATGGAGACGGAATCACCTCAGCCTTCGCTTCTGTTTCTTTAAAGAATAATCAGGTTTGTCTTAGTGGAAGATATTTAAGAGAAGAAAGACTTACAAGCACAAAAAAGAGGCAAAAAAGAAACAAAGGTATAATTGAATACCAATAGAGATATTTTCAGAAGAAAAAGGAAATGATATGATGAGACGTTGACAAGACAGACGCTGATGAAATGATAGTTTTGTGCAAAAAAAGTAAAAGAAATGGACATGATACATGTTTTCTCTGTGTACCTCTAGACAGTTTTTGTGAAGAAATCCTTTTCTTTTCATCTGATTTTGTCTGAAATTTTTCTTCAGTTAAAAGACTTGTTTGTTCTTTTTTCTTCTTGGGAACTTCTTGAGGTTCTTCTTTCTTTTCTGTTGGGGTTCTTGCAGGTTTCATTTCAACTTTTTGTTCAGGTTCTTTTAATGGAGTTTTAACATCTGTTACTGACTCTTCCATTTTTACTACTACTTTAGTTTTTTCTAAAACTGGTTTGTGTTTCTTTACGGTTAATTTTTCTTTAGTTTCATCCTCAGAAACTGGAGGTTCATCTGTCTTTTTTGTTACTTTGTCTTTGATTAAAATACTTATTTCTTCCTTTTTTGGTTCTACTTTCTGTTCTGTGATGGATTCTGTTTTAAGTTCAGTGTCTATTTTCGACTCTTTAAGTTTAACTTCTACTCTTGTTTTTTCTGAAACTTTCTCTGGTTCATGTTTTTTTATTCTTGGTGGTTCTTTATTTCCTTCCTCAGAGACTCCAGTTTCGTCCTTCTTTTTTCGATCTGGTTCTGTTATGGACTCTTTTGCTTTGACTTCCTGTTTCTTTACTGAGACTTTTTGTGGTTCTGGACTTTCTTCATCATAAACCTGAGTTTCCTTTTTCATTATTTCCTCATCTACTGTTTTTATCTGAATGTGTTTTCTTGCGTCTCTCAACTCAACTGTAACCTCTGAGGATTCCTGGGCTTCGGTGCATTTATGGTCTGGACCAATTTCTACTTCCAGATCATACGGTTCTTCGTACCTCTCCTGTTCTTCTGCTTTGGTTCTGACTTGGATCGGGCCTGGTTTAGTTCTGATTTCTTGAACTAACTCAGTTTCTTTGACTGGTGCTTTTTGCTCGGTTTTCCTCGCCTCCTGTTCTTTCTCTTGTCTCATTTTAGTTTCTGTTTTGACGCTTCTTTCTTGTCTCTTTTTGACAATAACGATAGTCTCTGTTTTGTCAGATGTTCCATCTTTCCTCTCGTCTATTATCTCTTCTGTTGGTGACTCGATCGTTCTGACAAAAAACTCCTCTTCTTCAGGTTGATCTTTGGTTGTACTAATACTTTTTTCAACTACAATAAAGGTTTCTTGTGTTTTTGGCTCCACCCTCTGTTTTGTGGCCCTGATTTCTTTCTTTTTGGAAGAGTCAGTAACAGTTATGTCACCTCTCAGTTCAGACTTTTTGTCTCGTTCTGATAAAATGTCAACTTCTGATAGTAACACCATGGTCTTGGCCAGAGCTGACACTTCATCCTCGTACAATATTTTGGCCTTTTCTTCCACCACGTCTTCGTGTTCCCAAACCTCCTCCGTGGGCGACACTTTCTCCGTCACATAATAAACTTCTTGAATCTTCTGAGCTCCTTTTCTTCGCTCAATCTTCACAAGACTCGTCGCTGCTCAAGTTTTAAGAAGAGGCGTCATGTGGCGGCGCCAAGAGGTGACGACAAAACACAAAGACAAACAGTGTTAGAAGAGACACAACACACCAAGACCGAGGCAATAATGCACCTGCTGTGAATTATCACCAAGAGGCAAAGAGTGTGATGTGGTTAAAGATCCTCATGGTTTCAGATGCTCGGTACCTTTTTCAGGAGGTGAGACTTCAACCTCTGCAGGAACAGTCTTCTCAATCTTCTTAGTCTCCATTTCTTTTAAAGAATTAATAGGTTTTGAAACCAAGACAGCGTGTAGACCATTTCAGAAAGAGATTTTAGACAGTTGAAAGTTAAACAAACATGGAAAACACACATTAAGATTCACAGAGTCAGATGTTATGAGGGCAACAGTCCAGTTGGTGTTGGTTTTACTGTCAGATATATGTACAGTCAAATAAATGAACATGGAGCTTTTAGCAGCTGAAAACCTGGGCTTATTTCCACTTCCAGATCTAAACTTCTACTACGCTATTTATTAAAACCATAAGTGCCGTCACCTTCTGACATCACTATGCAGCTTAATTTATTCTTGATGGTACAATTAACTCACAATCTCCTCCCAAATTAACCTAAATATTTTAACTAAATTTTCACAAAATCAAAATAAAATGCTCATTTCTGACACTAATTTCAGCAAATTTGTCCTTCATTTCTTACCAGATCAGCCAAAAGAAAATAAATCAACTGCACTAATAGGGTTTCAGCCAGTAGAGGGCAGTCACTATAGCTACACTAAAATTGAATCAACAACACTATTTAACACATATACCTCACATATACCACACATACCTCAGTTAAAGTGGTGAAGCCTCTGACTAAATAAACTTCCATTGTGTTGATTCAACATGTTTATGATTTATTTCAATCAGTAAGTGATAACTAATCTGATTATTTTGCCAAATCAACAGCCATAAAAGCTACTGCTTTCACTGTTTCTTCTACAAAGAAAACCAATTCATGAGGAGAGCATGACTTCACCTAGATCTGAAGGTGGCAGTTTCTGGAGGTTTATTATCTTACAGGTTTGTTCACATGTACAGTAATAATTAACAGTCTGAAAATGTGAATATTTTTTGTTCTAAAATCTGGATGAGCCTAAAACCCCAAAGTAAGCCTTCTATAAACCAATGGAAAAGGCTGAAATCTCTGGAAACCAAAGGAATCCCTGGCCTTGAAGCCAAAAAATGTATTGAATGTTATACATGAATTTAATAATGACGTTTAATATGTGGATAAAACCAGGTTCATTTCTTTGAATGTACAACAAACTGCAAAACGCAGTAGATGTTTAACATCTGACTGTTGCCAAAGGTTTACATGCAAAGAAAGAAGGAAAGAGATGAGTTGGGCCTCAGCTGTACCTTTTCGAAGAGTTTCTTCGACTTCTCGTTTGGGTTTTGCTTCAGGCACCTTCTCAGGTGTTTTATCAGGTAAGATCCTCTCAGTTTGCTTCAGTTTCACTTCCTTCATCTCCTCCTCGGCCACTTTTAGAGGAACTTTGACCTGTTTCCTCTCAGGAGGAGCTTTTTCTTCAGGAATTTTAACAGGTACCGTCTCTGGTACTTTTTCAGGTACTTTATGTGGTACTCTTACAGGTTTCTCTGGTAACTTTTCAGGTTCTTTCTCTGGTACTTTTTCTGGTACCCTCCTTGGTTTTTCCTCTATCTTCTCAGGGACTCTTTCTTTCACTTCAGATTTCATCCTCTCAGGTACAGTTTCAGGTATTTTTTCAGGTAGTCTCTCAGGTTCAGGTTCTATTACCTCCTCAAACACCTTCTGGTGAACTTTTTCAGGCTCTTGCACCTCTTCAGGTACAAGTTTAGGTTTGGACATCACAGCTTTAAGAGGGTTTGACACAAAAACATGCACAAGACATGACTTTCAAGAACAGAAACATGTGCTGACGCACCAGTAAAGATGTTAGACATCAAATCAACCTCTTTCAATCAACAAGTAGAGACTTTAATGCCGCAAAAACACTTACAAAAGGTGATTTGAGAAACTTAACCTGCTATTTAAGGGTTCGACAGACAACAACCAAACATCAGAACAAAAACAGGTTTTGAATAAACACCTATCAGTACCTTTCTCTTTCTTCTGTGGTTCTTTTGGAAGAACAATGGCAGGTTCTGGTTTCTTGGCTTTTGGAGCTTCCGGAATTTTTTCTTCCACAGGAACTTTAAAGAGGATGGTTGAAATTAACATAGATTAGATGTAAATGAACTGAAGAGTTTTATTAGACATGAACAAACCAAGCACTCTAGCGAGTGCAAACATTAAGAGTTCCATTGTGCAGCCCCATCGCTCCAGTACAGTGAACCAGACATTAGAGGTTAGAAACAAACCAAAACCCAAGAGTTTAAGATGAGTTTAAGAGTTTAGGTCGGAGTGTGATGACAGCGGACCAAGCTTTAGCTACCTTTGGTTGCCACCGGCTTCTTCTGTGGTGGTTCTACATCTCTCTCCACCTTTTGTGGGACTGGAGGTGGTGGAGGAGGAGGAACCACCTCCTTCTTTATTGGTGCTTCTGGCACTTTAAAAGAACAGGCCTTTGTCAGACACTTAAAACTTAATACTATGAAAATAGAAGGTCTACGTGAAATAAGCCTTGTTTTAATATCAGATGTCAAACAATGAGACACAAACCAGACATTAGAGAAAGAAAGAGTTAAAAAAGTTAAAGAATTTTTTTGTTGCACAAACAATCTAAGATCGATAACTTAGTGATGAACACTCCAGATGAGTTAAAGAATGGAAAGCGGAGTTAAGAAGATTAAGAAAAACTCCAGAGCTACACCTCATCCAGAAACACCTGGATCTCTACCTTTCTTTGGTGGTTCCTTTGGTGCAGGAGTTGGTTCTGGTTTGGTCTTCTTTGGTTCTGGTTTTGGCAACTCAAGTTCTGGAACCCTCGCTTCAGGTTCAGGCTTCTTCACCACCTGTTCAGGTTCAGGAACTGGAACCTTTGGTTTGGCAGCAGGTTCTGGTTCTGGCTTTGGCGCTGGAGGTTCAGGTTTATGGACTTCTGGCTTGAGTTTTTCTGGTTCTGGTTTGAGTTTTACTGGTTCTGGCTTGGGTTTTTCTGGTTTTGGTTTGACTTTTTCTGGTTCTGGTTGGACTTTTTCTGGTTCTGGTTTAGGTTTTCTGGCTTCTGGTTCTCGTTTCTTTATGGCAGGCTCAGGCTTGACCTTTGCAACCTCTTCGGGAACTTGAAACAACATTTACATGATTTAGACATGAGCGGAATGAGTCGCAAAAAACAGAAAGTCAAAGATTCGCTTCTAGATTTGAAGCTGAGCAACAACACTGATACAGATTACAAGTCAGACAGAGAAACATTCAGTCAGTTAAAATCATAACAGTCCAGAAAGTCTGCAAAGGTAAACACAACAACAAAACACGAAAGGAAATACCTTTGGATGGTGGAGTAACCAGCTTCGTCATCGGCACCGGCTTGACCTCGGGCTCAGGCTCCACCTTTGCTGCTGGTCTAGGCTCTGGTTCTGGTTTGGGAGCCGGTGCAACTTTAGGCTTGGGCTCCAGTTCTGCTTTGGGTGTGGGTTTAAGCTTTTGCTCTGGTTCTTCTTTCAGAGGCAAGGCAGGTTTCAGCTTAGGCTCTGGTTCTACCTTTGGAGGTGGCCCAGGTTTAGGCTTCATCTCTGGTTCTGCTTTCGTTTTGGGCTTGGGTTCAGGTTCAGGTTTAGCTGCAGGTGCCACTTTTTTGGGCTCTGCTGGAACCTGAGGCTTGGGTTCATCTTCAGGTAAGTAAGACAAACATCAGCTAACATTAGCATCAAGTCAATTAAGAGTCATTAAGAGGTGTTTATAAGAACATAAAGACAAATTGATGAAGAGTGACATTAACAAAGTGTTACATGAAGAACAGACAAACGTGAAGATTAAAGACAGACGTCAAGAGGTGAAAAGCTAAGAAGCGGTGATCACGGAACTGCTGCGACTAAGAAATGCAGTTTAACAATCAACATAAGAAGTACCTTTGGTTGGAAGTTCAGGCTCCTTGGCCGGTGGTGAGGGAACAGCAGCAGGCTTCTTAGCCTCCTCTGGTTCTTCAAGTTACATTCAAACACAAGCAAATCAAGAAAAATATAGAAAACAAGAAGACAAGGAACAGAAACTATGAACAGGATGTAGAGGTAGACCAATATGAACAAGATAAGATGTGAGTCAGGAGTAAGAAAACTTTAAGTAACATAAAAAAAAAGTGATCAACATAAGGTCAGTATCATCTGCATAGAAGGACGTTCAGTAGAAATCTCTACCTTTGGGAGCAGAAACATCTTTTCTCTCTGGAACTGAAACTACAGGAACCTTTTCCTCCACTGGCTTTCTGGCCTCTGGGACTTTAAAATGTAAGTGAACGAGTGAATTTTTACAACATGAAAACAACAGAGAGGGTTGAATATCACACAAACACAAAGACGACTATAAGAAGTAAAAGAGCTAAAGGTATTTCTGAAACAGGTACGTGGTGTTTCTGTACCTTTTGGAGGCGATGGCTCCTTCACGGCTGCTCTGGGCTTCTCTTCAACCCTCTGAGCTTCAGGGACTTAAAAGATACTCAGTGTATTAACATCACACTGTTTCACAAGAATAAGAGATGCTGTGCATTTGCAGGTGAAGCTCAGCAGAAGATTAAGAGACAGCAAAAGTGACTAGAATCAACTACGAAGCAAAGTCTGTCTGTAGTGAGACTTAAAGGTTCAGTAAGAATAAAGAATGAAAGACAGGAAGCTGAAACAGGACAGAGGAGGTTAGAAGCAGGAGGAAGAGGTGGTTTATGAGGGACAGCATTTCAGCCACAGCCATGACACATTCAGATGTAAACATACCTTTGGTTGGCATCTTCTCCCTCATCTCTACCTTCTTGGTCTCCACTGTTTCCTCGATGGGAACTCTGGCAGCTGGAAGAAAAAAACACCAAGACATAGAGGATCATCATGACCATCAAAGAAAATGGATGGATTGACGTTTCTCACTTTAACTGAGAAACCACTGATATGGCGTATTAGGGCCATTGAAGATTAAAAAAAAACAAAGAAAACAAAATCAGGATATTTACAAGAAAAAAGTGAATATTAACAGAGTAACTTTACAGGAAAAACTTGTTTCTTAAGAGAATAAAGAAACAAATTTATGAGACATAAAAAACTTCGATATTGTCCAAGATGAGCATTGTAAATTTATGAAAAAAATAACTGACTTTCTCTGAGATGAAAGTTACGAATTCAGAACAAAGTCATATTCTTTAGATCAGTGGTTCTCAACTGGTCTGGCATCAGGACCCGCCATCACCCCTGAATGACATGACTCGATTGGACAAAACTTAAACTTCTCAAATATATTTGGGACAATACAAAAGACAAGTTTAGTGATAAACCAAACTGACCAGCAGGTGGTGATGATAAATATGGAAATATTTCCTTTAATACTAAATTAAGTACATTTTAACTAAAAAATGAAAAAAACCTAAAAAGCTAAAATTAAACATACCTTCATTCACTTATTCAAGAATTAAACACATTGAGGTTTCCATCTAATGTAGGTAAAACCATATCTGATGTAGTCGTTGTCATACCTGAGTTTATCCATGATATGAATAGAAACTTTTGGTTCTTCTTTTATGCTCTGTCTAGTGTTAATTATCATCACAGCGCATTACCGCCACCTACTGTTGGGGAGTGTGAATGGACGCCACTCAGCTATGTAAAAAAATAAAGCGCAGGATTGGTTTATTAATATTATTTTTTGCCCAGACAAAGGTCCACGACCCTCTGAAGACGGGTTTGAGACCCACTTTTGGATCACGACTCACCAGTTGAAAATCACTGCTTTAGAAAAAAAATCCATTAATTTACAAGGAAATATCTGAAGACTTCCTTAGATTATGCTTTTGAATCTTCATTTTCTTTGCTAAAAGTGTGTCCACATTATGGCATCGTGATCCCAAACAGATGAACCTGTTTGATCTGGTGTAAATGTTGGACATAAGTTTAGGTTTTACAGGTTTAAGAGAATCCACCACTTATCAGTCCCCCTCAGACTGAAGGGAAAGACCAGCAACACAGAGGGATTATGGGACAAAAAAGAGGAGGAAAGGGACAGACACAAAGAATGAGCCAAGATCGGCTCAGACACATTGAACCACACAAATGAGCGCCGTCATTGGGTCGAGGACATTTGATACCTTTAGTGGACACTCGCTGAGTTAACGTCTCCTCTGTCCAACTGTCCACTTCCACTGAAGACGAGACGAACACACAACAGAAAACACAAGGAACATGAGGAAAAAAAAAACAGAACGTGACGTCACTTCAGTCTGATGAAGTCTCAATCAGCTGTTGACTGTGTGAAGCCTGACCCCTGCTGGTTCACACTGGTACTGCAACCACAGCCTTTAGACAGCTGCACATTCTGGACCATTTCATTTATTTTAACATTAAAGAACAATATTTGCTAGACAAAAGTTTAAGAAAATATGGTTATTATCTAAGATTCTGGTGTTGAATCTGTAAGAAAAAACTGAGTCATACATGGATGAAAATGTCAGATTGTGTTTGTTAAACCAAACATTCAGCTAGATCATAAACAGTCTGATCTTCATTTGTTATTGGTGGTGCTATATCTTGTCTTTCTGTTATTTCAATATGGTTTTTGTTTTTTTCATTACTGCTTACTATTTGTTGTTTTTATTCTACCATATTTTTTGTTTTTATGCTACCGTATTTTTTATTATTCTACTCAAGTTGGAAACGACCTGAACAAACTGATCAATAAGACGACAAACTGACTGAAATGTCAAGAAAAAGACTCAAAGTGCATTTGATGAAGATGGAAGATTAAGACATGAAAAAAGAAGTAACCTTCACATCTCACAAACAAACAAACAAACAAACAAACAAACAAACAAACAAACAGGAGCTGTGAACAGTCATGTTTTCCACATAATAAATGTTAAACAACAGAAACACAACGCGATGGAAGATGTTATGATGAAGATGACAAAGATGAGCAGCAGATTTGGGTAAATTCATTCAGAGACTCTTAAATGTTGATTCATGTCCTTATATTTCGTTTTATCACCGCTGTCCTGGTCTTGTTTTGTGATTTCTACTGAATTGTAGTAGATGAATCTGTCACATCTTCCATAACTCAGGATGGTTCATTATCATTGGATGTTTGTTTTTCCCAGATCTGCTCAGATATTGAAGGTGGAGTTTTAGTGTCAAATCACACGAGTGGGCTGTACCTCTGCGCTCCACCTCCACCTCCTCTTCATAGTGATACGAATATTCAGTTGATTCTTATCAGGAACAAAGACACATCTGATCAGTGATTCTTCTGAAACGGGTTTAGTGTTTATTGTGGTGTTAGTGTCGGACAGAGGCTGAAACTCAAATACCTTCACGTTTCATCTCCTCTTCGTAACGATAAAACGCAGCAGATTCTTTAAGACACAACGACATGTTCAGTCACCTTCAATTTGTGTTCATTAGGGTTAAATGTACGTCGGATGGTGTTGCAGTGTTTCAGGGATGAGACTCTGTTTTCTGAAGCTGCTCTGCTTCTTCTTACCTTGGATAGCCACTGATGAAGACATGTCAGGCCTCTGAACTGATGAGTCAGGGACATCTATAGGACACCACATGTAACAGCAGCTCAGTGTCAATACAACTGTATTAGAGCTAAGTATGATCATATTAGAGATAAAGACGATCGTATTAAAGCTAAACAGGACACTATTAGAGCTAAAAATTATCATATTAGAGAAAAATAATCTTAGAGCTAAATATGATCATATTAGAGATAAATATGATCATATTAGAGATTAATATGATGGTATTAGAGCTAAATATGATGATATTAGAGATAAATAGGATCATATTAGAGATGAATATGATGGTATTAGAGCTAAATATGATCATATTAGAGATGAATATGATGATATTAGAGCTAAATATGATCATATTAGAGATAAATAGGATCTTATTAGAGCTAAATATGATCATATTAGAGATGAATATGATGGTATTAGAGTTAAATATGATCAAATTAAAAATAAATATGATCTTATCAGAGATAAACATGATCTTATTAGAGGTAAATATTATTGTATTAGAGCTAAATATAATTATATTACAGATAAATATGATCTTATTACAGGAAACTGCGGTGTTGTCGTGGGTTACAGTGGTATTACCGTGGGTTAAGGTGGTGGTGTTATGGGTTAAGGTGATGTTGTTGTGGGTTACGGTGGCATTGTCCTGGGTTACAATGTATACTTACCCAGTGGCACCATGGCTAATTCAATCTCTGCGAAAAGAGCGAATAAGGCGTTAAAGACTGGGAGCAACAGCGGCTGAACAGAAGCAGATAAAGGTGGCTCGGACTCTGACTGTACCTTTGCCAGACAAATAAAGCTCAGCTGTGCTCTTAGCCTCCCCTCTGGGCTCCAACCTCACAATGACTGAGTACACGCCTACATGGGATTAGTCATCAACACACCAAGTCAGAACAACAGTGACGACTCAAAACTCTGCAGTGGCGCCCGTACGTAGCTCTACACACCTTCATCTTCTATGGTCACGTTTCTTATGACCATGAAATGTCTTCGGCCCTCACTTCGGAAGTTGTACTTAGGGCTCTCTTTCAGTTCCCATGTGTCTTTGTACCATGAAACGATCGCGTTGTCGAAGGACACCTCGCACTCGAAGGTGGCCGACTGCCGCTCGTTCACCTCCACGTTGTGGATGCGTTTGGTGAAATGAATTTGTTCAGCTAAAACAGATACAGACGTGAGTGGGTTTGGATTCGCACACACAACTGGAAATGGTAGTTTTCACTGACACACGGTTACAGATGAGGGTCTGAGTTGTTACTATGGAGACGGATGAGCGGGTCCAGGTGCTGGGGCTCAGGTTTCACCACAAAAATGTATTTAGAATCAACAACGGAAAAGTGAGTGTGACGAAAACAGGAAACAGAATCAAAAAACAAACTCCAGAAATTCAGTTTAGATTTTCATCAACATTAATGAAGAAAAAACTAAAGAAATAACAAATGAACAGTGGATTCATGTTGTAAACATCATCCAATTAAAAAATAAACTAATGAAAAATAAAGAGAAAACTGAGAAAATAAAACTAATACTACTAAATCATGTAACAATAATAAAGAAAAAAGAACAAAAATATAAAAACACAAAACAGGAACCAAAAGGAAGAATCAACAATTTAAGTAAAAGACAATAAAAAATAACATCCACAAAATGTTCATTTATCAAAGTTATCCAAAAACATGTCGTAGTTAAATAAAAGGTTTTTATATTTGTTCTTCCGTTTACTTTGTTTTTTAATCCTTTTTTTAATTGATGAATGAATTAGGTGAATCAACAAAAAGTCAAACATTAAAAACATCACTAAGTTTTAGTGTTACAGATTAGTTTGGTTTTGTTCTCTGTCTGTTTCTCCTGTTTTTCTGTTTGTTTTAAGGTGAAAACCTGAATCCTGAACCAACCCGGACCCTAAGGATGGATTTGAGTCGAGATGATGTAAGAAGACAACGGATGAGATGGAGGTTGTTTCCAGAATAATCCAGAAGAAGGTTAAGACAAATCCAAGAGGAGTCAAAAAAGAATCCACATGTGGCGCGTTAGTGTCTGATAGTTTGGGTAGAAAAGAGGTGAGTGAAGTCAGAGCATCATCACGTCTATGGTTCAGGATGGGGATCCGGTACCAACCTTCCACCCACAGGTCGGCTGACGACTCCAGGTGCTGGTACCGGCAGCTGTACCGGCCCTGGTCCTCGGGCCTGAGGTCAGCGATCAGCAGCTTCTGAACCTTGTGTTTGACCTCGGACGAGTACCTGCCCTTCATCTCTAACTTCTGTCCGTTTCTAAACCACTGAGCCTCTACGTTAGGGACGGACAACTGACAAGACAGAGCACATGCCTGGCCTTCCTTACCCGAAGTGTCCTGCAGATGCTTCTCCACCTCCGCCTCTGAAACACAGCAACAAAAGACAGGAAATTAACTACTCAACCACAGCCAGAACCTGACAAATTACTGGCCTCTAGTGGTGAAAAGACACAATACAATCACTTGAAAAGAGTCATAACTAATGTAGACCAGGGGTCACCAACCCTGGTCGTCGAGATCTACTATCCTGCATGTTTTAGATGTATTCCTCTTCCAACAAACCTGATTCAAATGATAAGACTATCATCAGTTGTGCTGGAAGAGGGAAACATCTAAAACATGCAGAATAGTAGATCTCGAGGACCAGGGTTGGTGACCCCTGATGTAGACTCTAACCTCAACCCAAACCCTACTCTGATGTTTTCATGTGTTCCAGTTGAAGCTGAGTTTCAGTGCATTCATCATAATCATTAACATATACATGAACACACAGAGGAACCAAAGCAGAGCTTGTGTTCTGTGTCATTGTTTCAGTGCTGGTTCTGTGAGGTGGTTCTGGTACTGACCCGTGACGGTGAGTTTGGCGCTGGAGATGTGCGGCCCGCAGACGACCCTGTAGTTTCCTTGGTCGGACGACTGACATCTCTTGATCTTCAGGAGGTGGCGGTCGTCGCTGATGCTGATGTTGTATTTGTCGCCGGTGTCCAGTTTCTGTGTTCCCTTGTACCATGACAAGGTGATCTCTGGGTAATTAATCTTCACCTCACACTCAAACACAGCCTCATTGTTGGTGAAGACGAACTGATCGGAGATGTCCTTCACCACGGTAACGGGCTGCAGGACCAAGGACACACTTTAATGACCTTGTATTTATCCACATCCGACTTTCTGAAGCATTTACAGAACATTTCATCAAAGCCTCAGAGGCTCAACATTAATGGCTGACTTTTACAAAGAACTGGAGCTGGTGTTTAGAAGAATAAAAGTGTCTGTGTTGTGTTCAGGTGTCGTTCTGTGTGTTCATGATGCCTTCATGTGTTATCCTTTTGTTCATGATGCATTCAGGTGCTATCCTTTGTGTTCATGATGTGTTTAGGTATCATTTCTCAGATATTTATATTAAATCTAAAACGACAGCTTCAAGTTCAGGTCACAGGGCTCTGGAATCTGGATTCACAAGCTGAAATCTGTAGAAAACTAGTAAAGAACACAGTAACACTACCACAACAACAAAAAATAACAGCTTTGAAGAAATAAATGGAATCTAAACAATATTTCTAATAGATCAAACATTTACTAATGAAAGACGCTGTTAAAACCTCGAGATCTTTGGTTTAAACCTGAAGCAGCTGAATTTGTATCATTTGTGTGTTAAAGACTTTAAAGGTATGGAGCTTCCCATTTCCCACAGACTGTGAATGCATCCTGACCTCTGTTCGCTCCATCCTTTTCTGCAGGTCGGCCACGAGTCGGGCCATGTCCTCATCAGACTCTCTGTCTCCACGTTCCAGTTCCTGAAACCACCACACAGAGGTGTTAGACATTGTGTTTGTGTGGTTGACGTGGTACTAATGCATTCATGGTTGAAGCATTCTTACCGGTCTTCCACTTTCTTCACCCTTCTCCTTCTTCAGTTGCTCGATGGCCTGAAGGAGGCCTCTGTAGTCGGTGATGCCGTACATTCGTGCATATTTCTCATACTCTTTGGGGTCGACATTCCTCAGCAGTTCAACAATGTCGATGTCCTTCTCCTCCTGCGGACTCTTCTGTTTGGACGGTGTCCTGAAACACAACAGGAAACAGTCAGTGGAATCCCCGGACCTTTCAGGTCGCTGAGAAGAACCCGTTTTACTCCGATCAAACCGACTCACTTCTTCAGCTTAGCCCGGAGGTCGCCCTCCAGCGGCGCCGCTTCCTTCTTCTCGTCCACATGCATGTCTGCGCTGCTCTCGATCTCGCCGTGTTTGTTGGAGGCCACACATCGGTACTGGCCCGAATCAGACTTAGTGATCTCTCTGATCTCCAGTTTGGACACTTGACCCTTCTGCTCAATGGAGATACGACCGCCATGAGTGATCTGCCTCCACTTCCCCTTCATCCACTTCACGCTGGGAATTGGGTCTCCACCCACTTTGGCAATGAAGGTAGCGGTTCCCTCTGAGGAACAACAAGCAAAAGATTAGGATTGATCTATGGCTTTACATTTATCACACACAGCTGACATCTGGGAAGGTACATGAGGATGCAGAAGTGTCATCCTGTGTGTCCATGGTGCATTCAGGTGTCATCCTGTGTGTCCATGGTGCATTCAGGTGTCATCCTGTGTGTCCATGGTGCTTTCAGGTGTCATTTTTTGTGTTCAAGGTGAATTCAGGTATAATCTTGTGTGTTCATGATGCATTCAGGTGTCATTCTGTATGTTCATGGTGTGTTTAGGTGTCATCCTGTGGT
Source organism: Ostorhinchus cyanosoma (assembly GCA_029814465.1). Taxonomy (NCBI): domain Eukaryota; kingdom Metazoa; phylum Chordata; class Actinopteri; order Kurtiformes; family Apogonidae; genus Ostorhinchus; species Ostorhinchus cyanosoma. The sequence goes on along the minus strand of JAPTYQ010000015.1, from coordinate 34,245,951 downwards.
GTGTTTAAGTGTCTCACTCTCGGTGGCGTGCGTCGTCTTGGGTTCTTCGATGAAAAATAGATTGTCCAGCTTTTTGGTCGGAGTGGCTGCAGGAGCCTCAGTTGGAGCAGGAGCTGCTCCAGGTTTCTCTGTAACCATGGAAAAAAACACAAACAACTCAGACTCCCACGGTTGGTTTAACCATAAGATACGTCATCCAGTAGTGTGATGTCAAAGGTCAAATGGAATTGAAACATCACTTATCCTCATCGGTGGTTGATCTGGTGATTGGTTTAATCCAACCACAAACCAAAGAAAAACACAAAAGTAAACGTCACAACTCTGTTTGTTGTAATCAACTAATCAGAGAAAGAAAAGAACTGACGCTCCAGTTCAGTGTTGTTTGGTGTTAACTCTGAGGAGTCGCGCCCTTAATTGAACCAGATTAGGTTGAAATTATGATTAACCCCAGCTGAGGTTAGATTTGTTGAGGCCAAGGTCAGGGTTCATCAAGGTCAGGGGTCGAGGTCAGGGGTCATCGAGGTCGGGGGCAAGGTCAGGGTCATCTCTACCTCTCACAGTGACCTTGGCCTTGGTGAACTCGCTGCCGGCCTCGTTGGTGGCCTTGCACAGGTAGTCGCCGGCATCATGTCTGGAGGCGGGGCTTATCTCTAGGCAGGCAGTGCCGTCGCTGAAGCTGATTCTGGTGCTGCCAGAGGACGTCAGGTCCTTGCGGTCCTTCATCCACTGGACCTTCAGCGGCGCCGACCCGCAGACGTGGCAGCGCAGGACCAGCTTGTCACCCTCATCAACAGTGACGGGTTTGAGGGCGACATCAAACACCGGCGGTTTCTTGGCTTCTGAATGGTAAAACCACGGAACAGGGGTGGACTCAACAACATGTCAGAGTTTTACTGAAGTTACAACAAAACCAAAGATGCTAAAACACACTCAGTGTTCCTCATAAGATCCACATGAACCGAAGACATGTACAAATCAAGATGAACCTAACGATCTGATCTAAACTAGTCCATGTAGAGTAAATGAATACATTGGGATCATCTATGATGACAAAACAGACACGATTCCACCACAGGAACCTTGAACATTTACCCTCTACCATAAACCCCCTGGTAATGGAATAAGGTAAGGTAAGGTAAGGTAAGGTAAGGTAAGGTAAGATAAGATAAGATAAGATAAGATAAGATAAGATAAGAT
>JAPTYQ010000015.1:34197897-34244654 GCA_029814465.1 Ostorhinchus cyanosoma | reverse complement strand
AGAAGAGAAGAGAAGAGAAGAGAAGAGAAGAGAAGAGAAGAGAAGAGAAGAGAAGAGAAGAGAAGAGAAGAGAATTACAGTAAGAGGACAGTTTTTAGTAAAAAGACAAAGATGAAAACAAATGGTTGGTTTACACGTTATTATACACATGTTGTCATTTTGTCGTTAAAACCACATGATTCCAGTGAACATTTACAGATGATGTCATCACTGTCTCAACCTGGAACTGAACTAATGAGTTAAAAACCCAACATGATGTAAACGTGTCACATTACAGTAAAACAAGAAACTAACATGACAACTAAAATAAATCTAAACACTACAACTAAACGAAATCTAAACTAAAACATCTAAACTAAATCTAACCTAACACTACAACTAAACTAAATCTAAACTAATACTAAACTAAATCCAAACTAACCTAAATGACAGAATAAACAAACTCTCTACTCTGATCCTCTTTTCATTTCTATTGCTCTACGCCAATGATATTACCATTGTCATACATAAATAACCTAGAAAAACCAAACCCAGAGGAGGTGGAGCCTCTGTCAAATGAATCCCACCCACCGGAGATGCCCACGGTGATGTCACAGGAGGCGGTCCCGGCCTCATTGTCAGCCTGACAGGTGTACCTGCCGCTGTCCGTCACCTGGCTGCTTTTAATGCACAGCACAGCCACATTACTCTTAAAACTGATGTCGTATTTGTCGGAGCTGTGGATGTGGGTGTGGTCTTTGAACCAGCTGATCGATATGGGCTGAGAGCCGCTCACCCGGCCCTCCATCTTCACCAGTTTCCCTTCTGTGTCCTCCACGTGCTCCGATGGCTTTTTGGTGAACACTGGAGGGCTTTTACGCTCTGAAGCAGGAAGAGAAAAGATGTTTGATTTGGTTTCACTCAAAGATATGACCTGAAAAAGGCCTGAGAGTAGAAGAAGAGAAGAGTCCAGGAGCCGAGGTGGAAGGAACCGGACTCTAATACACACATATGTGGATGCACCTGGTCAGGGTTTCCTTTGGTTCTTATCAAAAACAAGGAGAAAGACGCAACAACACGGAACATGATGAAAAATGTTCCAAAAACATGATAAAAGATTTAACAAGAGGGAAAAAAACAAAAAAGATAAAGATTTTAACCCTTTATCGGGCAAGTGACTGTTTTTGGTAATTTCCACATGCATTACAAGACAGTGACAGCAACAGTTATAGTGAAGACAGTGAGGCAACAATCTCAGGTCCAATGTGGTCTACAGGGTCTGTAAGGTCCACCTCTGCATAGACAGTGAGTGTAACTGCTTTGTTAGGTACCATAAAGGAATGGTATTAATGTAAGTAATGATGTTCAAGGGGATAATGTGCATGTTGACAGGTGTCTGGATCAGTAGTTATGTAATATTTAAAAAAAATTTATAATAATAATAATAACACATGTTCCTTTCACATACCATATGTTTTTATTCTATGTATGTATGTATGTATGTATGTGTGTGTGTGTGTGTGTGTGTGTGTGTGTGTGTGTATGTATGTATGTATGTATGTATGTATGTATGTGTATATATATATAAAATATGGTAACTTGATTGACCTTGAGTTTTCTACATAAGAAAAATGTGTAAAAACTTCACAAAAGTCATTCTAGTAAGTTTTATGTCCTCCAATAAGACACTCATGTTGAAATGTTGAATTTCAGAATATTTCTTTGAGTGCCCTATAAAGGGTTAAAGACAAAAACGGCACGGAAGACTAAAAATGATGAAACACATCAAGAGGAAAATTATGAAAATGAAATAAAACATGAAAACGATGTAACAGATCCAACAAGAGGAAAAAAATACATTAAAGTTGAGAAATGATGCATGAATGATGAAATATTGGGAAGGTGAAAAATGACACAAAAACAACAGTTAAAAACAAGAGTTCAAAGACAGAACCAGATGAAACCCTGTTGAGTTTATAAACTGACACATGGGGGCGGAGTTCATGACTGTTAATGGGTTAAAGGTGTTGCTGAATGGAGATGTACGTATGGACTACTGCAGCAAACTCTGAGTCTTTGTACTTGTACTGCAGTAAACTCTGAGTCGTTGTACTTGCACTACGTATCTCCTGTGTGTTTTTGGGTCAGATACCTTTGACCGTGACATCGCAGGAACATGAGTCCTTGCCCATGTCGTTGGAGGCGTGGCAGAAGTAGCGCCCGCTGTCACCTTTGTCAGCCTTCAGGATGCTAAGCCCAGCCGTGTTCTCCACACTGCTGATCTTATAGTTCCCCCCGCTGCGGATGTCCTTATGGTCTTTGGACCATGTGACTTTAATGGGGGCAGAGCCGGTCATGTGACATTCCAGCTCAATGCTATCGCCCACTGTCACCTCCTTCGGGGACAACTTCCTGTCAAAGAGCGGAGGGTAGCGAGGCTCTGCGGTCCACGAAGAAGAAGAAGAAGACGAAGAAGAAGAAGAGATGATCAAACAGCCTCACACAGAGATTAGAGAAGAGATTAATAATGTCAGGGAAGAAAACCAACCATGTATTTGATAAAAAATATGAACCAATAAAGACCCAAACATCCATCGTTAACCTAAACCATCTACTGATGTAACTGTTTAATACCTGTTGATCCACTAATCCTATCAATCCGTGTAAATAATTGGCGTAAAATACAGTTTGTCATCCTTTCATGTCATCGGATATGAAAAGCAATCAATAAAATGAACAAAATGAGGGTGGATGGATTAATGGAAGAAGACAATGGAGGTGGATGCCAAAAGGAAAACAACTGGTACCTGCTGGTAACCATAGTAATACACCTTACCCTGTCCCCCCTGACGGTAACCATGGTAACACACCTTGTAGGGTGAGCTTGGCTCTGCAGGATGCTGACCCGACGCTGTTGGTAGCGACGCAGGTGTATTCTCCCGAGTGCCTCATCTCTCCATGGCTGATCTCCAGAACCGCTGTGTTGTCGTCATAGGACATGGAGAACTCGCCGCCATGTTGCAGGGGTTCGCCGTCCTTCATCCATGACACCTCCATGGGGGAGGAGCCAGCGACACGGCACTCGAAGCGAACCGCTTGACCCTTGGTCTGCTGGAGACTGGTGATCTTCTTAGGGAAGGACGGAGGAGTTTTAGCCTCTGGAGAAGGACAGAAAAGACAGGACAGTGAGGCATGATGGGAATTTAACCCAGAGTCTACTACACGGGTCACTGTATCATCAAACCAAACATCAATAAATACACAAATAATAGAAACATTATGAAGTAACATTATATCTGTAGATGTGGACAGATGAGGTTGTGTTTAATACACTGAATTAAATGCACAAAAAACTAGACTAAACTAAACTACGCTGAACTGAAGTAAACTAAATTAAACTCAACTACAATAAACTAAACTAAACTACACTCAATGTCTGTTAACAAATCAGTGGTTCAGGCTCCATCCAGGTACATCTGGTCATATGATCACCTTGGACGTTGAGTCTGCAGGTGGAGGAGGCGGAGCCTATCTTGTTCTCGGCCTTACAGGTGTACTCTCCGATGTCAGCCTTGGTGGCCTTGCTGAGCTTCAGACAGGCCACACCCTTAGAGTACTCCAGTTTACAGGTGGGGCTGGACCGGACCTTACCGTCCGCCTTGAACCATGACACCTTGATCTCTGGTGTTCCTGCCACCTGACACTTCAGACACACAGCATCTCCGGACGTCACCTCCATCGCCTCCAGAGACTCCACGAAGTATGGAGGTTCTGCAGGGACACACAGGAACCGTAAGACATCTGAGACACCAGACACCTGCTGGTCAGACCTGGTACTGCACCCTGTGATTCCACCTTTGACCCTAACACACATTAAACCAGACTAACTTCTATGAAGATGCTGTCTCTAAGGATGACATTTACATGTGGTTTCATTGTGTTTCATACATAGAAGTATGATTTACTTATATCAAACTATTCACCGACAGACAACAAAAAATAAGACAAAAATTCAGCCTTGTTCTTTATCACTGGTCACAAAACATGGAGTCATTTAGAACTCCATCAACTTTTATTGATTTGTGTTTCACATGTCTTCCATTTTCTATTCATATTTTTGGAAAAATCCTCTTTTGTTCATAGTTTCTACATTGTGATGACAGAGAACTTTCACTTATTTTATGAACTAAGGTCTCGACTCAATGACGTCGCAGTTGACGCAGTTGGACCTACCCAGGATGGACACGGTGGCATCACAGGTGTCGGTGCCGGCGTCATTGGACACCTGGCAGCTGTAGCGCCCGGCGGTGTCAGCAGCATCGGTGCTCAGACACTCCAGGATGCAGGAGTTCTCTGTGGTGGTGAAGTTGTACCTGTAGGAGGCGTAGATCTGCTCCCCATCCTTCAACCACGTCACCGTGATCTTGGGTGTCCCCGTGTACGTACACTCCAGTGTCAGAGGCTTCCCTTTTTCTACAGACACATCCTTCAGCTTCTTGGAGAAGGTGGCAGGTTCTGGAAGACATGATGAAACAGATGCTAACTCAGACAATGAACGCATCCAACATTCAAGGAGATTTGATAAAACCTGGTCTTTATTATGGTTGAGATATGACTCTATAGATTTACATTAATGCGATCATCTTTTTTTATGAAGCTTAAACTTATTTCTCTCTGATTTATTAGATTATGAAATCACAGAAAAGTCAGTTTTTGTTTTGTACATTAACAGAGTCTTTCTCTTAAACTTAAAACTTCAACATCACAAATGTTGGAAAATTTTCTCACCCATTTCTGATAAATAAATAAATTAATTAATTTCCTGTGTCTTTTTATTGCAGGTTTGTGGACTCTTTACTTGACATTTATAACTTTAATTCATTATTGACAGTGGACTGTGTTCTGACTGTATGTGTGAGGTATGTACGTGAACGCCGGGGGCGTCGGCTGACCTTTGACCGTCAGGTTGACGGGGCAGCTTTCCTTTCCAGCGTCATTGATGATCTGACAGGTGTATTCTCCGCCGTGGGACTGGTCCACGTTGTTCAGCTCCAGCGTCACCTGGTTGTCCTTCAGGTTGAAGGTACATCCCCGTCCAGGCTGGATCTCCTTGGCTCCTCGGAACCACTTGAGTTTAAGCGGCGCACTGCCTTTGACCATGGCCGAGAAGGTGACAGTGGAGCCAGGCATAGCCTCCAGAGGCTGAGGAGGAACCACGAAGGATGGAGGCTCTGGGTTCACAAACAAAAACCAAGATGAGAACCCACAACGACAATGCCCAAGGAACCACAATAATGCGACAATCAAACCCTGTTACATTTGAATTTACACTGTTACATGTGTGTTTACACTGTTACAAATATGTTTACACTGTTACAAGTGTGTTTACACTGTTACATGTTTACACTGTTACATGTGTTTGCACTGTTACAAGTATGTTCACACTGTTACACGTGTTGACAGTGTTACATGTTTACACTGTTACAAGTACGTTTACACTGTTATATGTGGTTACACTGTTGCATGTGTGTTTACCCAGTTACAAGTGTGTTTACACTGTTACATGTATGTTTACACTTTTACATGTAGGTTTACATTGTTACAAGTGTGTTTACATTGTTACATGTGAGTTTACACTGTTACATGTTGAGTTACACTGTTACATGCATGTTTAACACTGTTACAAGTATGTTTACACTGTTACATGTAGGTTCACACTGTTACATGTAGGTTTACACTGTTACATCTTTTACATTTTTATATTACTTTTATACTTTCAAATTTTACTCTTTCATATAGAATATTCTAAATTGCAAATATTTTGATTGCACACTATTTTATATGTTTTAATATATGTCTGTATCTTATTGTGTTATTTAGATGTAAGTGCACTGTCACTGGTAGAGACCACCTGCAATTCTGTTACACAACTGATGTAATGACAATAAAGCCTATTCTATTCTATTCTATTCTATTCTATTCTATTCTATTCTATTCTATTCTATTCTATTCTATTCTATTCTATTCTAAATGCACAATTTCAACTATACAACCATAAAAAGAAAAAAGATCAACGGATGAGGAACCTAGAACGATCAACCACTGAGGTTTGAAGATGCAAACCAATATGAACATCCACCAGTATCACGAGGAAATAAACCAACGTAACACATGGAAGTGAATTCAACTGTAATACCACGACTATTAACACTAAACATCACAAAAAGAGAAATGACAGCAGATAGACAGATGTTAACGGGTGTAAAGATGAGGAGCCTTGGCTCCTTTCACTGTTTATTTCTTTAGTCATTTGATAATTATCTTGTTGTTTTGTACGAAATAAACTTCACTTACTTACCTCAACATTACAGACAAGCAGCTGCTTCACCTGAAGTCCACACACTTTATACCACAACAACACAAAAAGACAATACGCACTACACCACCATCTTAGACAGTAACATGTGATGTAAATCTAAATCATAAAAATCATCATTTAACATGAAACTGAGCCTTTAAACACCAAGCATAGTATTCAAAAAGAAAACTATGAATAAATGAGTTTCTCATTTCATGTGCATTTCCAGGTTGTGTTGAAAAACACCTGAGTGGAAATGCATGAAACATTAAAGTTTATAGAAAAGTTGCTGAATTCATAAAAAGTGCAGTGGAGATGGCTAAAGAAATGACTTTTACACCTAAAATATGACAATGCATCAATTAAATTATAGTCAAAATAGCAGCAGATAAAAACAGCAAAATACACACTTTACTTTTCAGAAAACCTAATTAAATTTGATCGACTTGTGAAAATGTGCTTGATTTATTTGATTTATTATTATTATTATTATTATTATTATATACATTTGTCATTACTGTAACCCCTGATCTAACCTTGTATTTTCTGATACACATACTTTGGTGTCATCAGCATATAATGATAGACAAGACTTTTTTAATACAAAACAAAGACCAATAGCGAAAACTGTGGAGAAGAATTTCCCAGTTAGTAAAGTAACAATATAGTACTGTACTTTTACTTTATTTACTCTTCATTTTTTTGAGTTTCAAAGCCTTTTATTAAGACAATTAAAGCCAAAAAAGCATGTAACTCACCTTTAACAACCATCGAAGCAGTGGTTTCACTGTATCCTGCCTTGTTGATGGCTTTGCACTTATAAACTCCACAATCAGACAGTTTCAGTGTGGGCACTTTGAGAGTGCAGTTGTTGTCAATGAATGAAATCTCATAGTTGGGTCCACTCTGTATCTCCTCTCCATCATGATACCAGGAGATGGTAAAAGGAGGAGAACCAGACACTTTGCACTCCAGTTCTCCAGCTTCTCCAACCACCGTGTTACAATCCTTCAACTTCCTGGAGAAGGCTGGAGGAACAATCTTATCTGCTTGGGATGGAGACATCAAGTTAGTAGAAATACTTTCAACAATATACATGTATGATCTACAGTCAATAGAGCTGGGTATCGAAATGTATCATAATTCAGGGTTATTGTAATGAACCAAAACTTAAATTAGCAGTGGCACTGCTAACTGCAGTGAAAACCTAAAAGTAGAAAAATAAACTCTGTTAAAACTAGTCAATCGACCAAACCAAAACTATGCTAACACTCAGAAAACTAACTCAAAGGAAAGTGAAATTAAACCTAACTGAAACTGAAACTAAAAACTCATTAACAACTACAAACTATAAAACTGAAATTTTTTTCTGACAGGATTATTCTGATTGAATTTGATTTATTGGTGACTGGAGAAGTATTTTGGGATTATTACCGAATCTCGGCTCAAATTTGAGATGATACCCAGCCCTACTCTAACTGTGAGGACGAAAAAAGACACCAACCTAAAACGGTGAGGTTTATTTTACTGAGGTCCTTCCCAACCTCATTCATAACCTCAAATGTGTATTCTCCAGAGTCCAGTTTCTCCGTAGAGAGAACATTCAGGCTGGAAATCATCCTTGAAAATGAGATTTTGTATTTCCTCCCAGAAGCCAACTCAACACCATCCTTAAACCACTTTGGTATGAGCTCTGGGGTTCCACACACTTTGACCTCTAGGGCAGCGATATCGCCCGCCGTCACACTCAGAGCATCGGGTTTATCCACTATCTTAGCTGGTTCTGCAAACAACACAAAAGGAGCAGAGGGTTTTTAATTAAACTTATTTGGGAAGGAAGGAAAACTGCAAGAGAAAGAGAGAATTATATGATTACAAACCTAGAACAGTCAAGTTAGCGAAACATTCCACACTCCCAGCATCGTTTCTGAGTTGACAGGTGTATTTGCCTGCCGTGGTTGCATCAGCCTTAAAGACTTTAAGAGCGACCTGGTTGTTCTCAAAGGTGATTTTCCTGTTGTCACCGTCCCTGAGAATGTGATCCTTGTCTTGAACCCAGGACACAGTAATGGGTTCAGAGCCTTTAACAGTGGCCACAAGGGTCACCTCCTCTCCCAGTATCACTGTCATGTTTGACAGTCTCTTCACGAATGACGGCGGCTCTGAAGAGAGGGAAAAACAGCGCAAAAGGCAAAGTCAGCAATGTGCCAAAGTCATGGAAAATCTAATTCTTGATTGATTTGATTTTCACTAATTTTCTACTGACCTCTGAGTTTAACTGACGTCTGGCAGGTGTCACTTCCTACACTGTTTGACACTTTGCACTCGTAATCGCCGGCGTCTGAGGTCTCAATCCCAATGACATGCAATGTGGCTGAGCTGCCCTCGCTCACCATCTTATACTTCCTGCTCTCCATCAGAGGCTTCCTGTCTTTGAACCAGGTGACCTGGAACGGAGCTGTACCGCTCATCTCGCAGTACAGACTCACGTCCTTACCCTTCAGCCCTTCAACAGGCTGAGGCACTTTCACAAAACATGGTGGTTCTACAGAGAGATCAGGAAACTGTTAAAGAGGCAAACACGGGAAGAAAAATCCAGAAGGAGATCTTAAAGCTGACACCCGTAACTGCCACAAACTGTGGGCAAAAAGCCCAAAACCAATGACGATGAGGGAAGAGTCACAGAGCTGTAGCCATGACTGGGGTTACATACACAGTGGACTTAAAGATGGTTTAGACTCAAAGATAAAACAGTGGAGATAGTTTGGAAAATACGGAGACTACAGCTAATGTGGTGGAGGTTTCATCACAACTATTTGACACAACTAAGGCTGGCAAATCTGCCTTTAAACATAACTAGAACTAATGCTAAAGTGGAAAATGGTGGGTGTATAAGAAGGTGGAATCTGCTTCAGAAAGTTGTGTGAACCAGAGTTAAAACAGCATATGACGTCACAACATCACATCTGTGAAACCCGAGTGATAGCCTAAGTATCACGAATCTGTTAGTCTTTCTGTAACTATGCTCCTTAATCACTCCCTCACAGTGAACAAGTTCAAAGTGTACTCTATCACAAGCAGTCAATTTGTTTACATACATATGTCACTTGGGCCTTTTCGGAAATTTGTTGCAAAGTGCATTGTGGGAATGGGAATTCCACACAGCCACAGTGTGGCCGCAGCAGCAACAAACACGGAAACGGCTTCATTGCTTCTTGCTGCTGCAGCTGGGTGGAATTCTGAAAAGGCCTGACTGACAGTTTGGTTTCGGTTTGGTATATAAACAAACAGGCAGCTTGCGATGGAGTACACTTCGAAGTTATTCACCATGAGGAAAATGATTCAGGTGTTTAATTACGGAAAGACTAATAGATTCATGATACTTAGGCTATCACTCGGGTTTTACAAATTTGATGAAAACTGTTGGCGAACGTCATACGCTGCTTTCAGATGATAAATTGTGAAGGTTATTGGTGTGAAAAATTTATCAGTACTGCTCGGATGGGGCTGTAAATTGGGGAAAGCTGGAGGAATTACAACTGAAAATGTACAAATTGTATTGTTGGCTGTAAAGAGTTGGAAATGTTTAAGATAATTAAGATGGTGGAAAAAAGGTGCAGAAACTGCAGCTAACACTGGGCAAGATGATCGGATCATGGTAGTTTTGGGTAAGTGACTTTGGAGGGAACTGCATTGTGGATTTATAAGAAGCATTGAAGCAACTATTCAGATGGTGGAGCTCATGGAATGTGTGGAAGAACAGCTAATGTGGCAGATTTATGATAGAAGGTCATTGGGAATATTTGGAATTATAATTAAAATGGAGTTGTGGAAGATTGATGAAATTGTCAGTAAAATAAAATTGTTGGCCCTACTATTATGATGGATTTGGTGAAGTTGTTTTACATGGTGGGATAAAGTGAAAACTTGAAATTATTGCTGAAATGATGGAAACTTGTTGGAACTAGCTAAACTGTCAGCTTTGGAAGGTTGTTGAGAAAAACAATGATTGAACTAGTTAAACTCTGTTGAACAGAAAACTTTATGTGATAATCACGACTTTGTGTACAACCTCATAGAATCCAACGGTATATCTTCAATTTCCTGAGGGCTTTGCCCAAAGGATCAATAAAGTGCAATTCTGCAACAGTAACTGTAACATCTGGAATATGTTACATCCAGGATCCTTTCTCTGAGTTGAAAAAACTTGATTGCTTCGTCAAGATGAAAGAGACAATCCAACGAGCTCACGATCAATTCCAAGAAGATCAAAAACTGGCAAAAGGAATAGATGATCCTCCACCACAGCTAAAGGATGAACTTCTGACAATGTTACGGATACCAGCTTTAAGCAACACAATTTCTGTCTTAAAGTGAAATCAAGAGCCAGTGCATCAGAGTCTGATGGATAAGAATGGAGGCTGACCTTTAACCGATATAGTGGTGCTGCAGCTCACACTGCCAGCATCATTCTGAGCTTCACAGGTGTAAACTCCATCATCATCAAAGCTGGAGGAGTGCAGTTCCAGGACTGCTACTGAGTCTACAAATGAAGTCCTGTAGTTTCCCCCATCTGAGACCTTGGTGTCGTGTTTGTACCAGGTCACTTTCAGAGGGGAAGTGCCACTGACTTTACACTCCAGACGGAGCAACTCGCCCTGCTTCACAAACTTAGTGGCAGGGAGTTTCAGCACAAACTCTGGTGGTTCTGGAAAGCCAAAATACAGACAAGTTAGCTGCTGGAAGCATGAACAGACACATAAAATGTTAGTTCTGATCATATGAAGTGGTGTCATATGAAATCCTTATCCATGGTCAGTTTATCACCTACAGTAGTAGGTGATCAGCACAGTCCCACGACAGAACAACCAGGCATAAAAGCTGCTCCAAAGTTAACATTTGTGACATTTTCCTTTTGATAAAACATCACTTTAATGTTTGTAGAGCATCAGTTTAACAAACAAAAAGCTTTGTTAAAATTGTACATGTAAACATTTCTTTTAATGCTGTTTTTGCTGATGCTTCTTCTCTGAAGGGCATCCAAGCTGATCACAAACTACTGCAGGAAATACACTGACCATAGACAAAGACCTCACACAATATCTCTTCAATAAATCTAAACTAACACTTGACAACATTAAAGTAGTTAGGAGGTGAGCACATGAGAGAAGCTGCAGAAATGAGCTGATGATGATGATGATAATGAAGGGTTAACAGCAGAGACAGGATGGCTGTGGAAAATGCAGATGAAGCACAAATGCAAAATACAGTTTTTAGATAAGAAGCTGCAACAAAAAACAACCTGACTAGATGAAAATAAATGCTGCAAAGCCAGGAATATTTTACACAGAAAATTGGCCAGAGATGCAGATGTGAGATGGACACAGCCACGCAAGAAGAAGATTCCAATCCAACCTTTGACTGTCAAGTTTGCACTGCAGCGTGCAGAGCCAGCGTCATTGCTGACTTGGCAAGAGTAAACTCCAGTCTGTGTGACGCCCACTGAATACAGGTCTAAGAAACAAGACAGGCCCTCCAGCCCCGTGAAACAAGCTCGTCCTGTCATGAGCTCTGTGTCATCTTTGAACCATTTTACCGTAAACGGCGGTGTTCCCTTAAATGTACTTTTGAAACGAACAGTGGCGTTTGGCAGAGCAGCCTGTGACTCAGGCGGTGACACAAAGCTCGGAGGTTCTGAAGAACACAAGATGAAGCAAGTTAAAGAAATACTCACCTTAGATTCAGAATTACTAGACTGTTGGTAGAACTTTTCTAACCTTTGACTGTGAGTGATCCACTGCATTGACAACTTCCTGCTGCGTTGGTCAGTTTGCAGGTGTAGGATCCTGCATCAGATCTCTCTAGCTGCTCGATTTCAATGGACACTGAATTGTCCTGCTGGATGAGTTTGTGTTTAACACCGCTAGAGATTTTGGTCCCATCTTTCTGCCATTCCACAGAAATGGGCAGGGAACCAGATATTTTGCAACATATCTGAACAAAGGAGCCCAAGATCTCCTGCATGTCAATCAGAGGTTTGATGAAACTTGGAGGAATGACTTGTTCTGTTGCCAAAAAACATAAAGCAGTTACACTCTGCATTCAAGAATTCACCACAAAAAACTTTATGTGTATTATGTTCATCTAGACCAACCTAAAACAATCACTCTGACTCTGCAGGTGCTGCTGCTGATGTGGTTCGCCACATCGAATACATACTCTCCTTCATCCTCTTTCTGTGCTGACTGAATCTTTAAGCTGCTGATGTTGTTCTCAAAGCTCAGCTTGTGCTGCCTGATGGACTGAATCTCCCTGCCGTCCTTCATCCATTTCACTTTGAGTTCAGGAGAACCCGTTACCTTACAGTCCAAATTGACTGGATCTCCAACTGTCACCTTTATCACCTCAGGTTTCTCTATGATCTTAGGAGGTTCTACAAAAAAAAGCCAACAAATCAAGACCTTTGTCCCAAAGACAGAACTGTGGATACATTACTGACTCAATAGGCTCATTCCAGATGAACACCTCTTTGGAACTTGACAAAAGGCCAGTAACATGTGGTTTTTGTGTTCAATGTGAAGGTTGTAACAGGTATTATTATCAGATCAAATTTCAAACAGCAGTGATGAAAATATGATGCCCATGTTCAGGTGTTGTAAATAAACATTCTAAAGGGTAAAAATCTGACCACAAGGCACTAAAATGATCTGCTCCACAACAAAGGATTTGATGTTATTTTCTCCTTTACCAGCTAAAATTTTCATAAGAACCACATTTATTCATTCAATCATCAATCAGATTCAATTACATTTACATCTGTAGAAACTAGCAGAAAATAAAGATGTTCTGGAACATTGTGGGCTTTTGGTCGCATAAATTCTGTTTCCAAAAACTGCATCTACCTTGACATCATGAGTTTATTGTTGCTGTCAATCGATCATCAATCATTAATCTATCTGGTGTGTTTTGTCCATTGTTCAGAGGAGATATAACCCGCACAGATAAGATTCATCTGGACCGAGCCTATTGTTACAGGACAGACTAGATGGATGTGATTGGTTTAACTCAGAAATACCTTGCACTGTGAGGTTGGCAAAGCATTTATCCTGCCCAGCCTCGTTCATCACCTGACAGGTGTATTTCCCACTGTGACTCGCCTCACTGGCAGGAATCCTCAGAATGGCCACATTATTCTCAAATGTTCTCTCAGTCTTTGAATCATCCAAAATCCAGTTCTCATCCTTTTGCCATTGTACAGAGAGTGTGGGAGAACCAACCACAACACACTGAAACTCTGCCATTTTACCCAGAACGGTGACAGTGTTCTCTATCCGTTTGGTAAAGGTTGGTGGTTCTATCAGGGAAAACCATTCAAGAAGATAATTATCACCAACAAATACAAGTAGGTTTGTAAATCTGACACCAGACTAATTCTTATACCAACCTTTAAGGGTAAGAATGGTTTTACAGGTGCAGCTTCCCACCTCGTTAGCGACTGTACACTGGTATTCACCCACATCTACAGCATCACATTTGTGCACCTCTAAGCCCAAGGTGCCGTTCACCTTGGAGAAGCCATGTTTGGCACTGGGTTTGATCTCCTTTGCATCTTTGTGCCATGTAATGTCAAACGGAGGCGTCCCAGCGACCTGGCATTCAAAACCAGCACTGGAGCCTTTGACCACATCAGTTGGAGTTAACTCTCTAATAAATGATGGAGGTTCTGAGGCAAGAGAAAACACTATGTCATCACTGTGTCATATGAACTAACTGTAATTAAACATATTAGATCTACAACAACTGGCTCTACGCATAGAAGCAACATTTCCCAATGAAATGTTCAATCATGTCATAATTTCCTAAAAATTTAAATTTACATTTTATTTGCTCAAAAATTTAATAAAAGCAAGTAAAGATTATCATGATTTTAATGCTACTTATAGTTTAATTCAATTTCATATATTAGATCAAAATGAGATTTAATTGAATTACAAGTTTTATGGACTGGATTAATTGGTTTGAAAAATTGAAGTCAATTACAATCCAACTTCTCCAAATATAAAAACAGATCATTGAAAGGAGGATCTCTTTTCAATGTCTGGAAAATAACTGGTTCCAATTTCAGATCTTTTTAAATTAAAATGATTTAACAACCAAACTAAAGTCAATCAAGTTTTCTTTTCACTGTTTGGGAAATTGCTGCATCTTTTTAGGTTTTTAAACTCCTCCAGTTGTCTACACTGTCCACGTTGTGGTGACTGACCTTTAACCTTTAGCTCCATGCTGCAGCTCTCGCTGCCGGCCTCATTGCGAGCCTCGCAGTAGTAAAGTCCTCCGTCTTTAGTGTCAGCCCCACAGATCTCTAGAGTGGCCACCGAGTTGACGAAGGCCATCCTGTATCTGTCGCTGGGGCTGATCTCAGAACCTTCTCTGAACCAGTAGATGTCTATCTCAGGTGTTCCGCTCACCTGACACTCAAACACTTTACTCTGACCTGGACGCACCACGGACAAACGGGCTGGTGTCCGAGTGAACTTAGGAGGTTCTACAGAACAAAATACAACACATTGAACTATCCAACAGAAGAAAACAACCACTATCAGAACTTTAAATGTCACAGTGTTTCCATCCAAATGTTCAGCAAAAAAGTCAAGACTGTTTTTCAACTGGTTTGATTGGTGCAGTGTTGGATAGAAGAAGAGCAGTAAAAGTAAAGGCAATGACTGAAGTACAACTACAAATACTTAGAGCTTCTTATATATTTTACGTTGAAACTTTTATAATGTTAATGCATCTTTGGATTTATTTTGTCTTTATTTTTTTGTTGTTGAATTTGTCAAGTGTCACTGGCTTTTGCAAAATCTTTTCTTTTAACCCATAAAGACCCAGTGTTGTGTCAGTTCCCAAATAAAGTTTTCTCTCCATTTAACCTTCCTTAAGTGATTTATCACTATTTATTTTACTATTAACATCTGTATTTTGTGTTTTTTTCTGGTATTTTCCTATATTTAATTTATTAATCATGTAGTTATTCATAAAGCTAAGAGTAAAGTGAGGTTTATTTATCAAATACAAAGAAAAGTGAGGAAAAAGTGACTTTTTCAGCAAAGATACTAATAACCCAACATAAAAACAAGTGTATCCATCCACTGTCATTGATCAAACTACATGGGTTATTTTTTTCTTCAATTTTGTTCAGTTTGTGGCTTATTTTGTTCATGTCACATATTATTTTAATGGTTTATTACAAATTTTAGTTAATTTTATTGATAATATTGGTTGTGTTGTTAATGTTGTTTCTTTTTAACTGAATTTTTTCTTTTTTTCTTATTTTCTCACACTTTTTATTTTTTTACTTTTTAATTCATTTTTGTTCATTTTATTTATTAAACTATATAAACCCAGTGTGTCCATCCACTATCATTGATCCAACTCCATGGGTTTTACTGATTAATCAATGATGTAGGAGATGACAGCGTTTTTACGGTAACTACGGGGCCTCTGAACATCCAAATGGGTCATGTCTGATGACCATGAAAAGATGAATAACTGCATTTTACACCAATTATTTACATGAATCAGTAGATGATTTTGGTCGACAGTGGATGTTTGGGTCTTTATGGGTTAAATCATGAGTTACAAACTTCTTCCAAAACAAGAAGAAGAAGATGTGGAAAAGTCACTATAACATTTATAAGAACTGGAGGAAAATCCAACTGAATCAGTGTCCATTAGAGCAAATGGATGGAAACATATATTTAACACTGTTTTTCATAAATTGTTGACCTTTGACAAAGAGCGTTGTCTGACATGACGCCAAGCCCACATCATTCTGGATTTCACAGACGTATTCTCCAGAATCTGACGTTTTGGCAAAGAAGAGCTCCAGAGAACTGGACGTGTTGTCTTTAATCACAGAACAGTCAGTGCTTGATACAATCTCCTTCTGGTTTTTAAACCATTTGATTTTCAGCGACGGTGTTCCAGAGACCAGAACATTAAACTGGACCTTTGACCCTGGCAAAACATTCATGGACTCGGGCTTTTCGAGAATACATGGAGGTTCTGTAAGAGAAAAGGTGTATGTTTGTAAAACTTTCTGTTTACTCTTTATAAATACTATAAAGACAAACTAGACTCAAACCTTTGACAAATAAGATCCCAGAGCATTGAACCGTCCCTGCTTTGTTTTTAGCGATGCAGGTGTAGCTGCCACTGTCTTTACTGTCGAGGTTCGAGATTTCCAAGAAGGCAACATTCTCAAAGAAAGTGCATTTGTGTTTTTCATCGGTCTGAACCTCTTTGTCATCTTTGTACCACTGTATAGTTATGGGCAACGAACCAGACACGAGGCACTCCAGATGAGCAAACGATCCTTTGATACCTTCAGTCTGCTTCAGTTTTCTTGTAAAAGACGGTGGGATAATTTGATCTAATGTAGAAAACATAAAGAAGGTCAATACTGTTCAGAATTCCATGAAGTCAGCAGAAGGTCTACTGTGCAGATAATGAACTGACCTAAAATGGTTAAAGTCGCTTCACATGAGCTGTGGCCCACATCATTGGAAACCTGAAAGGTGTACTCTCCACTGTCACTTTTGTCAGTTTTTACGATTTTAAGAGCAGAGCTGGTGTCTGTAGTCTGGACTTTATATCTGGGGCTGGAGCTCAGCTCTTTGCCAGCCTTCAGCCAGTGGGCCTTCAGAGGTTTGGTTCCAGAGAACCGGGCCTCAAGTGTGGCCGGATCACCCTGAGTCACACTGATGGACTTGGCCTCCTCTGTGACCTTCGCAGGTTCTGAGATTAAAACATGACAGTCAATAAAGTGTCATCTGTGTAGGTTTTCATTTGCTCAGGTCATTGTTCTTCTTGGTGGTTCTTCTGGGTTTGACTGGATTGGTTTTGCTCTTTTGAAAACGTTTTTTCTCTCATCCAAGAGAATTCCTCAGTTCTAATAACTGGTGGGGGAAATTGGACTTATAAAACTGTGGGCAGAGTGGACTGTGTAGGTGCTAATCCATATGCTAATGAATTTAAGTGTTAGGGTACCTAATACCAACCAACGACCCCTACCCCCATAGCCACACCCTCTCTATGACCCTAAAGTTTAAGTTCATTAGCATATGGATTACAAACTACACATTCCACGCCCCCCACCAGTTATTAGAACTGAAGAAGTCTCTTGGATGAGAGACAAAACATTTTCAAGAGAATGAAACCAGTCCAGTTGAACCTAGAGGAATTAGCAAGATCAACAAAGACAGCTAACACCAAGAAGAAATTTTACAGTGTGAGTGAAAATAAGAGACACCAAACATGGCAAATGCTTGATTCTTTTTAGAAACCTGGACTTTGTTGCACCAGTTCTTCTGAGGTTTATCTTAGTTTGACTAAACTTAAATCTTCCACCTTGTTTTAGGAAGTGTAAATGTCCTATGTAAGATATTCACAGGAGTTGAACAATGTCTTGAAAGGAGGAACAACGTGGAGAATGAAGTTTTAGTATCTATTGTCGGGTGAGAAAACTTCCTCTATTTCAGAAATTAAAGCCTTAATGAATAATAAAGTCAATTTTTCAATCCTAAGTTTCTATAATTTTAAAACATCTCAAATACATTGCTTATAATATTTCCTTGCCCTGTTGGGGGGCGTGGCAAACATAGTGAGTGTTTTACCAAGAATGGACATATAAAAACCACCGCACTACATGTCAGTGATATTATTCTTTTCAAGCTAAAGTGATTGAAATAGTTTGTCCTATTTATGTACCTTTTTATTAATTGTAATTTGGAGGTTCAAATGACAGATTTTTTGTCACATTCCTCTTCAGAGACAGCAGAGAAAAAGACATATATAAATAAATAAAAACTGACTGGACACAAGACGTCGTCATCTGTGGCTATATTTAGGTTTGAATGAACTTTACCTCAGCGTAGTCACAGTGAACTTTGTGTCTTTGGTGTAGCAAAACTTCCACTATGTAGAAAGCTAGTTAAGTTTTTATGGTAGGCCTGAACTCATCTGTCTATGATACAACATTAACCTCTTATTGATTTATTATTGGTGTGTTTTTACTGAGTGTTGGAGGAAGTTGATTGGGTGAAATATTTGCATCTGGGGCAGTGAGACAAGGTATTAAAATGTGTCATGAGAAAGTCAGCAAACCTGTATCAGTATGTCCAAATCTTTGTCAAAAATGAATATTTATATGTTTTCATTGTGCAGTTGCAGCTCAAAAGTTGTCAGTTCATGTAGCAGGGAGGAAATGGTGACAGACTGACATGAAGAGGCTGAAATAGTCATCCATTGGTGTGATTATTAGATAACAGATGACATCCTGTGAGCTGGACAAACCCCTGGTAAAGACAGAATTTTCATGTAGAACTGGTGCAACAGAGACTGGTCCGGCAGCTCAAATGGAATTGACTTCAAGACAGATTAAAGGACCCCAGACATAGTTGTGTTGTCCAGCGGCTTGTTCAGTATCAAAACGAACCTTTGACCGTCAACATGGCGGAGCAGATCTGGCTCCCAGCCTGGTTCTGAGCCTGACACGAGTATTTGCCTCCATGTTTGCTCTGCAGGTTTGTGATGTGCAGCAGAGCCTTGTTGTTCTCATATGTGATCTGAATGTTTTCAGCCTCTTTTAGCTCATGGTTGTCTTTGAGCCAGGTAACAGTGATGGGCTCGGTGCCTTTCAGAATGCATTGCAGAGACACCTCACTGCCGACCAATGAGCTCAGGTTCTCCAGTTTGTGCACAAATGACGGCGGCTCTAAAGGGAAACATTATCCTGATGTTAGCGATTCAACTAAATATTTACATCACAAAGTCAGACTTCTTTCCACAAACTCAGTCACTGATTAGAGATTAAAAAATTTAAATAATCAGAGATGTGAGCAGTGTCAGATCAGAGCAAAGAATAGAACCAGACAGTATTAGATTCAGTGTCATGTTGTGTTATGTATGTTTGTTAAGTTGCAATGAATGAAAAACACCTGCTGAATTTCTTAAATGAATTTTAAATGTTCTACAGGGTGCTTGCCAAAATAAAAATTCTACACTTTTTCTACACTTTTTTTAATACTGCTAATTTTTCCCCCAAGACCTTGACTATATGTACTTTTATACTTGCGTGCCTATTTTTTGGTTGAGATTGTAACTGTTATGTGTTGTAGAAAAGTTAATTTTAATAATTGTATGAATGAATGAATGCATAACTTGCAGTAAATTATGTTTTACTGACAAACGTTTTCAAAACATCTGAAAATCACAAAAATGAATGGATATCGCACAAATGAATTTCACAAGAATCATTGCTGTACAGATCGGTTTGTGCAATTATATCGTTTTTATGTGCTTTCCTCATGTATTTCTTATCTTACAAGATTGTGTGCCTTTGAGCATATTCTAAAATTTGACTATGAGAAAACAATTTTCTACACTTTACTTAGACTTTAACATAAAATTCCAGACTTTTCAAGGTCTGGAAAACAATGTTTCCAAATTCCTTACGTTTACGACTTTCAAGACCTGCACAAGCACCCTGGTTTTAGACAAACAGTAACTGAGCAGAGGGAAGATGACACTGCCTTTGAATAATTACAGATCTTGTATTTAGAAATGAGTGGACAGTTTCTGTACGAACCTTTCAGTGTTATTTGACAGTCGCAGGAGTCCCTGCCCACCTCGTTCTCGACCGTACACTGGTACGAGCCCACATCTCCCGCCTCCACAGCCAGAATCTGCAGAGCTACCAGGTCATCTTTAACCGTGATCCTGTGTCTCTTATCGTTTCTAATCAGCTTTGTGTTTTTATAAAACGACACCGTGAATGGTGCCGAACCACAAACCTGACCCTCCAGCATCACCTCAGAACCTTTCACCACATCTTTGGGCTCCAAGCTACGAACAAACACTGGAGGCTCTACAGGAAGGACATTAAAGAGTTAACAAGGTCAAAATACAAAAACAAACTTTAACTGGAATAAATACAAAAGAGTCCAAGCACCAACACACAATCAGACCCAGAGTCACAATAGCAATAAGATCAACATTCAAGGATGAAAACATTTTTAGCAATTCCTTAAAGAACATAACTATAAAAATCCATCACAGAACCAATACTTTCACCCAATCAGAGACAGCAGTGGGTGTGGCCTGTATGAGCAGATGCAGATATGAGGGGGATATAAAGTATGAGAATGTGAGGTTTGGTTCAGTAAAATATTTGACATTTATAATGCCAATTTTATCCATAAATGACACCAAAAAATATACAACGGACCCATAAACAACAGACTGAGCACAAAGTCCAACATGTAAAAGAACAATATTCACTCTGAGCTTCCACTGAATGAACGACCACATGTTTGTCACTATGAATTCTACCACAAAATACTTTCCAGTTCATTCGAGTGCCAAAATTTTGCAGTGAATAATAGACCTCTGTTGGTGCTTGGACTCCAGTAGAAGGTCCACAACCGTGATCAAACCAACCTTTAACTGTAACTGTGCTGCTGCATCGGTCACTACCAGCCTCACTTGAAGCCACACACACATAATCTCCACTATCCTCGACTTTACAGTTCATGACCTCCAAAGATGCCACTAAGTCGGACTCTCTGATGGTGTATTTGGAGCTGGAGCTGATCTCCATCATGTCTTTGAACCATTTAAAACTGATGATGGGGCTGCCTGCCACTTTGCATTCCAGTCGGGCCGAGTCACTGCTGGTCACAAGTTTGGTTGCCTCCAGTTTCCGAACAAACACCGGAGGCTCTGAGAGAAGAGGTTATTAAGACAGAAGACATGGAGTTAGTATCAAAGGACAAACTGATACTGAAGGACAAGACGAGTTCATGCAGAAACAGACGACGGCACCTTTGACAAAGAGGACTGTGGTGCAATCCACTTTCCCAGCATCGTTGGAAACTTGGCATGTGTATTTAGCGGAATCGCTGGGTTTGACAGAGTGAAGCTCCAAAGAGCTAGAAGAGGCATCTTTCTTAATGAAACATGTGCCTCCAGTTACAATCTCTTTTTCCTCTCTGAACCATTTAACAGCCAGAGGAGCAGTCCCAGTGAAGGCTGCTCTGAAGGACACTGTGGTTCCTGGAATAACATCCTGGTTTTGTGGTTTCACTGTGAACACTGGGGGCTCTGGAGGCCATCAACAAGACAACATTTCAATTAGCATTAAAGAAAAAGTAAAGGATTGGAGATAAACAGAAGCACAACATGAGCCAAGCATTCACAACCTTTGACATAAAGTGTGCCACTGGTGTCTTTGAATCCAGCTGAATTGGTGGCTTTGCATTTGTAAACTCCAGAGTCCGCCTTCTCCAGGCCAACAATTCTCAGCGTGGCAGAGCTATCCATGAATTCAGGCTGGAATTTGGCTCCAGCCACAATTTCCTTGTCATCTTTGTACCAAATTATGGTCATGGGCTGAGAACCAGAAACTTTACAATCCATGGAGACGTCACTACCAACATTTCCATCAACTCTTTTCAGAGACTTCGTGAAAGTTGGAGGCATTATCCGATCTGGTTGTTGAAAAGAAAACATCTCATGCATTAACACAGTTTGACATGGAGATGAATCAAAAACCAAATCATACTAAGTATGTTTTAAAGACTAAGTTCGATGTATGTCCCAAATGGTAAAAGACAGTGTTTGTTTCATTGTGGAAGTTTTTACCTCTTAATGCTCTGCTCGACTGTTTAATGGAGTCTCTATATCCTGGACAATGATAGAGCCACCTGTACCACTTAGTTTAAGTATGTTGTACTTAAGAAATCCACTAAGTGTCACTGTGTCAGTTTGTGCTTTCAGCTCAGCTTGAACCAGACTCCTGATACAAGGAAAATCTATTCAGTTCCTTTGAGGTTTAAAGAACTGAATCTAGAAACTCTCCAAATAATGCTGTACTTAACAGCTGAATTGTCTTAATTATAGTTTATTTATTTATTTATGGCCTATTATATCTTTGTCAGTTAGAGAAGCTCAGATAATGTAGTTAAAACTGATGTAAAATGATTGGGTTTTTTTAAACTTAAAACTAGCCTTCATGGAGTGGTGTTGAACACTATTATAGTATCTTACTGATCAATCACTTAAATTATTTAAAACCTGATCTCATTTCTCTTGTTCTCTTTCTCTTTTTTGTGGTTGATGGCATTTTTAGCGAATAAAAGTCAAAAAAAGAAGTTGTGATCTTTCATTAATGATAGAATTGCATATCAAGTACTTTAAATGCTGTAATAATACTAGTAAGATTACTAAGTTTATTGCCAAAAACTGATGAGGTCCTGTTAAGAAAAAAACAAAAACTCAAAAAAGATAGAAAAAAGAATAGAAGATAATTAAAATAAATATTTTTCAACTGTTTGATATTAAATGGTTAACAAATGTGTGTTTTTAATGTGTGGGTTGGTTTTCATTGTTTTCGTCATTTATTCATCAGTATATTCAGATGTTATGAAGCAGCAGATGTGGCGCTGACCTAAGACTGTGACTGAGCATGTGCACTGATCTTTGCCGACTTTATTGGACACCTCCATCTTGTACTCAGACGTATCTGCTCGTTCTGCCGTGAGGATCTTCAACGTGGCCACATTGTCCTTCAGACTCATCTTATATTTACGGCCACTGATCATCTCCTTTCCGTCTTTAAACCATTTCACTTTTAGCTCCGGGCTTCCAGAGATCATACACTCCAATGTGGCCGAATCGCCTGCAGTCACACTGATGGACTCGGCAGGTTCTAGGACTCTGGCCGGTTCTGGGACAAAATAGACCCGTTAGATTTAAAGACAAGAACCTGGAGCAAAAAATGGACTCAAGATATCATGGGTTCTGACCTTGTACAGTCAAAGTAGCTTCACATTTCTGCTGCCCAGCCTCATTTTCAGCTTGGCAAAGATACTTGCCGCCGTGGCTGATGGCCACGGTCGTTATCAACAAACTTGCTACATTGCTCTCAAACACCATCTTGATGTTTGGGTCGTCATCTCTCAGGATTTCTGAGTCTTTCATCCATTTAATGCTGATGGGAGCTGAGCCTTTCACAGTTCCCTGAAGTTTAACTGTATTTCCCAATACTGCTGTCATGCTCTCGACTCTTTTCGTGAAAGTCGGGGGTTCTATGAGAAACATTAATGAGTTAAAACTGATTTAAGAGTAAGTTAAATCTACAAATATACAGCTCAGAAAAAATGAAGAGACCAGAAAACCCAGGTAAATGGATGATCACAGTCCATCAAACAAAGCCCACATCCTTCCAGATTTACATTTTAAGGACAAATACAGAAATGAAAAGTACTTTTCTTTTCAGAGTCAAAAAGGGATGAGAGAATTTTAATCGGCTTGAATTCCATCATTTACTAGGTTATACAATTCTCTAAATACCCTTTAACTTGACCTGATACCAAGAAAACTTCATTTTATTGTTTATCATTATGCATTTAACTAAATAACAACAGGTTTTCATTGGGGAATCAAGGCTCTTAATTTTAATTTGGAATCTGGGAGAAATTTTCCATCTCACTCAAATATGAAGCTGTAAATACTAAAACCACTGGTCCTTCATTTTTCTTTATTTTTTGTAGCTGTATATTATACAAATTTTGTTTTCACCAACCTTTAAGTTTTACTAACGCCTTAGTCACGACCTTCCCCACATCATTAGATACAACACACTGATAATCTCCCACATCTGCACTGTCAAAGGTCCGGATCTCCAGCCTGGACAAGGATTCTTGGGAGATGATTGTGTATTTCTGATCACTGCTAATGGGTTTCTTATTTTTCAGCCAGCTGATTTCAAAAGGAACAGTTCCTGTGATTTCACATTCCATCTGAGCCGCCGCTCCCTTCACTGCCTCTATAGTCTGCAGCTCTTTTCTAATGGATGGTGGCTCTGGGTAATGACAATGTAAATGAAATTAATATCACAGTTTTGTCAGTTAAACAGTGTGAACAGTTAGAGCAAGATCTGACAAACCTTTAACGGATATAAGGGTGTTGCAGCTCTCACTGCCGGCATTATTTGACACCTCGCAGGTGTAGCTTCCACTGTCTATTACCACAAGGTTCATGATCTCTAAAGTAGCAACTCCGGCCTTGAAAGATACTTTATATTTGTCTCCATCGCTAAGTTCTCTCTCATTCCAGAACCACTGGATACGAAGTTCAGGTGATCCCTTCACAGAGCACTGTAAACGTGCAGCTATACCTTGTTTCCACGTAATCTTTGGTTCCATTTTTTTGGTGAAAGTAGGAGGCTCTGAAAGATGTGTTAGGTCAAAAAGATATTGAAACAGGGCTAAAAACCATGACAAAGAGCATCAATAAATGGCACAACAAAAAGCAAGAAGGTAGCAATGCATAGGGTTAGCGTCAGCCTGCATTGTCTTAAAACAGTCAATAGTCTACCATCCTACGTCAAGAGATTTTGATCAAACCTAGTGGAAAGATCACCTTTAAGATCTTACCTTGAACTGTTACCACAGCCTCACACGTTGAGCTCCCAGCCTCATTTACGGCTGTGCACACGTATTTCCCAGAGTCCTTCAGTTTAGACTTGGGTATCTCAAGAACAGCCACCTTGTCCTCAAAGGACAGCTTACACTCCATGCTCTGGTGGACTTTTTTGCCATCCCTGGTCCAGGTGACAGTCACACCAGTGTCCTCATCCACCTGGCACTCCAGCCTCAGCGGGTCATTGACAGCGACCGACGCCGCCTCAAAACTCTTTATGAAGCTGGGCTTGTTGATAACTTTGAGCTCTGTGGTAAAAGTAGCCGTGCCGACATTGTTGGAGGCCTTGCACAGGTACACCCCCTGGTCAGTCAGCTCAAGACTTTTAATAAGAAGGGAATACTTGTTCTTTTCATATTTCATGACATAATTCCCCTCAGAAGAGATGGCTATGTTGTCCTTGTGCCAGACAACCTCCATGGGTACAGTCCCAGTGAGTGAGCACTGGAAGGTCGCTTGTTTGCCCACGTATAAAGTCATTGGGTCTGGTTTTGATACAAATACCGGCGGGTACATTTCTATGGAGAGCAGGTAAAACAAAAAAGTTCAATGAATTTTGAACAAAAAAAGTGGAAAAATAGCACATCAAAAATGAACTTGATGTCATCTTACACATTTAATCCACATTATATTTGCCAATGGTGACACCAGATCCAGCTCATGAACAAATTACTTCCACATTGCATTAAAGTGAATCATGGTGAAACAGTGCAAATATGTATATAATTCTCTCTCTCTCACAGACACACACACATGAAGATGATGATGAATGTTCCCACTGGGATCTTACCAGTGACCACGAGTTTGGCGGCGCAGCTGTCAGAGCCGTGTTGGTTGGACGCCTTGCAGCTGTATTCACCGCTGTCGGCCTTCACCGGGTTCAGGAGCTCCAGGGATGAGCTGGTGTGGCGGCTCAGGATACGGTACTTCTCGCTCTGTCGGATCTCAACTCCAGACTTGTACCATTTGAAGGTCACGCTCGGAGCATCCTCAATCTCACATTCAAACTTGGCGTGGCCTCCGACGTTGATCTCCAGAGATGAGATTTTCTGCCTAAACACCGGTGGCACTGAGGCACAGACATCAAAACAGGAAAAGTCAGTAGGAGACGACAAAGAACATGTAAAAGAAACTAACAGATCAGGAACGAGAATGGAGGAATGTACAATGGAGGCAAAGCAGGAGTGACTGTGGAGAAGAAAAATAGGAACAAAAGCCCCATGTGTTGAGAGAGATGATAATGAACATGAGTTTCATGAGGCACGAGTTCAGGCTGAAAGGAGGAGAAAAGGTTTATGTCAAGTTGAAGACTGAAAGCATGCAGACGTGACAAACTATGGGTTTGAAGGAGAAGGAAAATGATGTCACAAGCTATGTTTCCATTATGGATGTTTATCAGTATTTAAAGTGTCACATTAGAAAAGTTTGATGTTTGACCTTGACAAAGATCACAACAATTTTAGACAGGAAGTAACATTAAGGACTGCCTGCAAGAAAAATGTGAGGTTGTGGTGATAATTCCACAAAACAAATTGTCAACTGTAATTAAACCAACTGGTTCAAAAGAAAAGAAAAAGTTGTACATATGTAGTATTGTTTTGGCAGAGAAATTAGTTTAGTTGAGTGGCATTCAGGGCTGTAGGCAAAACTCCAATTATGTATAAGATGAAAATAGATATGGTTAAATTTATAAATGAAAACATTTGTACAGTAATTGACTTTGTGTGAGTAGATTTCTCTCCCACTTTCCGGACCAGTAAAGTGAAATCCTCACCAATGTTTAATGAACCTCTACCTCTACTTTCTGATGACACTAAGCTTTATGTCTTCTTCTTTTGGTGACTTTTCAAATGTTTCTCTGACATCCACCTGATAACTACTTGGAAACACAGCTGATGATGACATGACAAAAAGAAAGCTGTCTGAAGATCAGGATCATCACAACTATTGCAATACGATGCTTAATGTTGAGAAGCATTAAGCAGACGTGCATCGCTGTGACAGTTCTGGCCTTTAGGCAGGTGTTGACCATACAATGATGTGGAAAAGATGATGAGTTAGTACCACTACCCAGTGCCTGTTTAATGGTGCTCATGAGACCAAAATGTGAAGAACATGAGCAAGTCTCTGTGGATCATTAGTTCTTATTTGTGAAAATGGATGAATGAATGATGTGATACATTGAATGTTCCTAGTATCAAACCTCTGGAGACCACAGTGAGCGTTGAGGATGTTGTGATCTTGCCGACTTCATTTTCAGCCTCACAGACATACTCCCCTTGATGCTTCTCCTTGACAACTTTGTTGATAACCAATGTGTATGTGTCTCGGTCTTTGGAACACTTGAACTCTTTGCCAGATTTCACCAATTGTCCATTGAAAAACCAGTTTACCTTTGAGACATATTTAACAGTGGTGCTAAAGGTCACTTTACTGTCCTCTTCGATGGATAAGTCTTCAAGGGAAGTGACTAATACAGGGTGTTCTCTCTGTTCTGGCCTTGAAACTGTGATCTCCTCTTTGAAAACCTCCTTCTGGATGCTGACGTCCACCACCTCTTCAATGGCAGCAGGTGTAGGAGGCAAACCAGAGGTCATAATAGCTGCCCCTACATCTTTCTCTTTGCTTTTCACTTTTACAGACCTGACCTCTTGTTCTGACACCTGAACTGACTGTTCAAAAGACATATGAGCCTCAGTAGAAATTTTAACCTGTGACGAGATTGTTTGCTCCCTCTTTGCCATCTTAGATTCTTGCACCACAGCCTGTTGCTCAGTTGCAACACATTCAACTGCCATTTTAGACTCAGTTTTGAGCGCAGCAGCTTGAGATTTAACACCGGTAAAGTCCGCTGCACTCTCAGCCACGCTAACTGTCTCTACCATAGTTGATAACATTTCTTTGGAGCGGGCCGAGGTTACCTGTGCCCTTTGAGGTTTGTCCAACTGCATCGTACCAGGCTGGGCAGAAGTAAGAACATGGGATTCTTGGTACACGATGGAGTGGAAGGCCGCCTGGAGTTCAGTCCTAAGATCAGCTGTTTGAGGGTATTTCCCTTCAAAAGCAAGAGTGATCTCCATCGGGGAGCCAGTTGTTGTGATTAAGTATGTAAACAGAGATCGTCTTGGCTCTCGTTGAACCTTGACCTCTTGAACTTCAACAGCGTGCAACTTTCCAACAACATCAGCCAGTAAAACAGGCTGGTCACTGGCAACAGCTGACTGAAGAGCATCTCTGAGCTGACATCTGACATTTAGACTGGATGGTTTAGGAATCTGAATCACAAATGTCATCTCTTTAGGAAGAGCAGCGCTGTCTTTTGATTCCGATGCCATAAATGAGAATTTTGGCTGAGTGGTGACCGAGACTTTAGTCGACTCAGACTTGGTGACCTCCTGAGAGAGCTCACCGGTCAGCACTCGCTTCTCATCCATGACTATTGACTGCCTTACTGACTGGCCTTCCTGGATCTGAACAGCAAAGTCCTGCTCGGCTGCCTCCAGAAGGGCACTACTCTCAGTGGAGATCTCCTTCTCCTCGATCTGGACTGGTTCGGTGGGGATTTTTGGCTCTAAAGCTGTCTGACAGGTGAATTTATCCACAGCGGTCAGACTCTCTGTGTGACCCTCCTCTAAAGCGTGACTATCTGCTACACTGGTAACATGCATCACATTCCAGCGATCCTCCTTCTGCACCAGAGCTCGCTGCTGTTTGATGTCAGTAGTAACCGGCATCTCCTTTGGTAGCTGCATGGGCTGGAAGGCGAGCTGGAGGATGTTCTGAGGCCGAGGTTCAGTTCGAAGTTGAGACTGAATCCCAGTCACAGAAACATCTAACTCAGTATGATAATCTGCAGTGAGTTCCCTTTTTTCCTCAGAAATAGCTGCATGACTCCTAGCCCTCTCCTGTTTTTGGGCTGCCACCTGCTGGTCAGGCTTCTCAATTACGAGAAAACCCTCTTTTTGTAGTGCCTCCACAGGTTGTGTAGACTGGAGATGCAGTGGTGTAGGAGCCTCTTTCTGAGGTTCTACAGACATGGTGCTGGCTTTAGCCTCAAACTCTACTGTGTCCTCACAAACTACTGTCCTCTGCTCATCCTGACTAACAGTGTGAAGCAGAGTCGGACTCTTTTTGGTGCTTGCCTGCTGTGCTGATGGTTTCTCACAGGTAAATCTCTTCTCAGATGGAAGGAGGTCCTGATCTGTTATAACTTGCAGGTGCAACAGTTGCTCTCCTTCCACCTGTGACTGAATTGACATGGCACTGTCCAGACTCGGCAGCTGCTGTGTTGGCTCGGCCTGCATTATTTGCTTTTCTTCAGCAGATGTAGCTACTTTTAACACTTTATCCTTGCAAAGATGGGCTGTCTCCTCTGGAGACCTCTCAATGGACAACTTAGACTCCTTAAACAGAGTCTGTTTGGACTCACTGACTGAGGCCAGTACCGGTCGGTGCAGTTCTTTACCAGCAGAAGACTTAAGAGCAGAGTCTGCTGATAGTACCTCAGTAGTGTGGCCTTCTTCAAGCACTTGTTTCTCATCAGACTGGGCTGAATACAAGATCTTTACACCTTCCTTAACTCTATAACCTTTCTCCTCCTGTGCTTTGGAGATTTCGTGAGACTGCTCTTTAAGTATTGACAGTTGTGACTCAACTTGATGCCCACTGACTAGAAGTTTTGGTTCAGATTTGGGCTTAAGAGAAGCTGCTCCTCTGTCAGCTAAGGTCTCTGTGCTAACAGTAGACAGAGGAGTAAGTTCTTCTGCTACAGCTGACATCACCTTTGACTTCTTTTCACGTGCTGCACGGAGCTCAATAACCTCTGGGCTCTGAATGCGATCACAGTGCTGCTCTGTAAAGTCCTGACTCTCCTCAACAGATGACGTAAAGGCTGCCATGTGGAGTTGTTTTGCAGGAACAGCGGAGACCTGGAGTGGGTGGGTTGGAACCACAGAAACCCTCTCCTCTATCTCATGAGCCTGAAGAACTGCGGCCTGGTGGGTCAGCTGCTCACGATGGATGGTGGCAGCAGAGATGTCAAGTTCTCTTAGGGAACCGACCTGTTCGCTGGGAATTATCTGCCGGTCCTCTGTGCCAATAGTATAAACCATCTGGTCAGACCGGTCCTGACCCGGCAAACTGACCTGGTATAAACGTGACTCTGTTGCCTGCTCTGTCATGGCCACCTTATAGCCCTTCTTCTGAACCACTGTGACCTGTTCTCTGGAAACAGTAACTGATTCCTTGAACACGACAAGTTCAGCACTACAAGACGCCTCTCCAAACTGATTAGAGGCTTTACATGTGTACAAACCACTGTCTTCCTGTTTGATGTTCTTAATGCTAATGGATCCAGATCCATCTGGATTGGTTATGATG
Source organism: Ostorhinchus cyanosoma (assembly GCA_029814465.1). Classification (NCBI taxonomy): domain Eukaryota; kingdom Metazoa; phylum Chordata; class Actinopteri; order Kurtiformes; family Apogonidae; genus Ostorhinchus; species Ostorhinchus cyanosoma. The sequence goes on along the minus strand of JAPTYQ010000015.1, from coordinate 34,214,395 downwards.
ATACAGTTCCTACTGGGCTGTATCTGAAACGCCCCCTTGAACCATTTTACGTCTGGCATGGGATCACCGCTGGCTATGTAGTTAAATGACACTTCGCCTCCTTCTGAGCACCTGACCGGTTGGATCTGGACCCTGAATGTTGGAGGTTGGCCTGTGATCTTAAACATCTTTTCTACCCATTTCTCTGCTTGACTAACATCTGGCTTTTTCACCTCGAGGTAGGTGGTGCATGTGGTCTGACCAAATCTGTTGGTGGCAGTACAAGAATACTCGCCCTCGTACTCTGTTGTCACTTTGGTGATCACTAAAGTGTACTCCTCCTTTTCCTCGATCAGCTTATAAACAGAGGAGCTCTTAATCACTTTTCCATTATGCGACCACTGAACGGTGGGTTTTGGGAATCCAGACACTTTAACCGTAAACCTGGCAGTTTCCCCAGAGGCAACAGCAGCTGGTGAAAGCTGACTGAGGAAAACTGGCTTTTCTTTTTTCTTCTCTAAAGTGGAAGAGTAACGTTTGGACTCTGGCTTGAGTTCAAGTGTTTTTGTTTTCTGAGGTAACTGGACACCAGTGTAGTAGGTTTCCTCTTCCACAGTGGTGATGGTGGTGCTACGCTCTGTGAGGAAACATTGAGCAACACTGGTAACAACGTCCATGACACAAAATCAGAGAACAATCAATCTATTGGTAACAAGAAAAATCAATTTATACTGACAGGATGTTTTTGATCTTATTTGTGCTATTGAAAGTGGTTCCTGAGTTGAGTTTTTTTTTTAATGCCTATAATGTATTGGCTTTGAACCTGTTCTTCCCCAATGTTCACCAAATAAAGATCAACTGATATAGGGTTTTTTTTAAGATGGCGATTTTTTAAAAAATTTGGTCAGCCAACGACCAGTGTCTACAGCTGATTTTTGAGGCCAATATCTAAGGCCAATTTTTTTTTTTTTTTTAAAGCATATTGACTAAAATGCAATTGAAACACTCAGATAATTCAGATTTTCATGCAGCAATATAAATGAAATTATTAATACACGTACACATAGTACTCTTTTAACAATTATTGAACTTCAAGTGCTGCCCACACAGGTACCTGATCAAATATCTTAGAACATTTTTACTACTGATCAAATATCAGCTATCAAAAAAATAAATTAAAGCCAATGGCCAGTATGGACAAAGGAGGAGGTTCCAGGCCTTTATTAGAAGAAGGTTTGCATTAGAGTTTGGCCTTAATCAATAATTTTCCGTTGATAAATAAGTAGTAATTGTTGTACTTAATCGCTTTCCTATGGTGCTTCTAAGTTTCTACAAATTCCATTTTGACTGAAATATTTTGACTTAGATCAGAAAATAACACTTAAGATGGTGATCAAGCCTTATATTGTTCAGTTAATTACTGTTCAGTTAATTAAATTCAATTAGAAGTGAAAATTTAGTTATTATGACAGATGCTGGCATTTATTTGTTCAAGTCAACCACCCGGCCATTATTAAAGACATCATTCTTAACCAATTACCAGTTTCTATTGTTTTCTTCTTATGAACAAAATTCTTTCAACATATTTTGTTACATGAATTTGTTAAAATTGGTCTGAAAAGTATTGTGTAAGTTACATTAAATCAAGACTTTTAAGTACCATTAATGTAATGTATTAAAAAAAAAAATCTAAACAATGATCATCTTACTTAGTCTTATTTGTAGTTGTTTAAAATTTCCAGTCAGAAACATTTTATTAGTCAAAAACACTTGACAAGACAAAACGACTCTTTTACTACATTAAACATTTTATTATAAACTGAGACAAACAACATGACCTCTGTACAAATAAACCATGACTTTCTATCTCAGTGCCAGATGTTTATTGGACTTATTTTTTTTGGTAAACACTACACCCTAAAATTACACATATGTACAAGAACACTTAAAATGAAAAAAGTTTCACAGTGTTATCGTTTTAAAACCACCTACTTTACTTTTACTTTGAAACACCAGCATGTTGTCAAACCATTAAATCATCATTCAACACAAAAACACACAAAATCCAAAAATCCAAAACACCTACAACACAACAACAATAAACTGAATAATTTCAAGTAAGCATTGTGACAATATATTCTTAAGGTAGTTCACTTTTCACTAGTTCAAGGATGGATAATTAGACTGTGGGCATTTTCAACTGATCAAAACTAAAGAAAAGTGTAAACATAGTAATGGATTTCTATAAAACCAACAGAGTGGATTAACCTCAAACACTGCGGAGTCGGATTAAAACATATTCCAGTTTTGTTCAACAAATCAAGTGAAATTACAAATTAAAGTTTTGATTTTATATTTATTTAACTACGAACGCAATTTCAAATACATATAATCATGTTGACTGACAAAGATAATAGTAATATTAAATCTAATCCCATGATTTAGTTTGTTAAATTGTAGCTGTAGCGCTGATGTTACATGAATTTATTCAATTTTCACATTTAAAAACTGCTCATCACACTCTTATCTTTAGCTTTGTGGCTTCACACAATCATTTAAAGTAATTAATCTAACAAAGAATAACTAAAATGATGACGATGATATGTATTTGTGTTTATCAGGCATTTGCGTCACACATTCCTAATATTCCTACGAATTCTTATTTGCCCTTATACAAATGTTACCTTTCGTGTTAAGCGTCTGTTTTGGATAAAAACGAATGATGCAGTGACTGAAAATTGTTGTCTACAGTTAAAACAAAAGAAACCACACTCACATTTGTTACCATCTACAGATGACACACACCAACATGTAAAGTAAAACACATGTTGTGTAAAGTCTCACACAACTTAAATAAATAAATAAAAACTTTCCAGAAGACTTTTGTATCAGTGACAAACATGACTGTTTTTACACTAAAGCAGCAGCAATGGGCTGGATGCACAAGTACAACTCAGACTCTTCTACTATTACATGTCTTCCTTTCATGATGTAAAACTACATTTACATACTTATGAAGATGTAAAAACCTACTAATTACTCATCAAAGATAAAAAGTTACAGATGCAGCCTCCAGGGTATTGATAAACAGCTTGGTTTCCATTGTAATAAAGCTTAAAAAATGCATGTTTATGTTTGTGCAACCAACCCAAACCTACAACTGAGCTCTACCAACAAGGATTAAATATTAAACCAAATTCATTTATGATATGTTAAACTAGACCTAGACTTTGTTTACTTCTACATTTCATTCTATTGCATTAAAATATTAATTTCCAACTAAACTCTTGAGGATTTGGGTAAAGATGTGTCCATAGTATTTAATTTCAGTTTAATGGTTTAAGATACCATTGGATCTACTGAATAAAGTTTAGTATTTGTGCATCTGAAATTTGTAAAATTCTAATGGAAGACTAACTTATTTTAAACCTTTATTAGACCTTTTAGTTGTCATCTTGTATTAGGTTTAGGCCTAGAACACCTTCAGCAGTGCCGTGGTTTCGATGCATCCAGCTGTGTTCTGGATTACACATTTGTACTCTCCAGCATCATCCTGGTTCACATTAGTAATGAGCAAGTTAAAATGACCAGCGGTTTTCTCCTGGATGATACATCGGCTGTCTGTAACGCATTCTCCGTCTTTAAACCACTCTGCCGTAGGATTTGGTTTACCGCTAACTAAACACTGCAGGATGACCGGCGTCCCTGCGGCAGCAGTAACATTTGTCAATGGGATGACACATTTAGGTGCCGTCTCTGTGACCTGGAACTGGAAACTGCACATGTCACTTGACTTCCCTTTAAACTCGATCTTGTCGTCTTTTGCTGGTTCAGCAAACACATCAAAGTTAATGCTAACGTATTTCTCTCCCTGCTCACTTGTCTCGTTGTCGGTGTTTGCCACTAACCTGACAGCTCGCTGTGACTCATCGGCCTCCTGCTCAAACTCAAATTCCAGTTCAATTTCCGACACTTGTTCCCCATCAAACGATGTGTTTCCAACCATTAGGTCAAACTTCTGAGGCTGGACTTTAGCGCTACCAAGAGACACAGCTGTCAACTCCCTGCCTCTGGTTTTACCTGCGAAAGCCTTACCACTCAACACTATCAGAGAGGCTCTGCACAATGTCTCCCCTACAACATTAATCGCCCTGCAGGTGTAAACTCCACTGTCCTGGCTGGTGACCTTACAGATCTTCAGGAAATGGTTGTCTCCATCAGATGAATGGAGGAATTTCTTGTTGTGAGGAATTTTCTTGTCACCTTTGAACCAAGACACAATGGGTGATGGAATCCCCATTAGAGAACATTCAAACATGACCGTGGTTCCTTCTGGAGTTTCCATGTCACAGATGGGATTGATGAACCGTGGAGGCATTTCAGTGACTTCAAAAGCTATTTTCAAGTCATCATGTTCCTGGGTCACAAAGTCCACAGCCCCCTCCTCATAAATACTCGGTAGCACATCCAAAGATATGATCATGCTCTTGTTGTCCGCTGTATACTCAGGAATGGTAATGATCTTCACCTGCTTTTCAAACTCCTTCACTTCATTTTCATCCAGTTCAACTTCAAGCAGAATTTCCTGAGGAGATGGTGAACGAGAAGAATCATCTTCCTCCACATCAAACTCCATTACATGCTGATGAGTAACAGTTGGAGGGGCAGGCATGAATCGCACTTCCTGTGACACGACGACCACTAAAGCAACACTTCTGGCCTCTCCAACATAGTTCACAGCCTCACAAATGTACTCCCCCTGGTCGGCCTTAGTGACATTGTGAATTATAAGTGAAATGCTGTCACCATCCCTCTCCATTTGGACTCTATCACCTGCCACCAACTGGGTTTTGTTGCAGAACCATTTCACCTCAGGAGACGGGAGTCCAAACACTTCAGCAAAAAACTTCAGAGTCTCATTTTCAAACACTCGTTTCTTAATAAGAGGTTTGAGGAAGGCAGGAGGGATTCCCTGTACCTTCTCCTGAAGGGTTCCCAAGCCTAGAGATCCTCTCCCACTTAGGAATCGACTCTCATCCACACTTATTTCAGCTGTCTCGATGCCTTCATCAGCAGGAGATGTCAGGAACTGAACTGGTGAGAAAAACTTCTCAGTTGAGTCACCAGTTGAAGGTCTTTTATGTTCAATAGGGGAGAAGGGGAACTCTTGGGGGGTTGTAAACCCACCTGGTGAATCAGAACTTCGAGTATGGAAGGAAACTGGAGACTTGGGAGTGTGGAAAGACTCTGCAATTGGCTGTGAGACCTCAGTGGATGAGCCTGGGGTGTAGAACCTCTCAGCTGCCTCAGGTATCTCTTCACTCATGGTGCTGCCGATCTCAATAGACATCTCAGACTCAGGGGACAGTGGTCTTCCCCAGTCTGTTGGAGGGTTATAGTAGTCGTAAACAGCTCCAAAAGTGACCTCCTCTTCCTCCATGGACCCAACAGTTGCTGCTGCAGCTCCACTTTCAGGTGGTGAAGCCCATTCCAACCTAGCTCTGCTGTGTACAGGTACACCTGGTTTCATAGTTTCTGATAGACCAGACACCTTAATCTTGCTTTCTGCTGTAGCTTTGACAATGAGTGGTTCAGGCTTTGCTTCCACCTGTATGTCAGTGCTTTCATCTTCACCTTTGAGTTCTACATGAGGCTTAACTACACTCCCTTCCACCCCTTCTGTCACATCTGCCTGGGAGTCTGGCATACTGAGGAAAACACCACTGTCCATAGAAGGTTCTGGGATTGAGATTACCTCTTTGCTCACAGGCTTTAAAGGAAGTTCCTCTCTAATCTCTCCAACTATTTCTTTCTCTTCTTCTATTTCTGTCAACTGAGCAACACCATCATCCTCAGAATAACTTGGGACTTCCACAGCCTCACTACGAGCAAGGGAAGATGCTACAGATACACTCTTTCCTTCAGGTTTGACAGGTTCAGAAATTCTTTTAGGCCGACTAAGTTCTCCTGACGGAGCTGTTGAAAGTTTGGTAGTGGGTTTTGCTGCAAAGCCTTTCTCTGACTGGAAGGGAATGAAGCTGCTGGTTCTTTCAAATGTTCGCATAACTTCCTCCCTCGCTTCACCTTCTCCTGTCTCTATTTGCTCAAAAATACCTTCAGGTCTCTGTGGTTTAGGTCTGACCAACTCTGGAGACTCTGGAACTTCCTCTACAAATTGTTTAACTCCAGTGTGGATTCCTGTCTGAAGTGCTCCTTCCTCAACAGATTTCTTGTAAATTTCACTTTCTCCCTCCAAAGAAATAGGTTTGGATAGCAAAGGAAAGATTTCAGGCAAAGCAGCACCTTCCTCACCACCTACAGGCCCTGGTACCTGTTCTTCCTTGTCAAAGGGAATGACCACTTCTGGAATAAATTCTTCAGGAAAAAATGTTTGCTTTCTTTGCTCCTCAGGTGGCATCATTAGTGCAGCAGGTGAGTCAGACTCGAAAGCTTGTTTAATCTGAGAAACTTTTATCACAGCAGCAGAAGCTGTCAAACCACAACCAGATAGAATGGGAGGCTCTCTGGAGATGGCAGATCTTGATTTCGAAGGTTTCACAACTATGCCTTCTGTTGAACTTACAGGTTTATCCCCCATCTCAACAATACCATCATCAGTATTAGCAATGGCAGCTTTATCAGACACTACAGGTGTCTGAATATCATGAGGTTTTCTAACTCTCTGATTGCCCTCCATGGAGTCACCAAACTCTGAGAACTGACCAGGCTCTGCAACTTGAAATGACACGTCAGCGATGCTGGTAACCTCCCCCATCTTATTTCTAGCAACACATTTATATACTCCAGCATCAGAGTATGTAAAACTGTTTATGTACAGTCTATAAACTTTATCCTCTACCTCAAATTGATATTTTTCAGTTGCAAAATTCAGACTAACTTCATCATAATACCAAGTTGCTTCTGGTGTAGGGTCACCTGAGATTTCACACTCCAAAACTGCCGTGTAACCATCAGAACAGGTGATGTTTTCTAACTCGCGAACAACATTAGGGGCCCCACCAGTCGCATCAAAAGAGAAAGTAAATTTGTGTTTCATCTGTGAGGTTGCATCATCTGTCATTGGTACATCTGATGGTGTTTCTGTAACAGCTGGAGGTTTCTCTACACTTTTTTCTTCTGCCAGCTCAGGGATAGGAGTGGCAGCAGTAATTCTGATTTCAACAGGAGAGGAAGAAAAAGATTCCTCTGAGGCGTGGCGTTGGTGGATCACCATCTGAGGCACTCTCAAAGTGGCCTTTCCGGTATCCGTGTATGACTGGAGTTCATCTTCTATGTGGCCCTCCTGTGTTTCCTGACACTTTTCTGGTTCTGCTGTGACAACCACCTCTGAAGTTCTCACCACCTTTTTATCCGAGATTTCAAGAGTAGCGCTACAGGTGCATTTACCATGTTTATTGGTCAAGACACAGTCATATGTCCCCTCATGGTCTGTTGTTGGATAGAAGACAGTCAGTTTTGAATAGTTTGATTTACTGACAATATCATAGTCAGGATTGTGGGCTAATGGGTGGCCATCTTTGAGCCAGGTGACTGTGGGGACAGGTTCACCCTGGAACTGGCAACAAAACTCTGACATCTCACCAATTTTCACTTTTACTGGGGATATATCTTTCATACATACTGGAGGGGAACCAAGTGACTTTGCACCCCTGTCTTTTATCCTCTTCGACTCTTCTGTTTCTTTCAAATGTGAGTCCACATTCTGTATTTTCACTTCTTCCGACTCTACACGTCTTTCTCCACTAACACCTGCAGAATCTTTCTGTTGTATCATTTGTCCCCAGTCTCTGGTTGTTCCCATCTCCTCTCTTCTACCCATTCCCTCTTCTCTGACGTCTGACTGGAAGCGCTGACTGCTGGATTTATCAATAATCATAGCATATTCCTCAGTTCCCTGTGCTTCTCTTCCTAGATCTTCTTGTGATGAGTGCTGCCTAATTAAGGAGGCCTCTCTGGATGGTTTTATAAGACCCTTTACAGGAGCAGAAGCAAGTTCATATCCTTCAAGTTGGGTGTCAGAGGATATCTGAGCTGATGAAGCTTCAGGGCCCATTCTATCTTTTGCAGGAGTAGACGGTAAACCAGGAGCTCTTTCAAAAGGAACATCCCCTGCAACTGTCGCCATGTAGGTTTTGTCCAAAGTTGGAAGACCATGAGAGGGTTGAGCTTGGGCAGGTTCAGATCTGTCAAATGATGGAACCTGGGGCTCAAATGGTTGTTTGCCTTGACTATCCAAAGCCCACTCAGATTCTAGTTCTGTCACTTCCTCTTGCTCAACAACATCTTGCTGCCATTTCAGGATGCGTTGAGCCAGTGCTTCCTCCTCATTAACAAAGTATTCACTGTCCCTCTGCAGCCTCGTTTCGCGGCCCTCTGTTGGTAGCTGGTAGTTTTCATCTTGCTGATCTTGGAAAGTAACAGAAACAGGTTCACTTGTCAGGAACTTTTCTTTGGCTGTTTTTCCTGGCTTTCTGCTAAGGACTGCTTCAGTTTGAGACTCTGATGCTGAAGCCATTTTGATGTCTCTTCTGACCTCGGTGGTTGTCTCTGCTTTGAATGGTGCATAACCCTCCACACTGTCAGGTTCCACTTTCACAGATTGTTGTTGCTCCATAACACCCTGCTGCCATTTCATTATCCGCTGAGTGAGCGCCTCTTCTTCACTGACAAACTGCTCAGTCTCTTGCTGTAGTTCAGAAATGTTCTCTCTTGACAGCTGGAGCTCACGATCTTCTTTCGTCTTTTCAAACAACATCTTTTCCTGTCTGGCTTTTGTTCTGGTCAATGATTCAACTTCCATCTCAGATGCTCGACCTTTTATTCTGGGAGATACCTGTGTCTGTTTGACCAATCCCTCAGCCTCCAAGTCTCCTGCTCTTACTTTTATTCTAGGTGATTTATGGAATGAACTGTGCAGGGCTTCATCTTCTCCCACTCCACCTTTTAGTTTGGGTGACTTAGGCGCTGACATGGTGGTGGCTTCAGGATCAATTGGCCTTGTCCTCATTATAGGTGATTTATGGATAGAGGGTGGTAGGGCTTCAGTTACTCTTTTCTCCACCATCTCCTGCTGGGTGTAAATGTGACCCTCAGGCTCCATGTATGGTGTCTCTGTTGGCGAAGGCAGATCAGTTTCCGGGTGGAATGTATCCTCATCTGACATAACCATGCCTTGCTGCCATTTTCTGATCCGCAGAGCAAGAAGTTTCTCCTCGCACTCCATCTGTGCAGCTTCCAAACTCTTTCCATAATGAGCCCTCAAAGATTCCCCTACACACTGTTCTTTATATGCATCAGCTGATTCTATCGCGCTGTCACCTGCTATCACAGTTTCACCAGGGAGGTCACCTATGATGGTTTTGATTGGCCTTGACCTCAGGGACTCTTTGGCCTCAGCTTCTGCTGTTCTGGCTGATGTTCTGGGTGACTGCTGAGCCAGGAGGACCTCAGTTTCATCTACTGTGGCTTTTACTTTGGGTGATTCAGGTGCTGTCATAGTAGGAACTTCAGAATCAATTGCCCTTGTCTTAATTCTGGGTGATTTATGGACAGATGAAGGCATTGCATCAGTTTCTAGTTTCTCAACCACCTCCTGCTGAGTGTATGGCTCCATGTACGGGGTCTCTGCAGGGGAAGGTAGATCAGTTTCAGGGTGAAATGTATCTTCTTCTGACATAACCATACCTTGCTGCCATTTCCTGATCCGAAGGGCCAAGAGTTTTTCTTCACACTCCATCCGTTCAGCTTCCAAGGTTTTCTCATAATGAGCCCTCAATGATTCCTCCTCGCATTCTTCCTCATATCTATCACCGGCTTCTGTTATTTTATCATCTGGAGTTGAAGTTTCTGTCAGGACACTGGCTTTGCTTGCTCTATGTGGCCGTGGCCTGGGTGATTCTTTCATTTTGGCCTCAACTCGGGCTTCCACTTCTGCTGTTCTGGATTTTATTCTCGGTGATTCTTGGTGTGCCAGCAGGACATCAGTTTCTTCTACTGCACTTCTAACTCTCGGTGATTTAGGTATTGGCACAGTAGCAGCCTCTGGATCAAATACCCTTGCCTTCATTCTGGGTGATTTATGGAAAGAAGGGGGCATTGTTTCAGTTACCTCAGTTAATCTTCTCTCCACCATCTCATGTTGGGTGTAAATATGACCTTCCGGCTCCATGTAGGGTGTCCCAGCTGGAAGAGGCAGGTCAGTTTCAGGGTGAAATGTTTCCTCCATCCGACTCTCTTGCTGCCATTCACCCATGGATGATGCAACCAGCTTTAACCTGGTTTCTCGGGTCGCAACACATTCTCTACTTTCGGTGTATGTTGTAGTTTCTGGATATGTTTCAGAGTACGGGACATCTGACTGACCCAGCTGAATCTCCATCTTTGTAGCCTCTACCTTGTGGGCCGAAACCCCTTCACTGCTTTCTTTTAACCCAACATCTATCGGTGATTCAACAAAACTCTCTGCTTTCTTGTCTCTCAGTGTCTCTGAAAAGGCTCCATCTGATTTTCGGTCAACGTGAGGCATCATCGTATCAACCAGCTCTCCTCTCATGATCTGAATGGCCCTGGTTCTGGACTGAGGTTCAAATGAATGCCTCACTCGAGGCTGTGAGGATTCCCTGTGGGCAGTTTTACCTGGAATTTCTTTCTGACTCTCTCCCAAATCGAAAGGTCGATTGAAATGTGGAACATCTTGTAGCGACGCAGGTCTAACTCTGAGCTTCTCAACATAATCTGCATAGCTTGGCTCACTGGCTACTGACTCTAAATCAAACTCAGACGAAGACATGGTTGAGATTGAAAACCTCTTTCTTTGTTTGACAGCTTTTTGAAGGGTTGTAAGTTTAGTTCTTACCTCGTTGTGAAGGCTCTCGGTGTCACTGAACCTCTCGCTGTATCTATCACTGCATCTATCACTAAACTTATCGCTGAATCTGGCACCTGTGCGTCGATCACAGTAAATATCACTGAACCTATCGTTAAATCGTTCAGGCCTTTCAAACATTGGGGGCGGGGACGGGGCACGCTCAGATGCAGTTTCCAAATGTTTAGACTCTTTTTCAGACTGTTTTTCTTTCGTAGGAGTACTTGAACGGAAATACACAGTACGGATTACAGCATTTTTAGATCGAGATCTTCCCTGGTGGACTTTGGACATTTTGTCAAATGGAGACCCCACACACCGGAGATCCACTCTAAACTTCCTCTCCTTCCTCTCCTCTGCCATAGTATCTACACTTTCATGAGCTTTTGCGGATCGTCTAGCAAAGCCCAGGTAGTTGGCAGACTGCTCTTCCCTCAGTGAAACCAAAAGTGATGCTGTGGACTCTGCAGAGCCCTCTGTGTTTATTGCCATTACCTTATAACTGCCTGAGTCTTTCTCTTTGATGCAATCTATGACTAAACTGGTAACGTGCATGTGCAATCTGCTGTCAGAAAAGATTCTACGCCTGCGCTCTTTACGAATGGGTCTATTATTATGGAACCAGAGGATAGTTGGTGGCGGGCAGGCAACCAGTTTACACTTTAACTCAACTGGGTCTCCCTCAATGACTGATTGGAACTTAAGTTTTTGGGTGAAAGAAGGTTTCATGTTCTCTGTCCATGAGCTGATGGAGGAGGTTCTGCTGGAGCAGCGATTGGCTGACACCAGGCCGTGATCCAGGAAGTCCTCTGTGTCGGAGAAGGCGCCTCGCAGCTGTCGGGTGCTGGTGAGTTCAGTGCTGCTGTGTGGGTTTCCCTCTTTGGTATCATGGTAAAACAGCTCTGCAATCAGAGAGACAACTGTCAGAATAACACAGCCCCATGGGTAAAAAAAGAGAGAAAAGGATTTGAATCATTAATGGAAATATTAAATGCATGCTGCGAGTCACAATGCCAAAGGAAATAATTTCACTCACCATATTTGTTCGAATAAACGCAAGACTTGATTCTTTTTATTAGAAACCTGCGGGAAGTTTTGATCCTTCGTCTGTGGAAATTTCTTCAAAACATAATTTTATTATTAAAAAGAGCATAATATTCCCAAGGTGGGCTGCTAACATTCACTGGTTTTGCCTTTTAATAATTTATGTGGCTAGAACACTCCTTACCTGACTTGCAGACAGAGGAATAAACGCCCTTTCTAATCCTTAAACTTAGAAGATAAATGATGCACAAGTGTCAATGAGAAGCACAGCTCTCCAAAACCAACTTTCCCAAACTTTAACAATTGAAGCTGCAAATTGGGTGAGAAGGCGTTTATTCGAACTAATATAGTTTACTGGTGTTATTTAAAATGCAAACCACAGGAATCACATCCCACTATCTGCAAGCCAGGCTAAGAAATATTTTGCAGGAGGAAGGTAACAGCTCCATATGCAGTAAACCTCCATATCTTTTAAAGGACTTTTCAATCTGGAAGCTTTAAAAGATACTCATCCTGCACCTTTTCAGGGGAAAAGATCAGAAGAACCTTCATGCCAAAATGAAATGAATTTTTGGATGCAAACCGCAAGTGTCAAAAACTGGAACAAGCAAATCTCTCCTGGAGGGAACTGTACAGTTTTATCAAGAGAAGTTGTGAAGTACTGACAGCAGTTTTCTGTCAAGACATATGATGAAGACATGCAACTGTGGAAGTTCAAAGGTCATTTAAAGGGACAGTTCAACACAATGTTAAAGTTATAAACTCAATAAGCAGTCTGTAGATGCAGTTCAACTTAGTCCAACTCTGTCTTGCATGCACCCCACACAGTGTCCACTTTCTTTACAATTTCACCTTTTATAAAACATCTTCAACGAGCCAAGGTTTGGATCAGAGTTACCTGCTGACAGACTACTTTACAACACCTGGTTAAACTGTCCCTTTCCCACTAATCAACCTGTGTGGAAATAAAATGGTGTTTTTGGTGTGTAATGATCAAAAATCTGACAGTATCTTACCTTTGACTTCTTGCTCAATCTTGGCTTCGATCTGCTCCCGAGTCACTGCGGACAAAAAAAAGAGTATTATTAAATGAGGTGTCATCTGTATATGATGAGAACATTCAAGTAAGAAGATCCCCAAGAAAAGCAAACAGGGCTTCAGCATTTGTGTTTCAGACCAAAATGGGTAAGAAAAGTGTGAAAAAGAGTGAAAAGATAAAGTGAAACACAGAACAGGGTGGGGTTTCTTGGAAGATGGGGGACTAGTTATTTTCAGGTGGATTTCATGCATTTTCCGAGTTTTCCTGAGGATGAAGAAAAGGGTAAAGGATGGCTTTGTTTCTGAAGGAGAACCAGGACCAGAGGGGGGGTGGAGTGGAGGATGGGACAGGACTCACAAAGACTCAAGAGGTTGATTTTGTCTGAACACAGACTGTGAGGTTAGTAAATCCTGAGGGGTTTCCCAATCTGCTCTTTGTGCTGATCCTGACTCTTTTTCTGGACTACAGGTTCATTTAGTTTTGCTTTGACTTGTTTGGTCCAAAGTCTGTTTGTCTATCTGTCTTACACTTGCATTTTATCAGATCTGATGAAACGAAGTGATATGAGTGATAAAGTCAAACAGAAAGTGGACACATCACTGAACTTAAGAAGCTCTGAGAACTAGATGATGATCAAATAGATCTAATTCCTTTCATATGACTGATCAGCACATTTAGGTTCTGATTGTGGTTCACCCCTCATGGTGTTTTCCCTGGAGGTCTGGTTTAAAAGGAGATGAATGAATCTGCAGGGAAAGGAAGTGTTTGAGGGACTCGGGCTGCAGCCGGAGGGGCATCCTGATGTTACCTTCTTCTTCCTCTCTGGATATGGTGAGCGTGGCCGAGCAGGCGGCCTCTCCGGCGTTATTGGCCGCCCTGCAGGTGTACTGCCCCGCATGCTCGGAGAAAGCATCAACTATGATGAGCGTGGCCGTGTTCGTCACCTCATCGAAATGAAACACCACGTTCTTGGTGGGTTTGATGGGCTGCCGGTTGTGGAACCAGCTGATTTCTGGCTTGGGCATACCCGACACACATGCATGAAAGCGGGCCACCTCCCCATGTGGCACCGTACAGCTCATGATTGGGTGGAGGAAAATGGGCTTTTGGCCAATGGCAGGTTTCTTTACACTGGTGAGGCTGGTGGAGATACGCCACTGGGACTCAGCCTGAACGTCCACTGAGTGTTTATGTCCTGAAAAGAAGCATGTCCTTTCACTTCATGGGCTGTTTGTCACTGAACTGTTTCATCCCAGTGAGCACAGTCTCAAGGATTAACAACTTTAACCAAGAAGGAAGACGAAGAAACAGATCTCTCACATCTATTCAAAAGAATAAAACTACCAGAGTTTGGACAAAAGCTCTAATGATGAATTGAGTACTGTTGACCAAATCAAATACAATTCAACTACATAGACACATTACAGTAAGAAATGGTGAAACTGTAGTGTCTCTATGCCATGTTGTGTAAATAAAACTTTATTTTGTTCAGAAGTAAGTGTTTTTTCTTTTTGCATATTAAATTTTGTGACTTTGAACTGCACTTGCGATTCATATTCCATGATCTGACACCGATGTAGAAAAAGTTTAGTAATATAAAACTATGTCAAGGATTTTAAGGCTAATCTGTTGTTGAACAAACAACTGATTTAGGTGTTTAGATCAAAAGACTGGCTGTATTTTAACTAAATCTACATGTATTTCTGGGTTTCATCTTCAAATCACTGAACATGTGCTCACCAGGATGAGTTTTAGTGAAAAAAAGAGAATCAGTGCATTAACAGAATGAAACCACAGACTCAAGATCATGACTTCGTTATGTGTCACATTATCTGCTTTATATATATTTGATAACTGATTCCATTTGGTTCAAATTTAGACTTAACTCAGAACTTTATGTTGTATTTTTTAAGTTATTATTAATCAAGGAATAATTCTGTTCATCCATCACTCAGTACTAATTAATGTCCATATATGAACATATTTATCAGATATTGTTCCTATTCTATTTACCTCTGATGGTGAAGAAAAAAGGAAATTTTTTCACCAAGGAACTAGTTTTGTTTTCAGATCTCTATCTTCACTTGATTTGTTAATTATGATCAACAACACAATGATGTCATAGCCTTGACAAACACTTGACAAACACTTAAACCTGGTCTGGTCAGTGTTGGTGCGTTTTCCGGGGGTTCCTGAACTCACCATCCAGTGCGAGGGTTGCAGAACACGATGCGGTTCCAGCGTTGTTGATGGCCATGCAGGTGTACTCGCCCTCGTCCTCAGGGTAAACCCTGGAGATCTCCAGCTGACAGCTGTCGTCAAACTGCGACATCCTGAAGAAGTCCGACTGCTTGATTTCCTTGTCTTTGTGGAACCAGCTGATCTTCACATCTGGAGACAAATGATTTGGTTTTTCAGGACTGATATCGCCCAAAGACACTAATGAACCATATGTGGAGGTGTGTGATTTGTAGAATTACAAACTCCAACAGAGAACATGAACGTCAGCGAAAGAATAATAATAATAATAAACTTTATTTATATAGCACCTTTCATACAAAAATTGTAGCCCAAAGTGCAATGAAATGGTTCCTGTTCAGTGAAGTGTCTGATAGTTCAAACTAAAACCAGGGGAATCCCACTGATTTTGTGTTTTAGAATTATTTGTCATAAGATGGAATAAGTTAAAGACATGAAACATCCAGAGTTATAATGTCTTACCGTCTCCACGGACCCTGCACTGGAACCGGGCTGGTTCTCCTTCACGGGCTGACGTGTTGGCGATGGGTGAGATGACGACAGGAGGTGCCACAGGAGCAGCCGAGTCCGGAGAAACCACCTCGGACACTGAAACGCAGTAGGGTTTAGTCCAATGATCTGAAAGGGTTGGGTCATTAAAGCACCGGTCTGGGGTTCGTATACCTTCTACATTGAGTGCGGCGGTGCTGGTGGCGGCGCCGTAGTCATTCTTGGCCTCACAGTTGTAAGTGGCGGCATCTTCGGGGAACACTTCGATCAGCAGCAGCGTGTGCTCGTTGCCGTCGTGGAGGAACTTACACTTGAATCCTGGAGACAGAGCCTGGGAGTTTTTGTACCAGAAGACCTGAGGCTGAGGAACGCCGCTGACCTGGACTGAGAAGCGAGCGGGTTTACCAGACTGCACTGACTGGGGCTCCATGTGACGCAGGATCTGAGGAGGCTCCGGCACTGGACAGAAACAGAAGGGAAAAGGCCCGATGAACCAAACAGAACCCAATGGCAGGAAGAATCAACTCTTTCATGTATGAATTATTATAAAACTGAGTGGGATCATTACTTCCAAACAAATAATGTGTCCAATTGGATTATTCTGAGTCAGATATTACAGTCAACTGTTTTCTTAAGGTTAATTTATATTAAATGTAATTGTAGTGTTGCTGTTACACTTAAGTGGTTCTACCGATTATCTGATAATGAAATTTTTTTTTTAACCCTTTCAATTCAATTCAATTCAGTTTTATTTGTAGAGCCCTATATCACAACAAGGTTATCTCACAGGGCTTTACAGGATG
>JAPTYQ010000015.1:34176644-34192721 GCA_029814465.1 Ostorhinchus cyanosoma | reverse complement strand
CTAATCTAATCTAATCTAATCTAATCTAATCTAATCTAATCTAATCTAATATATTATAATATAATCCAATCCTGCAGAATGTTCCTGATAGTCAACTTCTGGATGTGTGATGAACAAAGGACAATGATACGATATTCCGTTGATACGTCTTTATTCAACAGTGCTGGGAGAAGGCAGCAGTTTGTCTGAATACCTTGGTTTCTCTATGTTTTTATACTTCTTTCAACCTTCCCTCTAAATTTCCTTGGTAGCCTTCCAGACCATCACATCTGGAACTCATTTCTATATACCTGATATTCTCACCCGCATTCTTTGGCTAACATCAACACACCTAGAGTATAGAGTATCCCATTCCTACGGCTACTTGTCTAACACACTAGCTCATGAACTAATCACCTTATGGTTCTTTTACGCCTACATGCACTCCTTCATGTTTCTAGATGTTAAATGTAGAATCAGTTGTGTTTGAGGTGATGTTAGCGTGTTGGTTTCCACATGTTAACGGTCCTCACCCTCCACCGTCAACACGGCACTGCACTGTAGATGTCCGACCACCGCAGTGTACTCTCCTGCATTGCTGCTGTCGACATTCTGAAGGATCAGTTTGTGAGCTTTCCTCTCAGACAGAATCTTACATTTGTCGCTGGACTTGAGCTCAACACCTTTGAACATCCACCTGACGGGGATGTCATCATGTGACAGGCTCATCTCGAAGGAGGCGGTGCCGTCCAGAAGAGACGTAACGTCTTTAATCTTCTTCACAATTTTGATTGCTGTAGGAATGAGAACAAAAATGGTAATGAAAATGGAATAAAAATATGAGCATAAAACATGTTAATTATCACACCTAAAGAAACAGAGACTAATTTAACCAAGAGGGATTTGGCTGCTGTGAGTCTGTGGTTGCTATGGTGATTGCCGCCACTTTTGTTGGTGATAAATTAAATCTGTGATTTCCCTTCAGTGAAGTTTTTAAACAGAGTTTCCTGTCGGTTCCTCAAATCACCAACATCTTTTCACAGTGACTCATATGAAGGCGCCGATAAAAATGATATGCATTTAGTGTAAATCATGTGAAGTTTTATTCTGATTTATTAGCTGGTTTAATGGACTCAAATTGATAACATGTCAAACCAATACCAATAGAATATAAAATATAGAATAAAATATAAAATTTAAAAGGATCATCAAACCTTCAATCATTAATTGAAATAGTTGTAATACTCACTCTCGACGTTGAGCCTGGCGTTGGCAGACAGTTTCCCCAGTTTGAATGAGTAAACAGTCTCGTCCTGTGTGTTGCAGTTCTTGACCTTCAGCGTATGGACCATGCCTTCCGAGGTGATCTGGTACTTGTCGCTGTTCTGCAGCTCCACGCCGTTCCTGATCCACTGGGCTCCTTTAACGCCGGGGTGGGTCAGCTCCAGACTGAACACTGCCTCCTGGGTTTCAGTCACAGTTTGGTTTCTCAGAGTTTTCTTAATTTTCACCGCTGCAGGAAGAAACACAGCACTTACTATTTACACCAGTGCCTCTGATTTGGACCTTAAGATGAGCATTCTGCTGCAGGTACATACCCTCTACCCTGAGGTTGGCGGTGGTCTTGGAGTTAGCGACCTGGTAGGTGTACTCGCCGACATCCTGAGGTCTGGTGATAACGATAATGAGGCGTCTGACGGCACCTTTCACTTCACTCACTACATTCTCACTGAAGTCAACTGGCTGGCCCTCCTTCAACCACCGGCCCTCGGCGTTGGCATTGGCAACCTGGCACTCCAGCTCCGCTGTCTGAGACTCAGCCACAGTCACGTCCTGTAGGGGACGGGTGATGGCGCCACCTGGTGGATGGACAAGGGAATATCCTGGTTTATGGATTTATCGAACGATGTAATAAACAAACAGACTCAAGCACAGTTTTTACCCACTAGCAGTTAAATGGTTCTATTCTACTTTATTCTATAATACTAATACCATGTTTTTTCCTCCATATTTAATAAGGGCTGACAAGGGCATCTTAGTAATAATAATAATAATAATAATAATAATAATAATAATAATAATAATAATAATGGTTTGGAATAGATTTCTATAGTGCTTTTCAAGGCACCCCAAGCGCTTTACATTATTTATTATCCATTATTTATTCGTTCTCACATTCTCACTCTGGTGGTGCTAAACTACGTTTGTAGCCACAGCGGCCCTGGGGCAAAAAGCCAGGCTCTTCTGGCGGTTCGAATCCATATCCAATCCACATGTCAAAGTGTCCTTGGGCAACCCGAAATTGCTCCCAGTGGGGTCTGGCAGCGTGTTGCATGGCAGCTGCCGCCTACTGGTATATGAGTGTGTGTGTGAATGAGAGGAACTGTAAAGCGCTTTGGGCACCATGAAGGTGCATAAAATTCGCAATATAAAGTCAGTCAATTACCATTTCTAACACCTCTAATCCACAGTGTAGAGGAACCATAATGTCCAAAACCACCACCAAATGTGTCCACTATCAGTAGGTCAGTTTTAGATAAACTGGGTTTCATTGTGTGGACTGTTGATCCACTCTTCTGTGAACGCAACATTCATCGAACTCACCAGACACTGTGAGGTTAGCGCTGGAGGTCTTTTCACCAGCGTTGAAGGTGTACTGGCCCTCCTCGTCCTTCATGGCATCGATTATCATTAGAGAGTGAACGGTGCCCTTGGACTCCATCTTATACTTGGGTCCAGGTTTGAGTTGCTGGTTCCTGAAGGTCCACATGGGATCAATACTAGGGTGAGAAACCTCGACTTCAAAGGTGACATTCTGGGACTCGGAGCACACTTTGTCTTCCATGTGCCTTACGATGTGAACCTCTGAAACAGACCACAGTTATAACATGAGATGTTGTAGCCCTAATGCTGAGCTCAAGTCACTGCAGGTGAACAAATGAACATATCGTACCTTCTACCATCAGGTTGCAACTAGTGTCCACTTTTCCAACCACCAGTTTGTATCGTCCTTTATCAGAGGCGAAGGTTCTGGTAAAGACCAGACGCTGCTTGGATCCCTTTGCCACCATCTGAATTCGGTCGCTGGCTGTCAGCTGTTTGTCGTTGTGGTACCATTTGACAGAGCTAACGTCCTGAGCAGAGATCTTTGCCTCCAGGACAGCCTTAGTGCCTTCAATGGAAGACACGTCCTTCAGTGGAATCACGATGTCAATGGCTGCAAGAAAAGATGACACAGATGTCAAAGAAGATCCAACAGAAACTGTTCCTAGATATGTGGTCGAGTATCATTTATGAACATCTTACTCTGGACACCCAGTTTGCAGGATGTGGAGATATCCTGAACAGGAACCTCAAATGAGTACGAAGCAGCATCTTCTCTGGTGACGTTCTCCAACAAGAGCTTGTGAACCTGTTTGTCGATGACAATGTGGATGCGGTCAGAGGCAGCGATGGCCTGGCCATTCTTCATCCAAGTTCCCTCCACGTTCTCCTGGGAGAAGCGGACTTCCAGCTGAGCAATGTCACCCTCACAGACAGTGAGGTCGGACAGAGGCTGCATCAAGGTGACAGGTCGCACTGAAGAACAGAAGAAACTATCACTGAAGGTAGGTCAACCACATATTATCAGAGTAAAACAGGAGCTGAAGATCCAAACACAATTAACATCAGAGAACGATGACAAAGGTTTCAGGTTATTTTACATAAAATGAAGATGAAGCGAGGGGATGGGGGATTAATTTATGATATGAAAAAAAAAAAAACTTAGTTATTCTAAGAAGATCAAAAAATACAGAAAACATTAGAAATGCACGAGTAAAAAAATCTAGGATTATTCTCTGAGATGTTAAAAACCAGGTAAACATAACTTCGTAGAAACATGGTGACAGTGGATTGAAATGGATCATTGTCCTTACATTTCATCTTCAGCGAGGCACTGCTCCTCAGATCTCCACATACGAAGGTGTATTTGCCCTGATCCTCTTTGCGGACGTCTTTAACGGACAGGGTTTGTCTTCCTCTGCGAGATGACATGATATATTTGGCACTGGGTGAAAGCTCCTTGTCTCCAAAGAACCAGCTGCCTTCAGCGTCCTCACGAGACAGCTCCACCTCGAACTCTCCAGTGTAGGTTTCTGGTATCTCAATGTTCTCCATGTGTTTGACGAGTTCCAGAGCAGCGCCTGAACATCATCACACACTGTTAATATTGACCTTCAGAAATGTGAAAACAGTGGACAGAGAAATGCTGGGTGTAGAAATACCTTCAACGTGAAGCCTAGCACTGGTTCTGATATTCTGATCTTCTATCACCACACAGGAGTATTCAGCATCATCCTTCATCTCAATCACGAGCACCGACAGGAAGTGGACCTTCCTGTCCGAGTGCATCCTGTATTTGTCTCCAGAGAAAATCTCCATGTTGTTCTTCAACCATTTCACTTTGACAAAAGGTTCGTTTGTCTCACACTCAAAGGTCACCATGGTGTCCTTCTCGTTGGCGGTGGCATCTTCCAGGTTCTGGGTGAAGGTCACTGCTGTTTTGGCTGCAATGATAACAAAAGGAAGTGAACTATCACAATGAAGAGAACCAGTATTGACAAAATTATTCCAGTCAATGAAAACTAAGTCTGAAACTTTCATATCAGTTGCTGTTGGGTAGAAACCTCTAATGTCCAAAACAGTAATTTTTCAGGAAACTGGAGAAACATATATTCTCGAGGTCAGAAACTGTTTGCAACACTTTTCATTGGTTAAATATTTCTAAAACCGTCAGGCCGACATGAAAACTGACCAACCGAATCATCTAAAAATAATTTTTTTTTTAAAAAGACCAAAAATGGACTTATGGAGTGTCTGCCCGACAGCAACAATATTAATGTTCATTTTAGACGGTAAAAGGATTAGTAAAATCAAAACAAAACAAAAGCCAAAGACTTAACAAAAATAAAACCAGAGGAATATTTCTAAACTTTGTTTTAGTAAATACCTTGCACCAGCAGGAAGGCGTGGCTTGAAGACTCTCCAGCAATGTTCATGGCTTTTACCATGATGCTGGCAGAATCTTCTGCTGTGACGTCTCTGATCACCAGTTCACAAACGTGATCTTCAGGCCAGTACCAGTAGATCCTGTCTGACTTCTCCAGCTGGATGCCATTCTTGAACCACTGGCACTCGGGGTCTGGTCTGCCCACGACCCTGACTCTGAAATGGACCTCGTCCATTGGAGCGACGGTCTTACTGGCGATGCGTTCGAGGATCTTGGGAGCTTCCATGGACGGAGAGAGCTGGATTTTCTCTGGTTTGATGGTGGGGATGGTCACTTTCCCCTGCTCCTCCAACATCTTCCTCTCAGCCTCTTCCTTCTCTTTTAAGTGATGGAGTAGCTCATCTTTTGTCTTCTTCAGTAAATCCTCATAAGACTCATCTCTCTTGTGACCCTTGGACTCCACAGCAGAGATGGACTCGTAGAAACCTTCTTCTGTCCTGCGTTTAAACTTGCTCTTCAGCTCTTCTGTCTCCTCTGAGGTTTTCTCATGAACAATCCTCTGTGTTTTCCTCAGTTTGATGACCTCCCTGTCTGCTTGAACCTCACCAGGTCGGTCTACCTTCATAACGTCGAATCCCATTCCGCTGGACTCATGAGCCACTGCCGTCTTCACTTCTGGAGCCCGACGAAGCACCGACCTGAAGTCCTCTTTTTGCTGGATCTCCAGCTTCACAGTGTGCTCAGTGGTGCCCAGAGGATTGTCTGCAACCACCCTGACCTCACCTGCATCATAGGACTTGATGTCAACAATCTCCAAGTAATAAATACCGTCATATCGGAGTCGGTACCTCTTGCTTTTGCGGATCAGTTGTCCATTGAGGTACCAGTTGACTTTGGGTGCTGGATACCCGGTCACTCTGCAGCGGAAACGTGCAATTTCACCTTCAAAAACTCTGGCTGGTTCAGGAAGCAGGACAATTTCAGGTTTGGTCTTCTCACATTCTTCATCAGTGCCGCTGACTCCTGCAGGTCCTCCTTCATGAACCATGCGCTCTATCTCGTCGATCCGAACTCCCTTTCTACCTTCAGGAAGCTGAGTTTCCTCCACTAGACCTTTCTCGTCTTTAACAATCAGAGTAGCTGAGGTCTGGTCGACTCCATACTTGTTGCTAGCTCTGCAGGTGATGACTCCGCTGTCTCTGGCGTAAGCGACTTCATAGTCGAGGCTACAATATCCAAATTCGTTGACCATCCGCAGCCTGTTAGCGGCTGCCAGAGGTTTGCCGTCATGAAGCCACTCCACTACCATGGTGGGATCGCCGATGGGCGTCAGTCTGCACTCGAAGTGAGCTGGACCAAAGCGCTTCATCCTGATGGAGGTGAGCTTCTTCTTGAACTGTGGTTTCTGCTGCTTTTCTTTGTCGTACAGGTCACCCTCCTCCCACTGATCCTGTCCATATCTCGTATGAAGAGGCTCCAGTTCTGGAGCGGCGATCTCCTTGGCTTTGTAGGTTCCTTTAGTGATGATGAGTTTCCTCTCGGTCTGGGGTGCAGCAAAGTCCACCTCCACGTTAACTCTGCAACGGGTGGTGTCTCTGCCGGCCTTGTTGATGGCGGTGGCAGTGTACCAGGCGCTGTCAGAGCTGGCAGCAGACGGAATCTGGAATTTGGCCTCACCTTTAGTTCCATCAATTCTGGAATTCAGACCAAAGCCATGATCATTAGAGCATTTCTCAAACTCATTTACATCTATTACTTCTGTTAAGAAAACTAATTTGTTTTGGTGGAATATGTGTTTTATAAATGTGACAATATTCGACATAATTCCATGAATCATTCATTCACATTTCAGGTCAAAATTTACTTGCTTTGATATGTAAAATAACCAAGTGATTTTTAATAGCTTTCCTTCAAACCAAAACTGGAATGCAAACATTTTTTAAAATTATACATTTTTGTAGTTATGTTAATAATGTCTTTGGGTGAATTTATCTGGTATCTGTCTAAATGTTGTCTGATGGTGAAACCTTCCAGAACCAGAATGCTTTTTCTATTTTCAGTTTTTACAAATATGTTCATGACTGCTTTATGTCTTAGGTAAAACAGAACAGGCAGTTGTGCAGTAGTGTGTAGTTTTACGCCATAATTGACCGGTGTAAAATCTTCTTACCAGCAGCATAGTTGTGTATTATATTTTCAAAGTCCTATGATGTGAACATGCTACCTTCAGCTTATTTATCTACAGACACAGTTGTAGATACATACTTGATATGTGGATGCTTGTGAGGAGAGATAATATCGCTGTTTTTCAGCCAAACGATGTCGGGCAGTGGATTGCCCATGGCTTTAACAGCCAGTTCCACCAACGTGCCCTGCTTCACAGTGATGTTCCTCAGCTTCTCCACAAATTGAGGACGTGCTAGACTCTCACGAGCTGCAAATGATCAAGACAGTGTTAATTACACAAAATAAAGAACTGAAACAAAACCAGCTGATCCAGACTAACCACATGTGAATGTGTCTCACCATCAACTGTGAGAGTTACAGCAACACTGGTTCGTCCAGCTCTGTTCTGAGCTACCACCGTCCACTCTCCAGAGTCCTGAGGCATCGCCGGGACGATGATCAGAGACTGAGTACCGTCCTCCTTAATCACGATCTTATGGGTGTAGTCATTAACCACTTGTTGTCCTGAGAAGAGAAAGAACATGTTGTAAAACACATCTCAGATTACACAAATCAAGACATATTTTACTCTTCCGTGGGTGTGCCCTCCAGCTTTTAAATCCATTTATCACAGTATTTAATATAAACTGAATGAAAAAGTGGGTTGCATCTTAGATTTGGTTTCATTTTTTTAAGGTCTTCTAGGTAGAAATCTCCAAAACTAAGCTTTGGAGTTCCACATGCTTCTGTTTAAGGACCATTACTGTTTCCTATTTACATGTTACAAAATAGGTTTCATTATCAAAAAAATATTCTCTTACCATTGTGGAACCAGTATGTCTCGGGCATTGGTCTGCCAACAACCTTCAGGTCAAATCTGGCAGTTTGTCCCTCAGAGCACTTTATTGAGGAAGGTTTCATGACGAACACAGGCTTGTAGAGTCTTTCAAGCGAAGCTTCGTCGGTCTCGTCCAGACGCCGAGCAGGAGAACGTCCAGGTGAACGGCTTGGAGAACGACCAGGGGATCGGCTCAGAGAGCGAGGAGATGTAGACCTAAGACAGAAGACGTCATCATCCAGGTGTTCATGGTAGTTACCTCTCATCTTGATCTGTTTGAGGACACAAAGCTCACCTGATCCTCTGAACGGCAGGCTGTGGTGTATATCTCTGAGGTGTCACCGCTCCAGATGGTTCCACGTACAGTTTTCCGGAGCTGACAACGTTTCCCTTCATGTTGCAGGCAAAGGCAGTGTAGACGCCCTCGTCTTCTGGAAGGACCACGGGCAGACGAAGACTGGCTCTGCCATCCTGAAGAACCTCCATCTGGTACCGACCACCAGCTCTGATTCGCTGTCCGTCTTTGTACCAAGCGATCTGACAGAAAACAGAACGATGGACTCTGTAAAATAATCTGACACTGGGTCTGTTACCATGGAGTTCAACAAAATCCATGATATCATGGCCATTGGATTAAAAAAGCAATTGTAATCTTTGTAAAAGGAGATATTTTAAAAGTGAATTTAAGGCTTTAGTGCAAACCATCAGGACAGTACCTAAACTAACCCAATGAAAGAAAATAAAATCAAAAAATGAGTTTTTCCAGATCTAATAGTTTCAGTTGGATTCAGTGAATTTCTCTCTTCTGTATTCTTTTCAGTGGATAGTTGTTTATCTGCTTCAGCTTTTGATAACGGTCCAGAATGATGTAAAATCATGTATTTTCATTATAAAACACAGAAAAATGTGTTTCTTTCTGGAGATACTGGAACATTAATCCCTTTGAAGACCTGGACTTAACCATGGACCATTGGACATATAGTTTATTAAACATACTATTTAAGATGAACTTCCAAAAATGTTGGTGTGAAGCTTCTTGGACTTTGAACTGGGACAGATATGTATTAAAAAAACAACTAAACATTTAAAAGCCAAAAGGTTGTGGATGGAGTCGACCGTCATGTGTTCAGTCATGGATCAGTGTTATTGCATGGTTTGGTTCATCATCCTTCACCTTGGGCAGGGGGTTTCCAGCCATCTTGCAGTGGAATGTGACGCCCATTCCCTCCATGATCCTGTAGTTTTTGACTGGGGTGTTGAAGGCTGGCTGCACCGCCTCCTCCTCCGCCAATGTCACCATCATCTCTCCATCCTCTGTCACCAATTCTCTGTATGTAATCCTCATGATACGCAACTCGATCTCCTGGATGATCCTCTCCTCAAAGGCTGAAATCAGGAACTCCTGCAGATAAAAAGGTTGTGTTTTAATAAGAATGGGACACATTCAGATGGTGTTGGCATGGTTGGTTCAAAACACTACTGCTCGACTTTTAACTGGAGCCAAATAACAGGACCATATCAGCCCAATTTTCTGGTTCGATTTTAAAATTCTTTTATTTGTTTTTAAATGCCTCAACGGCCTTGGCCTCCAGTAGTTGTGTGACCTGCTGCAGTCATATAGATCAGTCACTGTTATTCATCCCTTAGACACAGAGGAAGCTGAAGATGATGAGGCTTTATCAGTCTCTGATTCCGACCTTTGCACACCAGGCAGGACGACTCTATTTCTGTTTTGAAATCATCTCTTAAACATATTTTTCTCCTTGGCCTTTAGGTCAATGTGAAAGGTTGTCTTTTAATGTTTTAATGTATAATTAGTTATATTGTTTTCATTAATTCTTTTAAGTGTTTTGTATGTTTTAATGTCTGTGTCCAGTACTTTGGTCAACTGTGCTGTTTTTGAAGTGCTTTATAAATAAAGTTGATTTGACATGGATGAAGGAGTAAAATACCGTTTCAGAGACGAAGCTCATGGGTGTGGTCATCCTCCTCTGTTCCATCTCGTACTGACTCACGACCACAGACGGTTCCTGAACCACAGCTGCTGTCACTTCGGTCTTATATGTCACATCCTGCTGCTTCATGTATGCTTCGTATGCCTCTGTAAATACAAAAAACATCAAGGTTTTATTTGTGTATCCCACAGGTCAGTAAGCTCATCAGAGTCGGGGGGTGGCGTTACCTTCCTCCAACAGTCCAGCGGAGGCGGACGCTTCTCCATGTGGATTCTTGATGAAGACTGAGTATTCTCCAGCATCATCGGCAAACGTCATGGAGATCTCCAAGCGGCATTCACCAGTCTCTTTCTTATAGGACACTTTATATCTAAGGGACAAACAGTTCATCTGTTAATGAAGATGTCAGGGAACATCTGAACCATCGATGGAGCCAAGTATGTCAAAAAAATTACAAGAGAATCTGTAAATAAAAAGTTGAACAGATTTATGAAGGGACTGAAGATCATGTGTGTGTCATATCTATCATGTGTTTGGCTTCTTTTATCTTTGGCTTCATTTTCTACATAATGACTTGTTTTTCCCTTTTTTTTAAGGACTTTAAATAAGTTCAACATATTGAGATTGATTCTATGCTGATGATCATGGTGTCTACTCGTCTAATCTAGAAGATGTTAGTGTCTAATTCCTGTGCAGATTTCATAACAACAAACTTCAATCCAAAAACAAATCCAGTATCATAGGATTTAGTTTACGATACAACTACTTCTATGTCTTAAATTTGTGTCCCCTCTAAAAAACAAAAAAAAACGTTTGTTCAAATGTGTTATTTCTTTAAGTCAAACACTAATTTTATCATAAAAAGAACAAAATGAATAGTTGAGTCACTTAATGTTATGTGTAAGAACACCTATGTTTACATTTATTGATAGTTTTTACCTTTGTTTTTAGTTTCAGAATCATTTCAAGTAGGTCTTGAAGCAGGTTCAGATTTAAAAACTGCAAAAACTCATCATTTGGTATTATTTTCATTTAAGTTTATTTCTCACCAAACCTTCTTTGTTTTGATAGTTTTTGTTAATATATAAATTCCTCTGCAGTAAAAAAAAACAAAACGAACCTAAATGTGGTACTTGTGTACTTGTGTGTACTTATGCTTAACTATACCCCTGTATGCAGTATTTGTGTGTACTTGTGCATACCTGTACCCGGTGGTGAGTGGAACACCACTCTTCTTCCAGATGATGTGTGGTTTGGGGTTTCCTCCGACCTGACACTCAAACACTACACTTCCTCCTTCCACCAGCTTCTGGACGCTCGGTTTCTTAATGAAGAAGGGGGCAGCAGCTTCACCTGCGCTCACTTCCATCACCACCTGTTCCTTGGTTTCCATGGAAACACTGGTAGGAACAAAAACCAAATACATTAAATCCTGCACTTTGTGGAAATTATTAAAACTGGTAAAAATATTTTAAAAGCTCACATTTTCTGTTGTGTGATTCCAGTTTCTGTCACAGTCGTCTCTTCTCTACTCTCAATTTCTTCAGATACTATGAAAAAAACAGAAAATCACATCAACAAGCTTATTTACGAGCTCTGACCTTCAGGTAACAGGAGGAGCTGATAGACGGTTGGTTTTAACGTTTTTTGTGTATAGTTGTTATTGTTTACAAGTGTGGTTGTTGTTTACCCTTGACCAGCAGGTAACAGGAGGAGCTCACTGAGGGTTAGTTCTATTGTTTGTTGTTTACAGTTGTTGTTGACATTTACAGTTGTTGTTGTTTACCTTTGACCAGCAGGTAGCAGGAGGAGCTCACGGTGCCGGCCTCGCTGGTTGCCGTGCAGGTGAAGCGTCCGCTATCCTCAGCGAAGGCCTCGCGGATCACCATGCGGGCAAACCCGTTGTCATAGCTGAGCTGGAAGTCGATGGAGCTCTCAATCTTGTAATCCTCCCTGAACCACATGACCACGGGGGTCGGGTGACCTCGGATCTGACACTCCAGGGTCACAGACTCGCCCTCGGTCACCGTCGTGTTCTTGAGGCCCTGAACACACAAAGAGACAAACAGGAGGTTTCAGTTCTAGACTATTTAGTTGATTTCAAAAATATTTAGTTGAAATACTTTAAAATGTTAATGTTGTATTAATGTGTTTTGAATTTTATTTTAAAAATAATATTAAGTTATTGTCTATTTGCTTGGATTTACAACATCTATATAAACATTACACTGTTCCTTATTTCTCTAAGTCATGTTTATTTTAATAATCACTAAATCACATTAATCTGTTAATAGGTGAAATTAGAAAAGTACAAGTAATGAAACTAACACGGTTTTAGACAAACTAGACAAACAAGTTCAAAATGATCTGAGACTAAGATAAAAAAAACAAAATCATATTAAAGGTTAGACAAATTAAGTGATCCCACCAAATACCAGATGGCATAATGGCACCTGCACATGTGAGTTTAGATCTGGTTTTAATCCACATCAATCCGGATCCAATCAGGGACCTGATCAGAGTCTGGACCTATGTGGAGGAAATAGGAAACAGGACTCACAGCAATCAGAGTGGGTGGAACTACGGGTTCCTGGGCTCTGGTGGGAACGGCACCCGCCTCCTGGAAAAGAAACAAACCAGTTAAATGCTGTCTGGGGTGAGGAGGCAGGGTTTATGAGCGGAGGAGGTCTGTGAGGATGGAGGGGTGAAGCGTTTAGCACAGATAAAAACCTGCAGAGAGAAAAGACACACGATGACGATAGGAGAGAGGAGGAGGAGGAGGGGGAGGGGTCTTCATGAGGCAGGTGACAGGTGAAGGGCAGCATGTGATTGGCGGATACCGAGGTCAGGTGCAGTTCACACAGAGTTACAGTGAAACGGGGGGTGGTAACCAACCTGAGGCTCCCAATCCTCAAACTCCTCCTCACTGACTGTGTAAGCCCCGCCCCCCTGCACATCCAACTGACTCTGATATCTGGGATCTTTGAAGGGCGGGGGAAGGGGCTTCACATGCACCTCCGCCACCGCTGCACGGCGAGACGGACTCGGAGACTTTACAGGTTTGATGACTTTTCTGGGGGTGGAGGGGGACGATAGGTCTTTGTGGAGGGAGGCGACAGCCGAGCCAATGGACACCTGATCCAAGAACAATCACCATCATAAAAAACCACAACGAAAACTGTGATAGGCGTCATCTGAGGTTAGTGATGGGATGTGGATATTTAATGCAGGTGGAAAAGAGCTGAAGCACCAATAAACCAGGGTCTAAACACTGGTTTCCAATCAGTTTAGGGTCATTTAACATGTTTGTGCAGTTTAGTTTGTCTAAGTCTCACTGATGACCAGAACCACAACCAGGGCATCTGGGACAGAAACACTGGACAAACAACCTAAATGGACACGACAGGAGTTCACACCAGGGCTGACCCCGTTGACATCCACATTAATACTCTAATCAGTATCTGCTTGTTGAGTTATCAGATTATTATTGATCATAAATCTAAATGAGATCCCTCAGGGCACCGTCTTAAGGCCCCACCATTTAGATATTTACATTCATGTATTTTCAGATGTAGATCTACAGATGTACACTGATGACTAAGACCCCATTTACATCCGCACTAATACTCCAATCAGTATCTGATTATTATTGATCACGAAAACAGTATAATCTGATTGGTTTTATCAGATAACAGCAGTAATCTGATTATAATAAATCAGATTAACACACCTGGATTTGTCCCAAATATTCCCATGTCTTCAAGCATGTATACAACTTAATCTGACTTATTTAGTTCTGTTACATCTGAACATGCGGAAAAACTATTAAATCAAAGAAAACAGAAGTGATGTAGAAGACAATAACAGGAAGTTGGATTCTACATAACTGTGTACATATAAACTCTGAGATAAATCCAATAATGGACTGAAATGTCTAAACCATGGATTATGGATTATCCTATTTTTGAAGTGCATGTAAACACATCACATCTGATTATTACAATTATTGGATTAATAACAGTGATTAAATATTGATGTTAATAAACTATATGGACAAAAATATTGGGACACATCATGTCTACAGCTGTAGAATGTCTTGTTCATTATGATTTGACATAAACATCAATATTAATAATCAATATTACATTTATCTCAATGTAAAACTATATTATGACATTTGACATTATTGTTTTGTATCCCAGACCTGTTAGAAAACAAACACCTGAATTCAACCTGTCCACATACTTCTGTCCATTTGTGTATGAGTTAGACAATTATGATATGAGGCTAACGATATATAAATCTGCAGATCAACTGGACATTTTACCACAAACACTTAAGAATCACTTTAAAGAGTTGATTCTTAATGAAACTAACACACCCAAAATACCACCATATACCTGTACTCTGGGCAGATTAGGAGGGTTTAGACAGTGTTTTATTGATATGATGTGACTTTGGTAACTCTACATCTGTTTTCCATCTTTGACGTCCTGATAGTTTACGGGTTCATTTACGTTGACAGCCCTGGTGCAAACTCAGAGACGTTCAATACTGATGATATATTAACGTGTGATAGTCTTTATAATTTAAACATCTCCTGACTTTCTGTTACACCAGCCCTGGGTTTCACATAGTATGTTACAGTGGGCATGGCTGAGGCAGGAGGTGGAATCTGTAGGGACCGCTCCTGACTGTCTGACAGGGTTACGATGGCGTAGGTTAAGGTGGGATGGAGGATTTAGATGAAGGGCTGCCACTCCTCTTCTTACCTCGTGGCTACATTCAGGTTTAGGAACAGACACTTTAGAGACAGTGAAATGTGGGAGTGTGGACGGGCTGACGGCGGCGGCGGCATCCACTTGGGGGGAGGTTTCTGTGGCAATCTGAATCTGGGGTGACCAACAGAGAGTTAACACACTGACACTCTCCATCGTCAGCATCATGTCATAAGGTCAAAGGTGAAGTCTGGACCTGTGAAATCTGGACTGGGCTCGGTTCTGACACCACAGGTGTTCCTCTGATCTCCACCTCTACGGCCTCTTCCTCTTCAGCTCCGCCCCCCTCGTCATGCGGGGGCTGGCGGACCCTAGCAAGGTCGACAGCGGCCACCACCGTGGCCACCGCCTCAGCCTTTTTCCCTCCCTCCGGCTGGAGACACGAGCAGTGGCACATAGATGTCAGGACATCCACGGCAGGAGGTCCAATGAAATCACCGAAGAAGAAGAAACATGCAACAAAACAGAAACAAACAAACATGCAGAAAATACCGAAGTTTCAGATACATCCACCTCCCACAGCAGGTGGGTCAAACATACAGACTGTGGACCAAAACCAGACACCAAAGAGTCCAATCCCTCCCATGAAATGCAAATACGACACTGAGGATATCAAAATTCAGTGATGTTAAAATTATTTTAGTTCAGGTTCCACATTCAGACCAATGTGATCTGAAGATAATGCAATCAATAAAATAACACAATAAGTGCTTTTTTTTTTTTTTTTTTTACTCATAACCAAGATGGCCGACAGGAAGTCCAAGATGCTGAACATCCCAGGAATATCTTGTAAATCCTTCTTTATCAGGATAGGTAGAAAAAATATAGAGGCATTAATTAACATCTAAGAATGAATATCATTGGTCAAAATTACACAGATTTATTTTATATTGAAAGAAATTTATAATGAATCCTGTGTCAACTAAATTAAACACCATGCATCACTGGCTGTATTTACACTGTAATTCATACCATTACTGTAACGTTACTGTTCTGGATAAACCTGATCTGCCCTAACATGTTTTAGTAGAAGTCAATGGACAATTGGTCTTAGAGTGAAATTAACAGTATTTTAAACAAATTTTTTTTTTTTTTTTATATTACCGCCATAAAGTGAGTTAAAACTTGTATTAGAATATGTTAAAATGTGAGAAAACTGATATTCTGATATTAGTTTGTTAAATATAATAATTTCCTGCTGAAGTTAAAGTCCTGCTGTCCAGCTGAGTGGACATTTATGGTACTACCTAAAAAAAATAGGTTCATATAAAACATTTCAATTGTGTTGTTTTTTCATGACTTAAGAGGAATAAAAACACCAAGGAAAAAAATCTGGACTAATGTTCTCCTAATTCATCCATGAAAGGGTTA
>JAPTYQ010000015.1:34159710-34170599 GCA_029814465.1 Ostorhinchus cyanosoma | reverse complement strand
GATAGATAGATAGATAGATAGATAGATAGATAGATAGATAGATAGATAGATAGATAGATAGATAGATAGATAATGTAATAAACTGTGTTTTTTTTTTCTTACCACTAACTTGAGCCTGGAACGTCGCAGCACTACCCTCTAGTGCTACGACGCTCTGCAGCGGCTGTGTGAAACTCGGTGCCTGTGTTGACATTATGGTCGGCACCCTGAGAAGAAAAACATCAATAAAACACATGTTCAGAAGCAGGAAGTAAAGAAAAAACGCATGGTGACAAACAGGAAGTAAAGACAAAACACATGATCACAATTAAGAAGTAAAGAAAAAACACATGGTGACAAGCAAGAAGTCAAGGACAAATACATGGTCAGAAACAGGAAGTAAAAAACAA
This sequence comes from Ostorhinchus cyanosoma, assembly GCA_029814465.1. Lineage (NCBI taxonomy): Eukaryota > Metazoa > Chordata > Actinopteri > Kurtiformes > Apogonidae > Ostorhinchus > Ostorhinchus cyanosoma. The sequence goes on along the minus strand of JAPTYQ010000015.1, from coordinate 34,170,210 downwards.
CAAACGGGTTCAAGATGAAGCAGTGAGAGTAGTGTGAATGAGTGAAGATTCAGGAGCAGAAAATAAAATAGCTACACACTGATGAAAAATCTATTAAAACATCAGAAATCTGATGTCAGTAATTAAGGAAACCTTTAAATTCACAAAAACAAAAAACTATTAATGTACTAAACATCTAAGGCTGACGACTTTTCATTCAGAAAATATCCTTCAAAGTTTTTTGGTCAAAATGTATGAAAAGGTTAGTCTCGAGGTTTGATTTTTGACACCAAACTAAAAAGGTTTAATATTGTATACTACAGGATCCTGCAACAGTAACTAAATACATCAAACACATTTAATGAGTAAAACATCCTCATGTATGTCATTAAACACAATGTTCCATTTCAGATACTTTGTGCCTTCATTTTACCTTAAAATGTAGTAAATAAACCTATAAAAACAGCTTTAATATCTATTATAAATGCGACTTTATAAAAGTGTTCAATTCGTATTCTCAGATTTTAAAACTAAAATTGAAAAAACAAAAAAACATAAAACAGTTTAAATAAAAAGCACTCAACTGGAACATCAATAACAGGAGTTTTTTCTCCAGTTTTAATGAGTCATGAAGAAAAACAAAATAAAATTAACCTAATAGACCATGTCTTAAAATGTATTTTACAATATTTTATACTTTTATGACATAAATTAAAATGAATGTGTGACACTAGTTGTAAAGGAGGTTAACCACCTTTTGTTTTTATCTGCATTTTTTCAGCGACACTAAATCAAAGCTTCAACTGATAAAACCTCAAACACTAAAACAAAAAAAAATTAAAGTAATTAAACCTAAGTCTAATTAAACCTGAGTCTATCTCCAGTGGACTGATCTAAGTCTAACTCCACCATTCAATTGGTCTAAACCTGTCGCTGTGGTAACATAAATCCATCCTGTCGCTGCTGGTATAAATAATCTAGTTCCTCCAGACGTTCTCCAGTGCCTCATGTTCTCCTGTGACCTCTGAACCCCCGGCGGCTGACCCCTCCCCTCTCCCTCCCCTGTTGTGATAAAGGTCGGGGTTTGGGTTATTTTTAGGACCCTGTTCCTGGATCTGGTCCAGGCTCCAAAGGGTCTGGATGATAAAGCTGACAGCTGATCCTGGACCAGGATCTGGATGGATTAGACCACCTGTCTGAACCCGAATCAGGTTTCACCATTAGTTAACGACAGATTAAAGTCTGATCAATGACTTATCTGGACAGACATTAGATCAGATGGAACTCCGGGTAAAAACAATATCATTTGGTTAGTAGAGACGGGTTACGGTCTTTACTTTGATGTTTAATTCGACCAGTCAGGTTTAGTTTAGTTTAGTTTAGTTTAGTTTAGTTTAGTTTAGTTTAGTTTAGTTTAGTCAAGTTAAGTTTGGCTGAATTGAGTTAATTAAAGTTAGTCTAATTTAGTAGTTTTTAATTCAATAGAATTAAGTTCAGTGGAATTTTGTTCACTTTAGCTTTAGTTTTAGATTAGTTAAAGTTTTAGTTTAGAGCTTCATGACTTTGCAATGAAAACCCATTTTTGGTCTTTCTGTGCTGTTTTTCTTCTGGTTTGTTCTTATAATTGAACTGATTTTATAGATTTCGATTAGATCTGTTCATCTGTGATCTCTGACATGGTTAAATATCTAAACTGGTTCCACATCTGACTGGGTTCCATATCTGAACTGTTGTTCTTTATTGGTGTATGAACATAGTTCCACTGTGAACCTCCATTAGAGTGGATCCCTGGTCTGGGCCCAGTCTGTCACTGGTTGAACTGGGTTTAGTTTGATGGTCCATTTGGTTCAAATGGGCCCTGTTTGATCCTTTGGTCTGAGGACAATAAATCTGTTGTGACTCTTGGTTCTTCTGTTCTTGTTTATGTTCATCTGGATCTTTTTTCATGTATCTTCGCTGTGTTGTTGTATTTTGTTTCTTAATTGTTCAGACATAGTTTGAACAGAAACACTGACAGAGTTAAATATTCTGGTTGTGGCTCTTATTCAGTTAAAGTAATGAAATGAAGAAACGAAGGTTGTACTGGTGCGACTTCAGGCTCCGATGATCTTTTCGATTTTTACTCCATGAACCTGTCTGTTGAAGCAGTGTTGTTAACAGTATTTCTGTAGCTGAAACAGATGGATCAGAACCAGCTGATTCTACAGATACAGAACCAGAACACACCGTCAACTCGACACATTCACATCCATATCAGACTCAAGTTTAGAAAAATGAGCGGAGTGGACACTGAATGTGGATTTAACACTGAGTAGAACATTCTATCTGTGATGTCTCACCTTCAGGTAAAAAAATTGTTCTAATGTCCTTCTATGTCAGCATCATGTTCTCTCTGAATGAATCCACAGCTGAATTTGTGAGGTTGATGCAGGAGATCAATCTCCCAATACAAGTCCATATATGACTCCCTATTAGTGCTTAGTAGGAACTATATTGATATCTCTAATGATTTACATGTTATAAACCATCAAAATATGGACCATTATAAGTAAAGAAATATTTCTAATATTTAAAAAATTCATATTAAAAAAAATTCAAAAAATCTAAATTTGTCAAAACTCTGAATAAACTTTGTAGAAATTGTCCCAACGAAGATACATATAAAATTAGAAATAAATCAGACCAATAGTTTCAGGGAAGATGTTTAGAGAAATTGCTAATGAAGATGAAGACAGCGAAGATGATGCCGGACACAATGCCTTCACTATAGTTCATGGCCAATCAGCCAGCGAGATAAAAAAAAAAAAACACCAAACAAGATGAACTCGGATGGAAATACGACATAACAGAACATACGACTCATAATAACGACATACAACATCCAATTTCACAATCTGAAATGTGTTGACTTCACCATTTTAACATCAGTAGTCAAAGTCAAACAGCTGAACTCTGTAACTCACACTAGAGTTAAATATGTCAAATATCTACTGACCTCAACTCGGTTCTATTTTAAACGATTCACTTCCTGTGGAGATACATGTTTATTTCACTGTGAACATGTTTTTGTTATTATTATTTCTGTTTCATCTATTAATGCACATGTTCAGTTCTGTACAGAATTCTTGTTTGCTTTACAAAATGAATAAATAATCAGCATTTCAATTATCCCTCCGTTATCATTCTAATCACCTAAAGCACATAGTATGTGCATACTATAATGTCACAAAAGTTTTTCCGTCAGTTTGGTTTGTACATTTTTTGTATTTCATCAACTTGAGCCATAAACAAAAATACTAAATACTCAGAAACTGTCATATTTTTATCCTTTGAATGCCATTTTTGTAATGTAAACAAACGATATTTTATGATGGAAAAAAACTTTTTTTTTTTTTCCAATATTCTACATAAAATTGAATTTGGTTCTTTTTGTTTGTTTTTTGTTCATCCTGTACATATGTCAATGATTAATACCAACAAAGGATAATATACATTATTATTTTTTGTGTAGGTCAAACGTTATGGGCTGATTTTAGTGGATGGGTCAGAAATGAAAAAATAATGTAAAAATGAACAACTTTTGGATTCTGACCTTACACCCATTGTGAAAATTAATATGACCATTTATAACATGAAATACAAAGTGTATATAATATGCTCACCTGGATACCAGAAGGTTAAAGACAAAAGAATCTGGGTTTTTTGAAGAACAAATAAAAAATTATCTAAGAGTAATTAATATTAAAGAACAGAAAATCATTCAGAGTGTAAATCACATGCTGAACAGTCATTACTTTCAGTGGATAAATCACATTTTAAATCCTGTTGATTAAAACCATGAATCACCTACAAACCTGAAAAACACTGAATCTACACCAGAAAACACACCAACTCCTGCAGGTTAAAGTGGACAAATTGAGTAATCTGCACAAACACAATCAAATAAAACCAACATCAACACTGACAACCAGTCACATGATCCTGGTCCTGGTCATGTGATCAGCTTGGACCAATCCAACACCTCTGTAAAGAGGTGGCTGGTCCTCCCACTATTTTACAATTTCCTGTTCATCTTCATTCTTTAGATTGTTTTACTCGCTGAATCATTTTAATGTGAAACATAAAAATCACCTGTCATTTTTGATATATTCACTGATTTAAAGAATCTTCTGTTAAACCCATGGTTTTAATGAGATAAAAGACTAGCTGCTTCAGATCATGTATTCATTAATATGGATGAAGATGTGGTCAGTGAACGCCTCCTTTTAAACATTTCTGTTTTCCCCCAGGACTGAACATGAACATGAACTAAACACAATGCAGATCCAACTTTACCCAAACCATTAAACATCCAAATCTCAGACCAAAAACCACTAATGAACCAGTTTGACTCCATGTCTTTACACTGATATTAAATGTTACACTGAGGGTTTAACCATGAGACACTGAACTACACACAGTCTGTGAATGCATCATCTGGACCCATTCACTGACCATGTTTATCAACACATTAGACTCAGTCTGCAAGATTAATACAGTATTCATTTTTATTAGTTTTGGACTATTTATGATATTATTAGTTTTATCTTCTTTTCCTTATGGAAAATGTTAGATTTTTAGTTGGCATTTTGTATTTGATTAGAATTTATTTATTTTAAAGCTCATTTTGTTTTTTGTATCTATTATTATAAGGGTTTTTCTGTTTCTTTACTTTAATCTACTTTGAGTTTTCTTTCTGTCGAATTTCACATATTTCAGCCTTTAATAATAATCTATTTCATTTAATCAGTTTTAGCTCAGGTTTGTTTCCTGTTTAGAAATTAGAATAGATAATTTAATTTAAACTGAGATTCCAATAGGAGCACAAAACTGAATGTACACATATCAAAAATATTACAAGAAAATAGTAAAAACAATAACTATTAAAACAGTAGTGAAAAAACAGGCAATTTCACATCAGAAAGAACTAGTAGAACAAAGTAGTAATAATATAGTAGTAATAATAATACATAAGTAATTATATTATATTATATTATAATATGCATTGATAATAGTAATAGTTGTAGCAATGATATATATGTATATAAGTAATAATAAATTATTATTATTATTGTTGTTGTTGTTATTGTTATTATTATTATTATTATTATTATTATAGTAATAAAATTAACAAGAGCTGATATTTATTGCACCTTCTTGTGTTTTCTGATTAAACTGAGCCAGACTTTAACATTTAACATCTGTACCTCAGAGAATATTTCTTCTGTCAGAGTTTAGTGACTGAAGGTGAATCCATCACTGTAGTTTTACATCTGATATTTAACTCTGAATAATAATGGTTTAAAAATAAATTAAACCAGATAAACTGCATTCATTAAAATAAAAGGAGAGGCTACGACATGACGTCATTAATCTGTGAAATGGGGATGTTTCTGATCTGGATCTGATGGTTAAAACAAACTTATTAAAACTGTCAGGGTCCTGGTTTTACTGGAATTTAAACACATATGGACGTCCTGGTTTTACTGGAATTTAAACACAGGTGGAGGTCCTGGTTTTACTGGAATTTAAACACAGTTGGAGGTCCTCGTTTTACTGGTATTTAAACACATATGGAGGTCCTGATTTTACTGGAATTTAAACACATATGGACGTCCTGGTTTTACTGGTATTTAAACACACATGGAGGGCCTGGTTTTTACTGGTATTTAAATACAGATGAGGTTTTGGTTTTACTGGTATCTAAACACAGACGGCAGTCCTGGTTTTAATGGTATTTAAACACAGATGTTTCCTAAAAATAATGGCATTGAGGTGATGATGTAATAGCTGTACCTCATCACCTTTACGGCCCAGATTGAATGCCTTCGTAACTATCAAGTCAAAAATGTCTTGACATTCTATAGTGGGTGTCAACAGTCACAGCTTCAATCATTTATTTATTAATATTATGTCAACAGGCACCTTTAAATCCTGGTAACTACATTTAATTTAAACTGACAACATTAAATGGATTAGAAATAAAGGAGTTTTAGTTTGAAAAGAAAACTGGAGTCTTTCTTCGTTTTAGTCTTGGATTAGATCTAGATAATTTTAAGAGAACTCATAACTGAGGTTGGATGGTTCAAATGGCCTAAATTCTCCCGATTATGTGAAACATCCACGATGACAGAAACAGATTCACATGAACACAGACCAGGTCTGTCCTGATTCGACAACTCAAACATCAGTTTAAGGAAAACGACAGAGATCATGTTATACCTCCAACCAGATACATGATCAAATTCAGATTTACTGAATGTCTCATCACCTCCATCCATTCAGAACCGACAGCAACAACTGCTGAACTGTTCATCCAGAACCAGAAAAACACCTTTATCTGCACCAGTAACATATTTAACCTATAAAGACCCAGAGCTACTTTGGTGTCAGTTTTATCTACATTTAACCTTTCATAAGTGACTTATCATCATATAGTTTTTTTTTTTTTTCAGTGAAAATCAGATATTTTCCTTTCGCTGGCCGTGTAGGTTAGATGTTCGAGTAAATTCAGAGGTTTTTATATCAAAACAGGGAAAAATTAATAAAAAAATTACTTTTTCAGTCAAATCTGTCGTTAACTGAACATAAACTCAGTGTGTCCATTCACTGTCATTGATCCAACTCCACAGGTTTTACTGGTGAATCAGTGTTGTAGAAGATGTCTGTGTTTCCATGGTAACAACAGAGCCTCTGAATTTCCAAATTAGTCATATCTGATGACCATGAAAAGATGAATAACTGTATTTTACACCAATTATTTACAACAGTTTACATCAGTAGATGGTTTGGGGTCTTTATGGGTTAATGTAGGTCGAGGTCTAGACAAAACTCAGATGAGACCAGAAAACCAGAGGACCATCAGTCGGAAATATGTTTTAGCTGTGTTTATGTTTTGTTTCTGTTAATGTTTTTTTTTTTTGACTATGCAACACAGGGAAACGCACAAGAATTCCAATGTACCTATACTGTGATCTATCTGTGCAAATGGCAAATAAAGTCTATTCTATTCTTCTATTCTAAATATGTTACTGTCTGTGCTGGACTGAACCAGACTCAAACAGAATCATTTCAGTCACTCTAACCTTTAAAAGCCTCTGATCACAGCAAACAAACAGGTTAAAGTGAAGCAGAACAAGCAGCAATTGTGAGATGTGACAACACGAACCGAACCATCAAAATAACCATCACAGAAACAATGAACCAGTGAATGTTGAGGAGAATCAGTGAACAGGTTTAGTTCACCACCCCACCCTCTCTTAACCCCCCACTGAGCTGTGTGTCATGTACTGGGGGGGGGGGGTTATCTAACGCAAGACACCAAACACCAGAGCCTATAAATAGTATGCAGACCCCCCTTCCTGTGATTGACAGCCACCATGTGTGTGAGGATCAACTGATAGCCCTGCGGCTGATTCCCTTAAAAAGCCATGGTGGCCCAGCTGACGGGCCGCCCTGATGCTCTCAGCGTCTATTCTGGGACGCCCCATTATAACCTTCAACACCAAAACCACCAAAAACCCCCTGAAGGTTCGGACACCAAACCCCCGGACACCGACCCAGACCCCAACCCAGACCCAAACACCAAACCCTGCTTACCTGTGAGCACAAGGATGCCCGGATGCCCAGACAAGGGCTGACGTCAGGAAATGAAAGTCTCTTTATCCGAAAAGTTTGTGTGAAAATCCAACAGGAGAACAAGTGAGCCTCGAAGGAACCCAAAGAAAAAAACAAAACTACAGGCCTCGACTGTAGTTTTGTTTCCTCCCGACAGCGGTCCCTCCAGCCGAGGCGTCCAGGCCGGGAACGCTGACTCTGCTCAGAGGACCGCCCTGGTCACAGACCCTTTTATACCACCGTGATGTCACAGCAGGAAGGACGGTCCATTGGTTGCACGGCCACAGCCCCGCACGGCATCATGGGAGCACGGGGAGACATTTTACACAAGCTGTCACACCTGTCAGACACTTTATTCAACAAAGACAAACACCACGGATGTGATTTCACTGGTTCATCTGGAAACAAACCATTAAATCTAGCACAAAAATCTGTCAAACAAGGATTTACAACAAAAAACACTTTGGTTTTGAATTAGAATAATAATAATTAACCAATAATTAACAGTCTGACATTTAGGTTAAGCCTCTTCTGAAAGGTGATTATAATGTAGAGGAATGATGGTTGGATTTATCCCTGTTTATCAGAGCAGATGATTACTGCCATTAGCTTAGATCAGATTAAATTGGATTTTATTAATCGCTCTAAGAAATTAATGTTCCAGAATCAGCACAACACTCAAGGTGCAAATATAAGAATTACAAAAAAAGAAAAGAACAACACACCATAGAAAAAGTAGTAAACAGTGGCAGATTAGAACTAGTACTATTACTCGTAGTAATAAATAATAAAAGTAGTAATAACAATAAATAATGACGATAAAAGTAATGATAGTCATAGTAGTCGTAACAATGATTATAGTAATATGAATAATAATAACAAAAAGTAAGTAGCATGAGAAAGTAAACAATTTAAGTAAACAATAACAATTTCATCATTTGTTTCTTGGTTTTTGTGTAGTATTGAATTGCTTTGGTCTCTGAGACTGAAGCCACATTCATTTTTTAACATGATTTGTCTTATGTATTCATTAAATTGTTACTATTGATTTTCAGTTTTTTTGTGATGTCAAAATTAACACTGAGTCCAAATCGTATTTCATTTAGCATTTTGGGTGATTGATGACTTTAATCTATTTTTTTCTGACATTAATAATACTAACCTCTAATGTCATGTATAACATTCTGAAAAAAAAAAAAAATTTACAATAATGAAACTGGTACAAAACCGGTTATGTTAGAATTTGATTTCCTTGCTTTCTATTTTATTTTTGACATTTTACTTTGACAGTTTAGTCTTCATGATTCATTCTTTATATTAAGTAATGTTCAGATCTGTATCTTATCTCCAGAACCATTTTAAAATTGTGGCATATTTCACCATTTAAGAAACAAAACTTTACTAAAACAGATTCATGAGATAAAAGAATCAGCTTGGAGTGAACATCTGAAAACTACCAGGAGCATCTTTAGTTTCTACAATGAGGATAAACAGTTAAAACATCATCTAAACTATATTAAGTAGAAAATCTAAATCATTGAGAAATCATCCCATCATACATGAAGGAAAGGCCCAGTTTGATGAAATGAAATCTGATATTTGCACCTCTTTCATTCATTAAATAGTTTTTAATACATGACTTTAATTTGTTTCATTATGTGTTCATTTACTCACGGACTTTACAGTGCAGGGACATTTTTTTAAACTGAATAATCTCTTCATTTGTTTGTCAAACTCAGTAGCCTATGTCGTTTTTGCTCTGTTTTTTAAATAGGTTATAAACATTTTGACAATAGCTAATTATGGGAAAAAGTACTTTATATATACTATAGTAAAACAACATGAACCAGCGTTAGCCAAATGAAGAAGATATTGACCATTTACACAATTAACCATTTAAAATAATTTAAACAATGGTGAATGACCTTTAAAATAAACACAAGGTTGATTTAATAACAAAGTTACTGAAATGAAATTAATAATTCTCACCTGTTCACAGTGACCAGCAGCTAGTTTCGGTTAGCATTAGCCAGTTAGCAACTGACACTGCTCGTTTTTGATTCCCTTAATTTGAATGTTTTTCTCATGTGCTTCGAATTTTTTTTGTGAATATCCATTATCTCACGGATGTCCTCCACTTGTCTGCTTGAAAAAAAAGAATAAAGTATATTTCAGTTTTAAATAAATATCCTTAATCCTTAACACGGTTCTGTTGGCATCAGGCTAAAGGCACTTGAACAGTTACAGACACTTAATAAAGCAGAAAATCCACGAACCTGTTCAAATCCGATTCACTGATGGAGAAGACGGAACGTGATATAAAATGGGAGTAGTGTCACATCTAATCTCATCAAATTCATGATCTATTTGACTGAAAACGTCACTTTTATCCCATTTAGATGCTGTTATGTTCATACTTTCAGCTAAGTGGGCGTGGTCAACGGGAGATGACTTCACGTGACGATCAGCTGCGGTAGAGTCATAATCCATGATGTGGATTTTTGCAAATAACTGGGTTATAGTGCCTCCAAATAGACCCAAACAGACACCTTTAACCTAAACCAGTGTTTTTCAGCCTTTGGGTTGGGACCCCACGCCGGGTCATCTGGAATCCAAACGGGGTCACCTGAAATTTCTTGTAATTGATAAAAAATAAAAACTTCAAAATGGAGACATGTTTCCACTAAAATTAATTTGTTTTTGATCATGTAATAGTTTGGTATACTATATTGCAAATAAACATTAACTTTATATGACATTTAGTCTATATAATGTATATTGAATTTGAATTAATTTGTTTTTGATCATGTAATAGTTTGGTATACTATATTGCAAATAAACATTAACTTTATATGACATTTAGTC
>JAPTYQ010000015.1:34144335-34158987 GCA_029814465.1 Ostorhinchus cyanosoma | reverse complement strand
TGTACAGTCAGTCCAGCTTTTATTTACAAGGAGACAATTAATACTGAACAAACAATAACTCAAACTATGAATTATGATAGAGCTGCAGCATCTGAAAATGACCACAATGAACATTTGACAGATAAACAGAACCACAGTGCTTCAGTTTCAGTTTAATAGTTTGTCATATCTTTTATGTATTGACTGTCTCTCTCAATTCACCATATACTGTTTATTAGTTGTTTTTTTGTTTTTGTTTCGAACCCAAGGTTGAAAAACACTACTTTAAACGGTAACTATGGAGCCTCTGAATGTCCAGATGGGTCATATCTGCTGAGCATGAAAAGATGACAAACTACACTTTACTCCTGTTATTTACATGTATTGATATGATTAGTGGATCAACGGGTATTAAAATAAAAGTGACATCAATGGTAACAGTGTGTGGTTTATGTCAATTAACTGACCCGCCTCAGCCTGGTCCACTAGAACCTGCAGGTCTCAGTAGATCCTGGTTCTGTGGGACCAGATCCAGACCAGGTTTATAAAAGCGAGGCCTGAATGCTGGTGTCAAACATTACCTGAAACATCACACCAGCATAAATGAAACCAAAGGTCTGCGATACAGGAAGATTTTTAGTCTTTACCTTCATCCAAAGGAAACACAGTGGTTCAGTCCAGGATCAGGATCCTCCACAGATATAACAACACTGAAATACTGAAACAGACGCAGACCTGATGGGATCAGTTTACACTTCATCCTTTTAACTCACTGCTTCTGTCTCTAACTCATGTATTTGACTGAACTGTTTAAATCTTGTGTTATATGTTGAACCTGAAAACCAAGAAAAACACCACAGCAAAAATGGTATTTCATCATTTTTATTGCATTCAAATCATCTCTCTGTAAGGAAATCCAATCTCATTTATCAAAATACTGTTTAATAATTCGAATTATGAAACTCTACTGTCGAAGTAGTGTTGGATTATTCACATTAAACTCCAGATTTAATGATAATAATCATGTTTTACACAAACTAAAGGCATCTAAATTCAAATATGTCGACGATGCCACTAGTAATCTGATTAGATTAAAAATGAAAACAAAATGGATTAAATACATTACAGTGTCGTGGTGAGTAAATAATAAAACTAAGTAAAACACACATAATATGACTTTACTCAACAGAAATACACTATATAGATCACCTAAAAAGTTGAATTTTATCTAATTTTATCATGCAAATTAAAATAAAAACATCTCTAAATCCTGAGTTGACATTTCAAATGTGGTTTCCTGTTTATGTGGAGTCTCTAGGCTCTCATCACAAGCAGCTGTTGTCACAATAAAGTTTCTGACATCAGATATATGACGATAGAAATCAACAGGTAGAAGAATGAACTGTTGACCAAGGGGATGGTGGAGACCAAAACAGAGTTGGGAGGAGAATGAGGTACAGATATGACGATACAGAGTCGAAAGTCTAGAAGCTAATCACAGAAATTCTACATAATGATAATAATGACTTGGGTCCAAGTACGAGTTGTCACTTTTCTCAAAAAAACAAAACAAAACAAAAACAAAAAAACTGCAGATTACTTCAGATTATAGTCTTACAATGGTAGTACTTCCTATCGGCCACTAGGGGCAGCTCACAGTCTAACTCTTAAACATCTGATCCATCAAAACAGGCTTAACAAGTGTACAGCCATGACTCCATCACCATGGAAACAGAAGAAGAATCATCTACATCCACGACCCTTTTGACATCACTTCCATCACCTCCATCACACACATGGCCCTCTTCCTTTTTCATACTTCACCTCCACATTTTCACACAAACTCATCTAAAACCTGAATAAACACTGAATTAAAGTCACACAGTGTCAACTGTAGTATTCGAATAAACTAAGTATGAGTTGAAAGAATCCTGTGTTTTATCGATTACAAGTACAGTTTTGTAGTAACTGTACTGTAACTGAATAAATGAAATGTCCCTAAAACAAAACCACAAACACATAAACAAATCGTACTGTTGTTAAAATTGCACAAAAATGGCTGAAAACTGGAATAAACAACAAAAGGGTAAATGTGAATTGAACCCCAACTGCCTACATGAGAATCCAGACATCAACTCAGTATCTTCACAGACCTACGTAACATAGAAAATTGTGCAATGACCCTGTTTATATCCACATGAAAACTCTGATCAGTATCTGATTATTGTCGATCATACATCTGTTTCATTTAATGTAGAGTGGGATCCCTCAGGGTACCATCTTAGGCTCCATCATTTATATGTTTACATTTGTATTTTCAGATGTAGGTCTACAAATGTACACTGATGACACTGACCCCATTTCCATCCACAGTAATAATCTGAACAGTATCTGATTATCATCGATCATGTAAACAGTACAATCTGATCTGTTTTATCAGATAACAGCAAACAATCTGATCATAATAAATCTGATTAATACACCTGAATTTGTCCCCAATACTCCCATATCTTCACACAGGTTAATCTGATTTATTTTGTTCTGTTATATCTGACGATGTGGAAAAATTATCAAGAGAACAGAAGAAACGTAGAAGACAATAACAGGAAGTTGGATTCGGTGTCACTACGTACATATGAATGCTGAAATAAATCCAATAATGGACTGACCAATCTAAACCTGGGTTTATGGATTATCCTATTTCTGAAGTGACTGTAAACGAATCACATCTGATTATTACAATTGTTTGATTATTAGCAGTCGTCATGGAAATGGGGTCTATGTATGATACAGATATGTTGTATTATATAACAACGATAATGGCACCTAAAGATCTTCTGCTTGACCTTATTTTTAATTAATATCCTACAGACGGTATATGATACACATATCAGCAACAACACTGGTTTTACTTCAGCTGAACCTTAGAGTCAAAGAAAGATGATTTATGTACTGAACACAGCTATATAACGTTTCACTTTGTACTTTTCAAGCCAAGTCATAATAAATTAAATAAATTCTCATGCAGTGCATCTCCAGTGTTAAAGTAGCTTATATTTAACAGATGAGGAACATGTGGATTTAAAGGACTATGAGGAAGAGCAGCCACAGCAGGAAACACAGAGTCCCGAACCAGGTGTTCCAGTCCGACACCAGGACCTCGAACGCATCGTCCACCAGCCCCCTGTCGTCAACCTTATCAGTGGCCGACGCCCAGGCCCCGCCTGGCGCCCCGTCTGGCAGCTCCACCCCCTCGATGCCATTGGTAAACCTGGAGCGACAGCACACAGCCTCACTCTGAACAACTTCACCCACAAAGGCTCACACAGAGAACTACAGGGGTCCCTGAACGCATCAGCAGACAACCAGCCCAACGACCACGGACCCACCACACATTAACAACTGTTAATACAGATTCACACTCATGTGTTAACAGTGTTAATCACAAAGATGAGGATTAGACAGGAGGCAAACAATCCAATGACACCATGAATGATCTGTAACATTAACACACAGTAAAATATGGAAGTGAAAGGATTTACCCTCAGACTTTAGTGATCGGTTAAGGCGCTTTAAAGACTTACCTGTTTGTTGTAGGTTTGATTCAAGTCTTAAAGACACTGAAGAAACTGACATTTAGGTTTACTCACCTTGAAGTCATTGGTTTTTTTTGGTTAAATGTCTGAAATAAGACCATAAATACCCACTAGGGAACTTAAAAAGTGTCTTTAAAGGTGTTATCTGACAGTGGATGATGTCCCTGTGTTAACATATGACACTGAAATTAAACCAGTTATTCACTTGGATTTATCAGAAAACTAGACGAAAACTACTATAAACTACATCAGGTCCATCACAGGCTGCATTTAATGACCTTCAATAACAGGAAGTCATGTGATCAAAAAGATCACCTGTACTGATCTCAGACCTGTCACATCAGATTTAACATTGTTTCACTGAAATATAATGAACATGTTATAATAATGTGACTTCAGCCCTACAGCGGTGCAATTAATTATGGTTTACTTCAGTGACACCTACTGTTGAATGAGTGATCAGCAGATGAACCCACTGACGACGTCATGGAGGGTTTTAAAGGTGTGTAACTCCCCTACCCTAGGTAGTGGTAAATACCTGAATCAATGCAAAGACACTACGGTTTCTCTGTTCTGGTGTTGCACTTACCTAACAGTTGGCACTATGGGACAAAAAGCTTTGGCTGAATATTTTTGTGTTATTTTTATGACCAGAGGGAGGCCGAATCCCAATTCACCCTTGGACCTACCCCTCCATTTTGCACATTCATGTGAAGGGGTAGGGATGTCCTGATTCTCTATGGGTTGGAGGGGAAGGGCTAAGGGGGAGGGCTGTTTGGCCCTTGAAATTGAGATTTTTCAGGACCACACAACAAATGGAGGGGTATGAGAAATCACCCATAATTCTGTTCAAATCATCGGCAAGATGGAGGTGAACACAGCACAAAAAGTGCAGCAGTGTGATGAAAGAAACGCATATTGATTAATTAATTCATTTTCTCAACCCACTTTATCCTCACTGGGGTCATGGGGGTCGCTGGAGCCTATCCCAGCTACTTATGGGCGAAGGTGGGGTTCACCCTGGACATGTCACCAGTTCATCGCAGGGCTGACATATAGAAACAAACAATCACTCTCTCACATTCACACCTACGGGCAATCTAGATGAACCCATTATCAGCGCATGTCTTTGGATGGTGGGAGGAAGCCGGAGTACCCAGAGAGAACCCACGCAGACACGGGGAGAACATGCAAACTCCACACAAATGTATGTATTTTCCTTGTAAACAACTTAATCATTTCATTGACCATTTAATGCAGTTCACTGTGTTATAGACTGCATTTCTGTGGTTTACGGTTGATAGCTGCAAAAAGATGACCAAAGCCCATGAAACAGAGACAGTTACAGCTGCTGATTGCATGGTAAATTCTTTCAGAAACAAAGTTATCGCATCTTACAGCGGCATCAGTGACTGCTGATGATATAACAGGTCTCAAAGGGTTGTGTCATGTTATAGGGAAATGCTTCAACCCCTACCCCTTGCAACTCCATTTCAAGGGGTAGTGCCAAGTACAAGGGCCAAGGGGTAGGGGTAAGGGGGAGGGCTAAAGGGTGAAATGGGATTGGGCCAGAGAAGCAGAAGCAGGGGTAGGGGTTGAGGGAGAAGCAGGACTCCAGCTGGGCCAGGAAGGAGACCGATGGCAGAGGAGGACAGACTCTTGGACTTACAGAGACTTCAGCACGAAAGAGTGGAGGTTTGTAGAATAACATCTTAATATATCTTTGTTTGTATATAGGCTATGCAAGTAGGCTTATGGACTGCATCACTCACTGTTTTGTGCGACTAATTTATGTTGTGTATGCCTAAATTTGTTGTGTTGTGTGTGCCTAAATAAAATTATTACATATGATCTGCGATGCAGCTTAATTCCTGTAGCCTATATATGAAGTTAATATCTCTAACGCCAGCTGCCATTACAACAAGTGGAAAAGCCAGCCCGGTTCTGCAGGTCCATTTTTGTCCTCAGTAGGCTCATGTAGGGAAAAAAAATGGCGTTGATAACGACGGTGCCCAGCAAGCAGTACCCGTGATATGTATATTTAAGTGGGTTTTTCTAGGTTAAATGTAATCAAAAATATTGGGGGGTTTTGACTGATTGAACACTATTTTATTCAATTATAATCAATACATACATATAGACAATGATTATTGGAAAGAACACTATAAAAATCGTACACACTGTACCCTCAAGACGGCTTCCCCCTGCTGGTGACAGAGGGTAAAACAACCTGGTTGTCTGATAAATCCAACTGAATGAGAGGTATAATTTCAGCGTCACGTTACCAAATGTACAACGAAAATAAACAGTCAAATTGTTTGTTTTATTTTGTTCTTTTAACTGGACACAGATTCCTCCGTGTGTTAAACTAATTATCAGGTCACATGAAGAGTAACAAGTTTGTGGAAGTCATAAATGTCTTTATGCCTAGTGTTGGTCACACTGGAGTTTATCTGTCTGAACAAATCAGTCAAGTATCATGCGATTAATTAGCGTTGCTAGCTTTAGATTTACACTATAATAAAATATCAGCTCTGTAGCATCACAACAGAATCTAGAGTGCTCAGATCCACCAATTCTGTTAGAAACACAGAAATGAAAGAGAGCATTTAACTGGACATACAATTCATAAATGCTAATAATAATAATAATAATAATAATACACTGTTTCCATAAAGTTAGTATGTTTCCCTTTTACGTGATTACATGAATTACTTTTGATAAAGTACATTTCGTTTTGCTTCCGATGGGAGAGTAGCATGAATAAAAAGAGGAATGTGTCTGAAAATAAAATTACTCCAACTTTATGGAAAACAGGGTAATGAATAATAATACATTTGTTTCCCTTCACTTCCCAATTCATTGGAAATGTGAAAATATAAAACATGTTGATGAGTTAATTTAATTGATGTTAACTGTGGTTTTACAAGTGATGAAATAGATTCACATTATTTCTTAGTAAATAAATCCATGTTTTTTGTATAGTCTCATGTATGGTGCAAACTGAGGCTCCAGTCAAAGGTTTTCTCAAAAGCTCTTGAATCTTTTAGGTTTTGCTTTTGTTTAAAAGTAACTTAAACCTCACTCTGACTGAAATGACAAACTGTGCTTTGCTCATTAGCTACTGTTAGCTGCCATTAGCTCATTTGCTACTGTTAGCTTCTGTTAGCTCATTAGCTACAGTTAGTTCATTAACTGTCAGGGCTCTCAAGTTTTCTAGATTGCTTGGAGTAAGATTGAGGCGGAGTGGGGGGCATGGCCTGCCCGGGCCGGGGGGGGGCTTCATCTGTCTTGTCGCTAAAAGTGTTTCAGACCTTATCCAGCTGGCAACAACAAATTCTGTTTTCTGACTGGTTGAGAAATTCTATTTCCTGATTTACAAACTCAAGACAGCTGTATGAGCACACAGTAGTCTGCCACTGACTCATTCATAGTAATGCCGTGAAGTTAATAATTTATCAGCATCAGGGCCACCCCTGGCCAAACTGGGGCCCTATGCAGAATCTTATTTTGAGCCCCTACCCCCCAAAAAATAAATAAATTACTATCACCGAAAAAGAAGAAAGAGGAACGACAGACTGACCGGAGAGACAGAAAGACAAAGGAGCTGAAACATCAAGACTACAGGGTTAGGACAAGAGTTAAAGACAGGAGGAAGGAGGAGAGGAGGAAAGGAGTGGAAAAAGATGAAATAGGGCAAGGGGGTCCAGTCTTGGTCCATGAAGACCACTATCCTGCATGTTTTAGATGTTTCCCTCTTCCAGAACACCTGAAGGTCATTATCGTTCTTCTGCAGAGTTTGGTGATAGGCTGATCATTTGAAACAGGTGTGTTGGAGAAGGGATCCATCTAAAACTCATTTTAGTTCAGGGGCCCCATTCAGCCTAATATGATATAAAATGGGCCAGATCAGTCAAATAATATAAACAATAACAGGATAAGAACTTGTAAATAATGTCAACTCTAAAGTTTTCTCTGTGTTTTTGAGTGAAAAAAGTAAAAATTCATAAAGAAAATGTTTACATCTATGAACCATCCTGGAACATAGCATGAACAAAAATTAACAACATGGAAATTCTGAAGAAAAATACATTCAATATTAACACTATTATGCCTTAGTTTATCATTAATACATGTGCATCACAACTAACAGCTCACAGTGGATCTACCAACACACAAAACATTTAGTAAATAGAAACATTTAGTAAAATTCCACATACTTCTCTTAAGACATTTAGTTATTCCCATTTTTGTAAAAGGCTAGTCTGTAAATGTAAACATTTTAGTGTAATTGTCCTTTTTTTGCATTAAAAAAAGAAAGGAAAGTTTGTGGTTTTCATTATTTATAGGTTACTATGATAGTATTTTACTGGCCTAACCCACTTTAGATTGAATTGACCTAAAATGATTTTCACATCCTTGATAGTTAATATCTTCAGTGTAATTATTGCATTTCACAAATTCAACTCATGGGCTGGACTGGACCCTTTGGCGGGCCAGTTTTGACCCCTGGGCCACAAGTTTGACACCTGTGATCTAAAACATGTAGGATAGGGGCCCTTGAGGACGGGATCTGGACCCCCTGATCTAAGTGAAAGCACAGAACAGAGGAAGACAGGTGAGAGACATGGAAATGAGAAGGACATGAACAAACACATAATAAGACAGACAGGAAAACGGACAGACTGACAAAAAGAATAAACTGACAAAAAGAATAAACTGAACTGAAACCAGTAGAACAGGATGAGAACCAGGTCCCCACAAGGTATGGGGCGATGGAAATATATGGAGACTGAGGAACAGAGAGGGGAAGAACTGACTGAACCGGTACCGGGTTCAACGGCTCCTGGACCTCCAGTGCGAAGGAGACAGAGCCGCCACCGCCGGAGCCGGTACCGGGACACAAAGTTTTTATTTTTTACTTCAACAACATACCCTCCTTCAAATGAAGCACGAGCCTCCTCTTGTTTAGATTTTTTCTTTTCTTGCTCAGATTCATTCTGTTCTTTAGATCACGTGGGCTGTCAGATTACTCATCTCTTTTTTTTCTCTCCTGCAGCTGTTGCCGGCTGACTTGATACTCTGTGCTCACATGCCGCACCTCACGGCACCACACGCATTTATAATTGCAATGCATTTGCAGAGAATGCATCCCCTTGCAGCATGTGCAAAGTGAGCCTTCCTGTGGATTGGGGCCCTATGCAATGTGCGTGTTCTGCGTGTAGGGAGGGGTGGTCCTGATCAGCTTGAGAAATGGCATGTGTGGCGTGTGAGCATGTGAAGTCGCTGAAATGTGCGCGAGACTTGAGAGCCCTGTTAACTACTGTTAGCTGCTGTTAGCTCATTAGCTAACATTATGTGCTATCAGATTACCTTCTGATGTTAGCAGTTGTTAGCACACTAGCAAAGGTTAGGTACTTGTCAGCTAATGTTAGTATTTCCTCCTTAAAAACATCTGTTCTACGTATCATGCATATACTTGTGCACAGTGTAGATAATGCATTGTTAATATCAGCTGTTTGACAGTGATCTATGAAATGGTTTATTTCTAATTAAAACAGAACAGAAAATTAAATGTTAACAGTCTATAAATGAAAACACGAACTTGTGAAGTGGTCACATCCTGACTAAGTGAACCAATAATAACTGATACTGTTAAAGAATGCTTCTGCTAACATTAGACTGAAACATATTCATCTAACTATTTAAAGCAGAATCTGCATTCATACATAGAACACGTTTTAATCTCATTTACGTCTGCACTGGTGTGACTGTGCATTCAAACCCAACCTGAGGTGATGAAATACCATTAGGAGTGAAGTGTGTGTGCTATAGGATGTGGTACAGGGAAACTATGTGATGGAAAATGGATAGTGGAACATACAGATGTAAATTATTTCCAATTTAGAACAATTACATCTTAATGTAGGTCTTCAGGTTGTGTAGTTGTGTTATTGTGGAGCTGGTTGTATGCTACCCACCAGGTGAGCGTGGGCTCTGGGTGTCCTGTCACCTCCACCTCTAGCGTCACCGGAGAGCCCTCCATGATGGTAGCTCTAGACAGGGGTCTGGTGAAGCAGTGAGGGCCAGGTTTAGAGGCTTTTCCCTCAGGAAGAGACTCTGCCTGGGCCTGGGGAAGAGGGGGAGGAGCAGGAAGTGGAGGCCCTTTGATCTGAGGGGTTAGCCTGATCTCCTCACGGATGGCCACGGGCTGACAAATGTCAGGGTCTTGGTCTGAAGTTAGTAGATGAGGTGGAGAGGAAGGAGGGGTGGCATGCGGGTTAGCCTGCCGAGCCAAAGCTTGGGTCTGAGCCTCAGGCGGTGGCGGAGGAGGAGGAGGAGCAGGCTGGGCGCTCATGCCAGAATCATGCAAACACTGCTGGGTACAAGTTGAAGTCAGGGACTCGTGGAGGGAGTAGACAGTCTGGTGGGTCTGCTGGCTGTTGAATCTACTACTGCTGGTGATGGTACTGCTGGATATGCTGATGTTGCTGATACTGTCTGGCTCTGGAGGAATGGAGGCATGGAGGACCTGAGGTGGACTACCATTAGATTTGGAGGACGGGGTTTCGTGGAGTGACCTAATAATGCTGTCTGAAGAGTAAATGTTCTGCTGGATGATGGTGCTTTGGATCATAAAATCTGGGTAAGCCTCTTGAAGGTGGTCCGGTTTTGTGTCTTTTGGTGGAAGTGCTGCTTTGGATTCCATGGGTCCTTTACCTTGTGTAAGGTTTCTGTCTTTGCGCAGAGGAGGATCAGTGGAGCTGGGGTTCTGAGCAAATCCGCTGGCCTTCGATACAGACCTGGTCTCAGATACAGACCTGGTCTCACTAGGACTTAACTGGTTGTATGTGATTGAACTCTGTGAAGATGAGGACTGGCAACAAACAGTCTGCTGAGAGGTGGTTGTGGTGATGCTGCTGGAGTCTGAGGACATGTCTTTGCTGGTTCGTACATCAGCCACATCCTCATCAAGGTCACTTGCAAAATCTGAGTGAACCTCATCTTGGTTTGTTCCTTCTTGGAGAAACATTGCACTAGATTGCTGGCTGTTGTCTTGTGTACTGCCCTTGTCTTGTGTACTGCCCTTGTCTTGTGGACCATCCTCGTCTTGTGGACTATCTTTGGCTTGGAGACCGTCCTTGTCTTGTGGACTATGTTTGACTTGGGAGTTCTGGATTTGACTGATGTGTGGCATGCTCTTGCTCTTTGTTAACTGGTTTTCTTTGGGAATACTGAGACTGCTTCTGGTCTGGGGTAAGATACAGTAACTGACTGACTTAGAGGACAGGAAGTCAGCAGTTGTGGTTAGGTTGCTGCTGGGTGGTGTTTCTTTGCCGTTTTCATTGTTGCTTGCAATTTGGTAAGCCTCATCTTGATTTGTGGATTTTGGTGGACAAGTTGAACTGACAGATTCAGTGCCTTGTGAAAGAGTCCTGTCTTTGTGAAGAGCAGGAATAGCATCATTAACTTGATCCAAAGTGTGATGACCATCTGAAGAGGAGGACTCGGAGTAAACTGTCTTCTGGGTGACTGTGGTTGTGGTGAGGCTGCTACTTCCACTCATGTAAAACAAAGGTTTTTCCTGACTGATCTGTAAGGAAGATACATCTTCTTCAGGACCACTACTTGACTCCATCTTAGGCTGTAGAAATGTTCCATCTTCTGGAAGGATTGTGCGTGTTGGGGGGCACAGTGATTTAGAGGGTCCAGTGAGGGCAACAGGATCGGTGGAACTGGGACTCTGGCCTTGACCTCTGGCCTGGGAAACCAGAATGATCTCTGGTAAGGTCTCAGTCTTTGTTAAGTTTGTATCTTTGGAAGACTGACAGGGCAAGGACTGCTGAGTTGTGGTTGTGGAGAGGCTGCCACTTTGGGGAGTTGTTTCTTTGGGTACATCTTGAGCAAGACGACTTCTAGAATCTGACTGTGGGAAACTGACATCATCAGAGGTGACTGTTGGGGTTTGCGACAATGGTGCAGAGGAACTTAGAGGCCCTGCATCATGGTCAAGGGTCCTGTCTTGATTTGGTGAAGTGTCACAAACACGGAAGACCTTAAAAAGACAACTGGTATGGGTGGGGTGTTGGTTCTCAGCCGGAGGGATCATATCATTCTGAGATGAAGGCCTTTCCTGGTACAGGGAACTGGCTGTGTTTCCTCTTTGAAGGTCATATTTTTGGGTTGTCTCCTTCCTGTTTTGGGAGGAATTTATCTGCTGTTGAAGGCTAGTCTTGAAGGACTGTGGAAAATTGTTCTTCATATGAGTGGAGGTCAAAGTTTGATTGTAATTAACACAGGATTTGAAGAAGTCTGTGTTGTGCACAGGGGTCTCGTCCTTCTGAAGATCATGCTGAGGAATGGAATCAGTCTTTGGCAACATTTTGTCCATATTGGAACAACTGTCTGGAGTGTTGCTCCATTGGACTGGGTCAGATCCAGATGGTACATTTGGTTGTGGGTTGTCAAGAGGAAGTTCAACACCCTGGTGCATGCTGGGTGATGTGGTCTGTTCAGTCCTGAGGACGCTGGTCAGCTGGGTCGGACCGGGACTTTGGACATATGAACCACACTCTGATCTGAACCTGTTACAAAATCACAAATGGGAAATGTGAGATCTAGAAGATGACCTGATGGGTTAATAGTCAAATAGCCAAAAAATGCTTTTTTAAAAGGACACTGAAGTTACAGTGTCTCCATAAAAACATTACAGGGACTGAGGATCTTTTCTCATAGACGGTTTCATTATTCATTGTTGTTCATTTTAGAACTGAATCCAAAGTTACTAATTGTTGAATTTTGTCATGTCAATCATGAAGTTTTACAGTTTACATTGTGGTCTGACGTCCATCATACCAACCTGTTGCTGCTGTGATGTCCTGTAGAGGGAGTTGGACCCCCCTCAGTCTGACTGGACTCCCTCTGTTGAGGACCAGGACCAGCAGCAGAACTGGCCTCGCTGTGGTCTGACTGGGCTCGGGACTGATGGCTGGACTGGTGGACGTGGACACTGTGGGAGCTGAAACAGAAGGCGTCCTCCAGATCAGACTGGATCATGGTGGACTCTGGTGTTTCTGCCAGCGGCGGCAGAGAAATGTCATCAGGTGAAGGACACTCGTACTCGTCGGTGGACATTGAATCCTCCGACAGGACGTCTTGATGTTCTGACAGACCAGCTGATGTTTCCTGTGGACATGGATCAAGTTTTATCAACACAAACACCATGTGACCCTGAACTATGTATAAACAACAACACAGCTACGATGACCAACACTATAGATCGAATGCAGCTCATACTGTTAATAAGATCAATCAGGTTACATCAACTCCTTCCTGACCTGCACTGGTGTCGTGTTTGATCCACAGGAAGGTGAAAATGGCTGCCGTCCTGTTTCCTCCTTCTTCTTCCTCTGACTCTCCATCTGAATGTCAGAGAGCGACAGGCCAGTTGGAGGGGGTGTGACCAGAAGGGTGGAAGGCTGTGATTGGCTGCTGATGGCGTAAATCATTCTGTTAGACTCTGGCGGTGATGAGGAGAGGCTGAAGGTGTGGGTGGAAAAGAATGACGACGGCAATGAGGCTCTGGGATCAAACAGACCAAACTTTATCACGATGAATTTGTCTAAAACATTGATGTTTAATCCACATGAATACATCACTTCATCCAATGAGAACATCTATGCTTTTTATTGTAAATGTCAGACTTAAATCTCACAAATACAAACAGCTTTTTGTTGTTTCACATGACAGTCTTACCCTCCGACCTGTAGATCAGATAATTTTTTATGAATATTTTTTCAGGATCATTCTATTGTGTTCATTTCAGTTTTCTGTCGTCCTATGAACTCAGTCTGTGTTGAATAAACGGACTAAACCTCATTAATTAAGCGTCATTATCTAAACATCATTAACTAAACCTCATTAACTAACCTTCATTAACTAAGTGTGATTAACTAAACCTCATTAACTACGTGTAAGTAACTAAACCTCATTAACTAGCCATCAAAACTAAAAGTCACTGTCATTAACTAATCATTACTTAAACCTCATTAACCATTAAAATCTAAACCTCATTAACTAACTGTCAAAAACTAAACCTCATAAACTAAATGTCAAAAACTATACCCTATTAACTAATTGTCATTAACTAGTCATCATTAAATCTTGTTAGGATGCACCGGTTTTCCTCCAGAGGTCAGAGGTCATGTAATCCACAGGTAAACCTCACCTGTCTGTGTCCTGGCTGCGACTCTTCTGTAACGGAGGCTTCCTATTAGTTGCTGTGTGCTTCTTCAACAGCACCTCTTTCCCATCATGCTCGGCGGTCAGCTCAGGGGTGTGGCCTGTTTCCTTCAGCTCGTACTGCAACCGATAACAGAGTCTGATCAGTGTGTCCTGTTTTCAGGTGTAAATGTTATGGCTGTTGATGTTTGTACCGTTTCAGCTGCTTCCTGTGTGGTTCTGTTGTTCTTCTGTTTCATCCTCCTCTTTTCCTTCATTTCTTCTTCTCTGTTTTCTTTATCTTTATTTGTCTCTGTCTCTTCATCTTTCTGCTGCTGTTTCAGGTTCTCCAGCTGAAAACAACAGATTTTACATTGAATGAACCTAACCTCCTCATGTGTTAACCCCTCCCACTAGAACAGGTCTAGATTTAATTATGTTTTGTTTTGTTTTTTTTTAAATAAAAGTGTCAGAAAATGTCTGTTTTGTCAATTCTTTTGCACTTTTTGTCAGGAAGAACTTAACTTTCAACATCTGTCCATTAATTATCATTATTATATGTAATAAATGCTAAAAAAAAAAAAAAAAAAAAAAAAAAAAAAAAAAAAAAGCTGTTATAGGAAAAAAAGTAAAACTGACTGAATTTACCATATACATATTATGAAAAGCTGTAAATGTTCATGATGAAACTTTGAGATTATAGAAATAAGTATTTTCCATCTGTTCAAACATTTGAGTTTGTCTAGACTGTCCATGTTCTTCTTCTATTTTTTGCTCTTTCTTGTCATTTTTATCCTGTTTACGTCATCATCTGATTGTTTTACAGACACGGGATCCTCTTTCTGCCCTGAATAGC
>JAPTYQ010000015.1:34115816-34126531 GCA_029814465.1 Ostorhinchus cyanosoma | reverse complement strand
CACACACACACACACACACACACACACACACACACACACACACACACACACACACACAGATATATATATATATATATTTGTGTGTGTGTGTGTGTGTGTGTGTGTGTGTGTGCTTGTGTATAAAGACCTTTGGAAACATGGAGAACTTTGTGTCAACAAAACAGATAAAAGGTCCAACTGTCAACAGAAGGGGTCAACATTTACCAGAGATTGATTTATCAAAGCTATGAACACTGAGTCCCTTTCCATGATGATATAAATCCAAAAAATGTTGTAAATCAGTTGGGATGTGTTCACGGTCACTTCAGAAATAGGATAATCTATAAACCCTAGTTTAGACATTACAGTTCATTATTGGATTTATTTCAGAGTTTGTACGTATGTAGTGTCGTAGAATCCAATTTATTGTTTTCTACATCACTTCTATGTTCTATGATTTCATAGTTTTTCCACATGTTCAGATGTAACAGAACTAAATAAATCAGATTAACCTGTATACATGTATGAAGACATGGGAGTATTGGGGACAAATCCAGGTGTGTTAATCTGATGGATTATAATCAGATTACTGATGTTATCTGATAAAACAGATCAGATTATACCGTTCACATGATCAATAATAATCAGATACTGATCAGAGTATTAGTATAAAAGGTGTCAGTGTCATCAGAGTACATCTGTAGACCTACATCTCAAAATACATGAATGTAAACATATAAATGATTGGACCTAAGATGAAGCCCTGCGGGATCCCATTCTCAATTTAATGAAACACAGATTTATGCACAATAATAAACTGATAACTCCATAAATAAGATAATAATCTAACATCTATTGACATAACTGGATATTTAATGAAGGAACATCATTAAAATGCCTGTATTTATGCCTAGATTTTATTTGCAAAATTTCAGAGAACCGATTTAGATGTAAACCTGGTATTTTTCAGACCCTAAAGTATGGATGTGTCATAATTGTGATTGACTAAATCAATCTAATAACGAAGACTCTGTAAACGATAATGATCTCAGACAGAATATTTTTACTTGCGGACATCGGAGATCAGAGAATGTGACTGGAGTCAGGATTTATATTTATAACCCGACAGGACTGACTAATGATCTTTAGTCCAGTTCATTTATAATCCACCATGCTGAATACTGCACCAGACAACGTTCAACTCATGCCTACTATGAGAAAACATTTACATAAATCTACATGGATGATATTTAGAAAACAATTGATCTAATGAAAATGCAGATTCTGATTGAAGGGGTGTAAATATAAAGACCTGAGAGTTGGTTGTGTTTAAAAAAACAAAAGATATCAATCATGTAAATATTAAAGTACATACTAATATTAACCAAAAAAAACAAGCACTGAACAAATAATAAAAGAGTGATAAAAAATTCTACAAATAAACTATTACTGTGATTTTTAAATACTCTCACATTTAGATATTCTATGGACATAATAACTGCAAAAAATAACTCAAATTAAAAAATATGAGGATTTTATAAATGAGTCTACAAGAAAAATCTGCAAAATGTAAAATGAGAACAAATACAAAACAAACATTTTAAAATGTGCAAGAAACTCAATAACTCTGAAAAAATATTAAACATTAAAATGATTAATGCATATGTAACCAGCACAAATAATACAATGTATGTTTTGTGCTTGCTGTAAAAACCCAACAACCCATGATATAAAGTTTTTTAATGAAAGTAATTAATTCTAATTAAAACAATACTGCACATCAGTAGAGTTTAGAGCAGGGCTGTCAAACTGAATATAGCTCAGGTTCCATTCAGTCCAAAATGATCTAATGTGGATCAGACCAGTAAAATGATAACAGAGAAAAAAGGACAATTACTTAATAAAAATGTTTACATCTACACACTATTGTTTAAAAAAACATTAATAATACTGGAAACCTGCAATTTCTTAAGAAAAATATGTGCAATTTGACCAATATTCTGCCTCAGATAATCATTTACACATTCATTATAACTCACAGATCACAGTGGATCGACAAATACTTAAAACATTTAATAAGAGACAGAATACTGGTTAACTGACAAGGATTTATATTAAGACATTTCATATTGTTCATATTTGTTCAGGTTATTCAAATTTTTTGTGAAAGGATAGTTTGTAAACGTAAACATTTTCATATTATCTACATTTTTTGTACTGAAATGACAGGAAACATTTGTTTTTGTCATTATTTCTAGGTTATTGTGTTATTATTTTATTGGTCTGATCCACTTTAGATCATACTGGTATGAATGTGGAACTGAACTAACATGATTTCAACACCACTGATTATTAAAATGTTCTGTGTTATTTTTGTTTTTGATAAACTCATCTCATGTCCTGGATGGTGTGAAATGTTGAACCTTTACATCCACAGGTTCTCTGATGTTTCTTACTTCAGGGCTGATTTGGATCTGTCCGGTCTCTGGTTCTTTGTGGAGGTTCTTCTCCACCTGTTGGATCTGGATCTGGACCTGCTGATCCACCTTCCTCCTCTGGTCCTGCAGAGTCTCCATCAACTGCTCCAGCATCAGCACCGCCCCCCTGCTTCGCCAGGAACTCTGGGAAAGAGAGGCAGGGTCAATCTGAACACCTTTACAGACAGATTGGAACGTGAACATCTGGTCTACAGCAGACTAGGATTGATACCTCCTCCTCCTCCTCCTGCTCCTCCTGGTCCTGCAGTACCCCTCCTCTCCTCTGGAGGGCCTCAGACTTCTGTAGATGTCTGAGTTTCTGCAGTAAAACGCTGATGCTGCTTAGAAGCTGCATCGATTTCCCCAAAATATCTGAAAATACAAAGGCACAGAGCCTTGAGGACCTTCAGAACCAGAACCTTAAGGCTGACCTTGGACCCTGGTTCCAGATTACATACTCTGACTGGAAAATAAACAGAACATTTAGGGCTAAACTGGATTCATTTACTTAAACAAAACATTTGTCCATTTGAACATAAACTAATAAAACACGTTTGTCAGTCAAACATAAATGAAATATGGTGGTTTAAATGAATCTGGATCAAAGAGGATTTAGTGATAGAACCATGTGAACCCAGATGTGGAGTAGATGTGGATGTGAACTCCACACTGGATTCATTCCACCTGTTTTACCCGTTTCCCTTACATTCGATCATTATTCCATCTATATTTAAATGTGATGTGGGGCGGACCTCTCCTCATGGACTCGTATGTGAGCCGGTCTTCCTTCAGGTGGTCTGGTCTGATCTGTAGATCCTGGACTCTGCTGATACCGATGGAGAACTGCACACAAACAGGAAGTGGAAGGTGATTTAACATGACAGGGATTCACCAACTCAAACTTTTAAGTCTTGAACAAAATCACTGAGGTTTATGTAGTTTAAGGCAAAATCATCAACATCAACAACAACATTGTGGATCTGGGTTAAATGATTTTAATTCAGGTTCCACATTCAGTCCAATATGATCTGAAACAGGTTGAAAACTTTTCACTAATTTAATAACTGACCTATTCTTTTTATGGATTGTATACATTAGTCATATAAATATAAGCTCAGCCTCTTCCTATTGCATTTAGAACATAAAGTGTTGTTAAAGGAACAGTAAAATAATAACATTAACACCTATAAATAATGACAACAATGACAACTTTTTTCTTCTTCTTATAATATAATCCTGGATTATTTAATAAATTCCATCTATCATTTTTAAACTGACTTATTGTCATATTAACAGATTATATTAACATTAACCATCTTCCAGATTTTTCTGTTTAGTGACTGTGTAGCTAATGTTAGCTAATGTGAACTAATGCTACTTTCAATACTCGCTGGTTTCAAGCTAATGAAAATGTTTTAGGTCAGCATCCAACAATCTTGTCAATCCAAATGTAAGCATATTGAAGTATATCAATTTTCTGATTTTGTAAAACTTTTAGTTGATGTGTTGGTTTTCTATGTTTTTTCAGTCAAATTTGTGTGAATGTTTGAGACACTGAACTCTGACAAGAACAAAAGGCTAATGTGTGAGTTAGCTAATGTTAGCTGCCATCTATGTATGCAACACCAGTGGAAAAGAGGATTCTTTTGTTTTTCTTATCAACTTGACCATTGTGACTGTGTTCTTTGGGTTCCTAAACCAGTATTTTGGGGTATTGAGTTAATGAAACCTGGGACTGAGCTTAAGTCTAATCCTAGATCAACTTTCATTCATCTAAAACCTGCAGCTCAGGTTACCATCGGGTCATGTTTCCGCCTCAGATTGTCTCTGACTGCAGAAAACACGAGTTCCACTTCTTCCACAAAAACACACTGGTTTTACTTGATATGATGATGATCAGTGAACACCATGTGCAGCCGAGGCCCATGGGAATGGGAGGATTTAAAGCGAAGGACTGATGACAGTCCTGTATAAAGCCTGGCGCGTGGATGACTGTATGTCCTGAGGGAGGTGTGTTGGCTGGTTTCCATCGTTAAAGACCAAAATAGATGCCGATTGTGCGACGGTTTTAGACAAAGCCACGGCAGATGGTTTTTCGATGCCAGGTGTTCAGAACAAAACCACCATCAGCCCATGGGAGGAGCTCAACCAGCAAATAGACCGCACCGCCTGAGAAACCTGAGCCTGGTGCTGAAACCTGTCCTTCGAAGAGACACGAGACTGAACAAATACATACAGGACACGACCAGGAGACGCTTTCAGCAGGTTTTATCACCTCAGTTTAGTTGCCGACCACAGTTTGAGTCAGAATCACAGCCTCCTGGAGCTTAAGTACAATGTGGTATTATGAATTGTGCACAGGTAACACACGCCACTTTTAATTACTGTGGAATCTGTATGCATTAGAAGCTTTCTGTGTGTATGTTCACAGCGCGTCAAATACCATGTGATTAGCGGTTCTGCATATGTAAACCGGAGATCTTGGCAGACATTGACATGCGTTCAAAAAAAGTTGAAAAACACGTGAAAGGATGAAACTGCATACATATAACATGCCAAATGCCATAAGAATTGTCTGTTCGGCAAATAGTTACTGCACACGCACATCGTTTAAGGAAATAAAAGCACATGAGTTTGTAAGACATAGAAGTGTAGTAGAACAACCTCCTCCTGCTCAGCCGTGTCGATCTTCAGTGACATTTAGGTAAAATGGAAAACTGTTGAAAGGTGAAGCTGATTATTAACATTACACTGTTAAAACTCTCTGTTGCTCAAGTGTTGAACTGTTTTACACTCCACCAGGACAAATTTGTGTTTTCAAAATGTGACGTCTATTATTACTACTTTATTTTCTGCCATCATCATGGTTTGAGTGTCATGGAGTCAGGTTTACACCCTGTCTTTGACTCGGATTTGACATCACAGATTTAGATCAGTTCTATTCCACCAGGTTTGACCCCAGTAAACAGACTGCACCGTCTATTAAAAAGCCACTGCATTTTGACTTTAGATTTCTTCCTTCCAGTGTCTTCTTTCTTTCTTATCTTCATCTTGTTTCACTTAAACCTCAGCAGTTAAACTGATATGGATGAAGCTGCAGGTGTTGGTTTAGTTCGAGAACCAGAACTATTACCATGTGACCTCACAGTGGCAGCATTTACAGGAAAGTGGACAGAAATATTAGAAAACACAGTAGAACTGTGGTTGGAGTCAATAATGTGGCTTTGATCAAAGACCGACTTTATGTGGGTTTTTCCAGGTTTGGTGGTTTTGGTGGGTTGGGTGGATTTTGGTGGGTTTTGTGGTTTTGGTGGGTGGGGTGAGTTTTCCAGGTTTGGTGGGTTTCTCACCTCCTGGACTCTGCAGTAGAATTCTGAAACCAGGATCAGGACTCGATGTCGTCTCTGCAGCAGGAACATGAGCAGAGTCCAGCCTTCAGCCAGAGATGCCTCCATGGCCTTCATCACCTCCTCATCCTCTTCTTCCTCTGTCCTCATCGTCTTCCTCTTCTTTTCCACTGCCGACAAAACCTCCTTTTCATGTTTCTACACAAACAACAGATCAAAAGAACAAAGTCCGGTTCAACAGATGCTGATTCCATCGGTTTGTTAAAGTGGGATCAAGACCTGATGATCTGCTTTATTCTAATCTGGTTTGTTCTGATCCGGTTTCTTCTAAGTCACTTTGTTCTGATGTCATGGATTAAACGGACAAATATAACTGTTGAACTGAGACTGAAACACTGCCCCCTGTTTCCATGACAATATAAATCATATAATCCGATTACTGTAATAATCAGATGCATTTGAAGTCACTTCAGAAATAGGATAATCCATAAACCCTGGTTTAGACGTTTCAGTCCATTATTGGATTTATTTCAGAGTTTGTACGTACGTCATGATGTAGAATCCAACTTCCTGTTATTGTCTCCTACATCACTTCTGTTTTCTCTGATTTAATAGTTTTTCAGAACTAAATAAATCAGATGAACAGGTATAAACCCAAGGTTTAATCTGATTTGTTATAATCTGATGATACTGTTTAGATGATGACCAATAATCTGATAACTGAGTTTTGTTTCAGTGTAAACAGATCCAGTGGTTCCTGTTTCTGTTGAATACCTTCAGTTTGTCCAGAAGCTGTTGCTGTTCATGGACCAGGGTCTGGTTTTCCTCCTGGTTTGACCCGATCTCACTGAGTCCAGGATGGACATGGACCAGCTGGACGTGGACATCAGACCCACTCTGTCCAGAACCGGGACAAAACAGAACACAATCAGAAAAAGATTCAGGTGATCT
The DNA here is from genome assembly GCA_029814465.1 of Ostorhinchus cyanosoma. Lineage (NCBI taxonomy): Eukaryota > Metazoa > Chordata > Actinopteri > Kurtiformes > Apogonidae > Ostorhinchus > Ostorhinchus cyanosoma. The sequence goes on along the minus strand of JAPTYQ010000015.1, from coordinate 34,119,777 downwards.
AAGACATGAACGAAATGATTTTGAACCATTAGTTTTGATGTCATATTTGTTTTCATTGACTGAAATAAATGTGTCTATTTAATTCAAGACCAGTTCAGTGTTTGTCTGCCTTCACCTGTTTGTACCAATAAAACCCATAAAAACGTGCAATAAACGGTGACTGTTAAACCTTTTTAACCATTTGATTTAATAACCTTTACATGTGTATTTATGTTTCTGTGGTTCATAAATTTATTGGGAACATCATGTTGTTCAAAGCACAAAATCACACAAGTTTGATAAATGTTCACTAAGGCTACGTTCAGACTGGAGGCAAATGTGGCCCAAATCCGATTTTTTGCACTTATGTGACCTAATATAAAACTATATTATAACATTTATCATTATTGTTTTGAATCCCAGACTTCTGTTAGAAAAGAAACACATGAATTCAACGTGTCCACATACTTTTGTCCATTTGTGAAGGAGTTAGACAGCTATGATACAAGGATAACGACCACTCCACAATATGAATGTGTCTCAGGTTTGATCTGGTCAAATGTTTCAAATTCAGTTTGTCTCTATTCAAGGTTCGAGGTGAGGAGCTGCACAGATTTGTGCACATGAGTGGAAGTGTTTGAGCGTTCCTCAGGCTGATACGGTATCTGTGGTATGTCGACCAAAATGGACACAACGACCCCCACTGTGACCCCCCCACCCCCACCCCACACACATACACCGAGACCCCTCCCCCGACCGCACACAGACACAACCACACACCAGTGAAGAAGTCAAACTCAGAACCAATATGACAACATTTTAAAAAACACAAACATTGAAGGAAGTTCATGTTGAGATGAATCTAATGTGGCACAACTTTAGTTTAACCATGAAGAGACACGTGATTGAACTAAATAAAACTGAATCATAAATGAAGAAATGAGATTTTATCATCAGGTTAAACATCCTTGAGTTTTGATGAAAAAAATTTTATTTAATCTCAGTTCAGAATAAAAACTTAACTGAGGTTTAAACAGAATGTTTAATAATTCATTCTTTATTTTAGTTAAAGTTAAGAGCATCATAATTAAAGATAAAGTTAAAGGTTAACGTTATTATCTGTGCCAGGACATTCAAACTTATAACCACATCATTATAATTACAGTACACACACTCCTGACTTTTCCCAGACCTTTGACGCACATGTGCACTAATGACCATGAACAGTAGGGGGCAGTAGAAGCTGAAATGAGTCTATGACAAACAAACAGTCCAAAGTTTGAGAACATTTCATATGTGACACAACCATAAAAACTGTCCCATGTCAGATCTGTATCTGAGCCTGGTACCACAGGACCACTTCAACTATGGATGAACATTTACACAGTAAACACGTTCAGGAAGATTTAGGCCAAGTTTGTAGTATATTATCTCCCATGTTAGTAACGAGTATTACTCTGCGTGTGTGTGTGTGTGTGTGTGTGTGTGTGTGTGTGTGTGTGTGTGTGTGTGTAGGTGTGTGTGTGTGGGTGTGTGTTTAGTTTAGTTTAGTTTAGTTTAGTTTAGTTTAGTTTAGTTTAGTTTAGTTCATGGGCAGCCATGGCTCAGGAGGTAGAGCGAGTCGTCCAATAACCGAAAGGTTGGCGGTTTGAATCCTCTCTTAGTCAGTCCATTGTGTCCAAGACACTTCACTCTCCTTGCCTCTAGTGCCCCTCATACTGGTGTATGAATGTTCGGTGGTGGTCGGAGGGACTGTTTGGTGCCACGCTTCCATCAGCCTGCCCCAGGGCAGCTGTTGCTACAGATGTAGTTTACCGCCACCAGAGGGGGAATGTGAGAGCGAATGAATAATGGATCAATAATGTAAATGAAATTTGAAATTTCTAATGTCTATAAAAACATCAATTTTGTTTCAATTGACTTCAAACTTGGCACATGTACATGGATAGAGGCAATTGAAATGCTGACTTCAGCACATGCATAGACATGATGACATCAGCTGGATCGATGCCAAAATAGAAAATAAGCCACAATGTGAGGGGCGGGGTTTGTTGTGCCCTGCACCACTTGTTCTTTCTGTTATGTTACCGTGGTTACGGCAGTAACCAATACTGTTCTAACAATAAAGTGACCAGTGTGAAATAAACCCTTGTCGTTGGATGCTTCAGTATTTTACTGCAGTGACGAGAAATAAGAGCCAATGGTTTTTTTTGGGTTTTTTTTTGTAGTTTGTAATATGACCAGTTGACTGTTGAAATACTCATCAGATGCAGCCCTACTTTATGTGTAGTTTTTTAACGCATTGATAATGTCTTTCCTGCTACTATTTATTCTAATTTCCCCCAGATTAATAAAGTATTCTGATTCTGATTAACCCCCTGCACATTAGCATTAGCCTTAGTACCACAGACACAGTACAGACATAAGTGACCATTAAACCAGGGTTAAACCCCAGTTAAATCTCAGACTGGATAAATTCATGACTCAAACCTTCACCTCAAATCACTTTGTTCATGTTCAAAGGACGTGAATCTTGTCACCACAAACTGGTGGGAACACATTAACGTCTGTAACATAATAAACACACGTGTGTGTTTCAGAGGCTTCAGTAAATAGTCTGAGCTAAAACAGGAAACAGAACCCAGTCCCTGATGATGTTTCACATTCCAGTTTCAGATCCAGACCACGACTGAAGCACATAAAGGTTTGACAACGTCCACAGTCCATCAGCTGGTTTTATATCTGAGGTTTTAGGAGGAAAAAACTGAAACATGTCAATAAATGTACATGTTACAGGGGTTTTAATCCAGGAAACATCAGCTCCTGGTGCAGAAAACCATTTCAGTATCTAGACTTTCTATTGGGTTTCATTTGTATTCCTTTCATTTTACCATCCATTTCTGCATTTTTTTGCTTATATGTTCAGAGCAGAATTGAATTTTACTGAATTCCAGGAAGAAGTGGACATTTATGTCACTATCATCGTTTCACTAATGTTTTTTGTGTTTCATTACAAGTTGCTTCATCAGTGAGTGAATTTAAGTCCAGTCAAAGATAATGTGATGAAGAGTTGAAAGACATGAAAGCAGCTCAATGAGTCTATTTTTATTAGTATGATGAAAATTATTTGGCACAAAAGAGGACATAAAAACAAAAATCAAGATAAAAAATTACTGTCATCAGGAAAACTATCATTTTAAATCAGTTCATCTGGTCATGACCTGTGCATCATTTCAAGAATTTACTGATTATTGTACATTTTGTATGATTTTTATTCTGTTTTATTCATGTACCTTTTCGTAATATTAAAACTTACTTAGATTTGAATGAATGAGACTTTTACACAGAAAGATGTAAAAAAAAATTGAAAACACTAACATAAACGACAAAATGAAATGATTAAACAAAATGATAAAAGATTTTCACTTTTATACTCTCAAGATATATCAGAGGTTTAAATTTTTCACTATTAATCAAGTAAAATAGAGTCCAAGTAAATGAACCTTTAAGTGAATAATAAAAAAAATTGACTTTTGCCATCTCTGTTTCCACATACATCTATGATCCAAACATTATCATATAATTAGTGTTAATTTTCTATTTGCCAAGTTCTAAATGTTAGAACAGAAGAACCACAAGGACTGAATGAACCAATGACGCTTCATTTAAAGGTAAAAACCATTAGTTCAGAACATTTACTGTTTTGGTTGAAGGATAAAATAAAACCTGAACTATATCAGGTTACATTTAAAGGAAACCGTTTTTTCCTTCATTTTTTAAATATGAAGATGTTTGTTTCAATAATTATGTTTTTTTGTTCATTGATACTGTAAAATAAACTTAGAGACTCAATTGTGGAGAATCTAAACTTTATAATAAGTTATAGCATGAAGATATTAATAAAAATGTTATTACCTCCGCCAAGCGCGGAGCGCTAAAAGCGGAGGTTATGTTTTCGCCGGCGTTTGTCCGTGTGTGTGTG
>JAPTYQ010000015.1:34062402-34073291 GCA_029814465.1 Ostorhinchus cyanosoma | reverse complement strand
GGGAAGCGGCGCTCCACGCAGCCACATTATGGCCACAGCTCTTGCTTATGCAGCTGCTTGGAGCACATCATGAGAAATTTTAGAAAATGCCCGAGTGACCTACCCGCTCTGTTTGTAAACAACTGGATTGTTTATGGTGGAGTACACTTCGAAAGTGTTCACCGTTAGGGAAGAGATTCAGGTGCGTATTCATGGAAAGGCTTATGGATTCGTCATACTTGGGCTGTAACTCAGGTTTTACAGATTTGATGGAAAATTGGTGATGAAAGTCATACGCAGCTTGAATGTGGTTTGAAAAGGCAAACATTTTTTTTACATTCATAATATTGAAGGATGCTGCTATGACATGTATGTATTTAGTGTTTTTTATTGTAGTTTTATCCATTCATTCAGTTTATGGAATTATATATATTAAACTGTGGATATAAGGATAGTATTGATGAATAATAAATTCAAATGCTACCGCTGTAATAATGTCCAGATGTGACTGGTTCTATGGCTCATGAACGGTTAAACACATACAGGTTGACTTTAATGAAGGTCATGTGACCTTGGTGCGGTCCAGGTCTTTCGTGCCGTGGCGTTTCTTCGTGTCATTTCCTGCGTCCGTTTACTTTCGTGCTCGTCTTCTGTGTGTTTTACGTTTCATCCTCCCTCCGTTTCGCTCATGAGGATATTTTAAGGAGCTCAGATCAGGTAATAAATCGTCCGCCCTCTCCGTTCGCTCCACAGCCTCCACAGTGCAGTTTAAATCAATTACACCACGCTGTTTGCTCTTCCCAGCATGCTTTGCCTGTTGTGTGGTGCTGACCTTGTAGAAACCCTGAGAGACGTTTACAGCAGAACAAGGTGCAGCGCTAATCACTGGGATGTAAATTTCTCTCCCGATGGGCGCCAAGTGGGGGAGGGGGGATTGGGGTAGGAGTGAGGTGCGTTTACTGACCCAGGTGACTTCCTGTTTCTCCCAGAATTCCACAGTGCATCCGGGCCAGGTGTTCTGGGGTCTTTGTGTCAACTGGTTTTACACGCTACGCCTACCCAGAGTCCTGTCAGATGCACTGTTCAGCGTCCCCGAAGACACTGTCATCTTGGCAACAAAACAAGGCGATGCTCCTTCAGCCTTCAGTAAAGATAAATGAAGCAAAACGCTGAGTCATGAAACAGAGGCGGAGTCGACTTGTACAGCATTTCAGGGTAAAGTTTTCCATCATGATAATGAAACTGAAACAAACCGGGACGTCACCATCACAACTGAAGAAATCAACCAAAGCTCATTTAACTATCACATAATTGATACGTTCTAACACCTTGACAACACAACAGGTCCGTTTACAGCCACCACAAACACAACAAATATACAAAACATGCGAAGAAAATACCTGAAAAATACAGCGTTACTGTTGCATTCCGGGTTTAACGAGGGTCAGGTCACGTTTCCAATGTTTTCCTGGTGGTCCTGAACGCCTCCTGAGGTTGTCTGTCGTGCTGATGATGTGATTGGTTCAGACAAACCACAGATGATACACACGATGTTCAACCACGTCCACCTGAGTCTATACCGTGTCAACGACAGCGTCCGATCATCTGCCATTGATTTGATCTCCCATGAGCCCGAGCTGCTCAACACTTCAGGGTGAGATTATTGATCCACCTGTTGGCCAATCAGATACGAGGTCAGTGGGGAAGAGACTTTGTTTAATTACTTCAGCCACAGTTTTTCTACATCTGGCGGTTACTACATTACCCATGAGCCTCAGCTGCTGCCAACATGGCATAGAAGACTTTTTATTCAGGGTATAAACTTGCAGATAAACAGTGAGACTTTGTAGAAATAAAAGAATATGATGCATGGGGACTGGATAGTTACTACTGAAATGCACCATGGGAGTTGGAGTCTAACTCATTTGTGATATTTGGTAAAACTTTTTTAGAGTTAGTGTTTATTATAGTATAGTTGTGTGGTGGTTAAATGTGAGGCTCAGATTGAACTTGATGGTGCAGATGTATGATAATTTATTAAAGATATTTAAATATTTCACTAAGTTTTGTTGAACTTTTCGTCTGATAAAAAATCTTTTACTTGGGTTAAAACTTTTGTCTCATCACATTAAAATGCCTCAAACTTTCTCGTCTAAGTGAAACTGAAGTGTTTCTTTTGATTAACTGAAGCTATGGATTAAAATGTAGAAATAAGAACATGAGAGGCTCTGGAATTCAGTGTCCACTGCTGAACTGCATTATGGGAGTTGCAGGCGTGCAGAGTATTTTTGGAAAGGACTCAGCTCTTTATTAACTTATATTTTAATACTTCAAAAAGTAAACAAAATACTTAAACCCACAATATTAAATTTGATTCTGGTTTTCTCTCAAAAAATACGGCAACAACAAAGATGATGACGATGACAAAGAAGACGACGATGACGGTGAAGACAACAGTGAAGACAACAATGGAGACAACAATGGAGACGATGACAAAGATGGTGATGATGAGGAAGACAAAGACAATGATGAAGGCAATAATGGAGACAACAGCAAAGATAACGACAATAATGACGACGGCAAAGACGGTGAGAGCGAAGACAACAACAAAGATGACGACAAAGACAGCGACAAATGAAGACGATGGTGAAGACGATGATGGCGACACCCAACACAGTACCCTCACAACAGCTCATGTCCTATCGGTCAGTCGGATAAAACCTGTAAAACACCAGAGTACATTTACTATTCATGATGTTTTCTTGTATTTTTCCAATAAAACTACAGGATGTAAAGTCCTGTCCTCTGTCTATTTTCCATTCCAGTGGGTGATTATATGTAAATGAGCTCTTAATGAACAGAATTGGTAATAAATTGGCGTCTAAATAAGCAGGTGTTGGTTTCTGACCTCCCTGTGTTCAGCCTTTGATTAAAGCCTTCATTTCTACATGTGTGTGTTTGTGAGAATGCATTAAAATAGCATTTTCTGGTTAAACGTCTAAACATGGACTGTTGGATTGCGTGGAACACAGGAAACACAAAGCCATGTGAGGCTGGCGAAGGCAGACAATGAGGCGGCTGATTGTGTTTGTGCATGACAGAGCGCTAATGAAGGCGCCGTGGTTGAAGTGAACCTGCATGTGTTGGTCTGGTTCAGGTGCAAACAGCTGCAGGAGATCCGACACTTTCACTTCACAGATTCCTGCTGAGACAAAGCGCCTCGGAGCAGACGGCGTGAAACTCCACTCCTCCTGCCAAACGCCATGAAATTGGCTCAGGGTGTTTAGTCTTTGTTTACAGCCGCTCACATCTCCTTCTGCTGCCAACGTCCTGATAACATGGTTTGATATTAAGCAACAAATTAACGCGCGCTGACATAATAAACACGACTCAATAGCGTTTGTTCCTTTTACACCGGCGCCTCAGGCTCCGTTACCTAAACAACTATTATTACAGATGCAGACGGGAACTTTCATATCAATAATTTATGCATTTACATTTTAATTAATAACTATACATCAGTGGCAGCTGCAGGTTTCACATTTACACAAACATTTAGACACAGGATCACATTTAATAATATCACAGAAACCACTGGAATGGGTAAATACGACACAAACACAAGGACGGGGTTTAAAATAACCATTACTTATGTGTTTTACTGTGATCATCATCACTATCGTTTGTCCAGATAATACATTTACATTTCATGTTAAAATGTACAGATATATTAACAGGTCATTTCCTTCTGATTTATCTCATAATTGCCCCTAAAGTTTAGGATGTGCAATTAGAATGTTTTATCCACCATCTCTTTAGAGCCTCTACCTCTGCTCTGATTGGTCAGATGTCATAAATCTGCCTAGCAACAGCACACGTTCTTCCACCGGCTCCGTAACCAAGCAGAAGACGAAGAATCAGATTCCTCCTCTTCTGTTGAACCTTCTACTCCTCTAGGTTTAAATCTCCTCCTCCCCTGTTGAAGCCCCTCCTCCTCAGCCTAAGCCCCTCCTCCTCGATGACACAGATGTGTGGACCTCCTCGGCAGCGTCCTAGAACTAATGGTATTAAACTAATCCATTTCCGATGCTCCAGACTCACCTGAATCCATTCTTCATGTTAATAAAGTTCATGTTCTGCGTTTCTAAAGTATCTGACTGTCACAGAACTTGGCGCCGCAGCTGGAAGTGAAGGATTATTTCCTGCTTTGGGCTGCAGGACGGCAGCTCCGTGACATTTTTGTTCAACTCCCTCAAAGGCCTCGCCATCAATATGTGCACGGCGCCTAAATGCCACAACGGCGGTCCGTCAGGAGTTGAGTCGACGCTAACCAAACCGAGGCCTCACCTGCCAAAGCGCTGCAGCACCGTTCATCATACCGCTGCTCAGCCTCTGTTAAGACACGAGGCCCAATTCCAGCTCACAGTGTGAGTGAAGCAGCAGAAATCTAATTTCATGGTGCGTTCACTGCCCGTCCTCAGTCACGGCGCTAATCTAATATCTGAGCCTTCAGATTGGTTTATGTTGCTACAGCTGCACAGTTAGTGTAATAATGGTCTTTCTATTACAGCTCCAACATGTACATGCTCTTTCTATAATTGTTGCAGGATGTTTGGGCTCAAATACAACACACAGTCATTCTGCTCAACCACAATGCATTATGGGGAACAAGGAAACGCTCCTGCTGCACAGAAACTACTCACAGAAGGAAGAGAAAGTCTGACAGTGACTCAAGTTGGATGGAACTTTCTTTGGTTAGAGGCTTCAGGAGTTTCCTCCGTGTGGCGTTTCCACTAGTGACAGATCCACAGTAATTAGTATGATTGGATGAGCAGTGTCTCGTTAGCAGACGGAACTTCAGCCTCAGCAGAAACAGTCCAATAATGGAAGAAGATCTGGAGTCCTGGTGTTTGCTGAGGTGTGACATCCATTTACTCGTTCACTCATTCAGTCGTTCATTAATTCGCTCATACATTCATTCACTTGTTCATTCATTAATACATTCCTTTATTCACTCATTCATTCACTTGTTTGTTCATTCATTTGTTCGTCCATTCATTCACTCACTCGTCCACTCATCCATCCATTCATTTGTGCACTCATTCATTCACTCATTCATCCCTTCACTCATTCACTCGTTCATCATGGTCCTGCTTGGGCTCAGTGCTGATCAGACTGATGGTTTGAAGGTAAAACTTCTTCATCTTGTCAGTGTTTGTCAGAATAATGATGAAACATAAATGAAAGTCAATGAATCCAATGGAAACGGCTTAAATGAACGTATGAATGAACATTAACATATGAATGTGTGGAAACACAAACATGTTCAAACTCTTAAAGACATGATGTTGTAGTGAACTCAGTGAACCCGTGTACTGACACTAGAACCATGACATCAGAAAGTCCGTCCCACTGCATCTGATTGGCAGGTGTGTGTCTGTATCAGAAGGCGTTTTATCATCGGGTCGGGCCCGGTACCAGTATCGGCTTCCTGTCGCCACAGTTTTACTCCATTAATAAAAGGAGCTGCAGCGACAGCAGAAAGTCAAAGCCCGTCCTTTGTCTCTGAGACAATGAGCATCTGACTCATCACAGTTTCTGTCTTTTTAACCCATAAACACCAGAACTACTTTAGTGGGACTTCCCAAATGGACTTTTATCTACATTTAACCTTTAATAAAATATTTCCCACCATTTATTATAATATTATCCACTATATTTTGTATTTTTTCAGTGTAAATCCTGTATTTTCCTATCATTAGTTCACTGATGATGTAGACGTTCATTAAAGCTCAAACATCTACAACCCTTTTTTTTTTAAGTTTTGCTTATTTTTATTCATTTTGATAATTTTATTTTTGTTAATTTTATATACATATACTCATATACATAATCCAACTCCATGGGTCTGTCTGCTGAATCAATGTTGTAGATGACGGTGTTTCCACGGTAACTACGGAGCCTCTGAACATCCAAATGGGTCATATCTGACGGCCATGAAAGATGAAAAACTGCATTTACACCAATTGTTTGAAAAGATTAAAGGATCAACAGATATTAAACAGTTACATCAGTAGATGGTTTAGGGTGGTGGTGTAAATTTTGGGTCTTTATGGGTTAAATAAATTAACTTTTTTTCCACCTTTTGCTGTTGTATTGGTGGTGACGCCCCCCACTGACTTGCCATGTTCGGTTTGTGATGAACGTATGAACCAAAGCCTCTGTTGGAGGTCAGAGTAAAGGCTGAACACACAGTGTTTCCTCTTAGGTCAATATCCCATTTTCCTGCGTCTGTCCTTTCATAACCAGCTGTTCTCCATGTGCATCCACGCTGCGCCTCCAATAAAAGCTTTACACAGTTGGGATCAATACTTATCGATCGCTACCAGATATTTAGTTCATCCATCCAATTAACTCAGGTCGAAAACACAGAAAGGCGTCCTGTTGTTTTTCCTGGTGACTGTACAAACAGCGGCTGTTTGTCGACCGCCGGCCGCCATCGATTCAGCCTGGATTTGACTGTAAAACACATCAGGACCAACACAAAGTCTGGACTTCCTGTTGGGCTTTTTCAGACCGAGGCGAGGCGAAGCACTGCAGTCACAGAGGAAAACACCCACAGAAAGTTCATACAGGATGGTGACACTGTATTGTATTTTATTAGATTATTTTATTTCATTCTGTTGAATAAACAGACACTACACACTAAACAGTGAGACACCATGAATTAATGTAGTTTGACTCATTTTTCAGTCTAAAACATAGATTTAAGTTTGTATTTGTCATTATTTCTAGGTTATTCTGTTATTATTTTACTGTTCTGACTTGTTTTAGATCATACTGGACTAAATGTGGAACCTGAACTAAACCTGGTTCTGATGTTCTACAGCTGTATTTTCATTTAGTCATTTAATACTAGAACAGTTCATGTATATGCCATAAATTGATCTGCCCCATTGCTTTCGTGGTAGTTTGGATAATTTGTGACATTTTTCTAGGGTGTTTGTGTTTTTTTTTTCTGTTTTCTAACGTTGACAGATGAACATCAGCCCTGTCAGCGACGCTGCCTCATTTAGTTTCTTATGTTTCTGTTGATTAATGAACAGCTGTTGGAAACACGGCTCCATGGAGTCTGTCACAACAGGACTACAGGGTTTGGAGGAAACCAGCCAATCAGACATGGACAAACCAACGCATCGGCCAATTAGGAGAAAGGCTGATACACAAAACAAACACAGGGTAATGATTATTCTGGGATGGAGTCTGCTCCTGTAGCTTTAACTCATGATCACATCTGTAAATGTACAGTGTTTGACCCCTTTATAGTTCATTCATAGAAATACTCTGAAATTCCAAATTGTATCCTTAGTGTGTTATTGGAGACAAAACTTTATAACTTTTGCAAAATTAAAAAAAAAAAAAAAAGAAATGAAATGAAATACTGTCATGTAGAAAATCAAGTTAAATGAAGTTACCATATTTAGTTTGTTACCCATAAGTGGCAAAAAAAACATATATATCCCAGAAACATATATATTTATAAAAAATACAACAAAAATACATGTAAAGTGAAAGGAACACGTGTTTTAGAACATTAGACCATCATGCATGCTGATCCAGACCCCCGTCCACACCCACATGACCCCTTTGAACATCATTCCTTACATTAGTACCATTTCTTCACGGTACCAAACAAAGCAGATCCACTCACTGTTCATGCAGAGGTGGACCTTACAGACCCTGGAGACCACAGTGGACCTTAGATTCTGTCCTCGTTTGAACTGCTGCGGTCACTTTCTCGTAAAAAAAAAAATGGAAATGACCTAAAATAGCCATTTGTCCAATTAAGGGTTAACCTCCCATTATGCAGGTGAGCATATTATGCACACTGCGCACTTCATGTTAATTAAAGGTCATATTATTTTTCACAATATGATTTAGGTCAGAATTCAAAAGTGGTTAATTTTTGCATGATTTTTTTTTTTTATTCTGACCCATCCTCTAAAATCAGCACATTATAAACAGTGTTAAATTTCTATACTAATACATTCTACCAAGTGAGTAAAAAGCACATTTTAGCTTTTACCATTTGACCTAGCACAAAAATAATGGTGTACATTAACCAACGTTGGTGTTAATCACTGATGTATGCCAGAATGAAAAAAAAAGACTAATACAATTTTTCTGTAGACTAGTGGAAAAAAACCCAAACGTGTCATGTTTTCTTCATTGTATTCATTTTTATTGTCAATTATTTTCTTTAGATTATTTTCTTTATTTTTGCTTGTTTCGAATTCCCCCAATTTTTTGTCATTATTTTATTTGTTTCCTTGATAATTCTCTACTTTTGTTTTCTTCTACTTTGGCTCTTTTTCTTGTCTATTCTCTTCATTTTCTGCATTATTCTTTTTACCCATTTTAATCATTTCCTATTTTAGTTACATTTTTATTTATTTTATTTATCAATTTTTGTGATTGTTATCTTCATTTTAGATCATTTTGACATACAGTAGCACAAAACATTATAATGTATATTAACCAATGTTGGTGTTAATCACTGAGGAATGCCAGGAGGAAAAATCATAAAACACAATTTTCATGTAGAATAATGAAAAAAAAAAAAAAGCAAAAACAAAGCAGTTGTTTGTGTTTTTTGCATCAAAATTTTGTTTTTTATATTACAATCATGGAATTTAAAAGATTAAAAATATGACAGTTATTGAGTATTTGGTAGTTTTGGTTTTGACCCGAGTTGAAACAATTGATTTTTTTAAGTTCAAATCAGACTGTATAAAAAACATTTTGATACTGACCTCTGATACCAGAGCATTAAAGCTGTAGTTAAGTTACATGTGTTTTATTTTAATAATCTGAAACAAAGAAAGAAGCCTTAACAGATTCAAATACTAAAATATGTTTTGCCAGATTTGCAGGTTATCAGAAGGTTTTCAAAGGTGAAAACATGTTAAATCTCTGCAGGTTTTTTTTCCAGTTTCAGTGGTTTATTTTCAGAGTAAAAGGACGAGGCGTCGCTGCTCGATGGTTAAAAGGACAGAAACCAAACCCAGACCTTTTCCAAACCTGAACCAACACACTTTTACTGAGAAAAATCAGAAAAAGCCGGAAAATTCTGGTGTCGCACAATTCTTTTTTAATAGTTATTTTCTTAAATACAGATAATTCCCTCATTAATTCAACCTTTTATCTGTGTTTTATTTGGTTTGTTGTGTTTCCTGTTTGTTTTTGTGTTTTCCTTCTGTTTCTGCTGTTTTTTGTAGTTTTTTTTAATATGTGATTCTATTATTATTCCGTCTGTTTTTGTGACAGTTGTTTCCTCAAACTCTTTCATGTGACAAATGACTGTTTAAGGTGGAATAAGTCCTGTTCAGCTCTGTCATATATGAATAAAACGTCTTACTCGGCTCCAACAACCCTGCATGTCTTTGACAGAATCGAACCATTGGGTCGAAGCCTCAAAGGTACTGAAACTCAATATGAGACCAGGGTCCTGCAGCGTCCTGGATCTTCAGACTCTGTTCTAATCCCTGAATAAACAGAGCCTCGTCCTTGTGTTTCCTGTGTCCATTAATCGTCCACCCAAGGATCTGTGTCTATGGACCAGGTCCGTACACCAGGTGCTGGGCTTTGGAGGTCTTCTGTGCATCTGATTGGTCAGTCAGTTCATCTTCAGGGTCACCGTTCCGCCTCCATAAAGTTTGATTTGCCTTTAGAGCAAATATTACCCACAGATCCGAGGACTGAAGCGTGGCCTCTGATTCTCTTTAATTCTTTGAACTGAAGTTGGAGGCAGAATGAATACAGACTGAACACAGACGACTGCCGGTGGAGGAGTGTTGGACGATCAGCGCTGGGGTGTTTCCTGGCGTGGAGTCGACCTCCATGTGGCGTAAACGGATTATTTCAGGTCATTAACGCGTCTTCATGTTCACATGTTCACTCACTCCCCGCTCGCAACCATTTTTCTTACTTTTCGTTCCTTCATCTCTGACAAAGTGAAACATTTCTAATTAAGTCGTGGGCTTTCACTCTGCCTCCGGTTTGTTAATCAACCATGTAATTGCTTTTAATTGGATAAATCATTCAGTCACATTCAGTTATTCCAACTGTGCCCGCGTCCTCGGCGGCGGCTGAAGGGGATGAAGAACTGCTCCTGTTTGTTTCTGCTGCAGGAAATGAAGGTGACGAAAACTAGTGTTTATTCAGAGACAGAAACACCAGACGATCAGTTTCAGATGAACTGAAACTGATCTGATACGTCTGAGTTCAGGAGGAAATCCACCAAACACACAAATATAGTAGACAAAACACCTTCAAAAAAACATGAACAAACAACAAACCATGTGTGTTTGTGTGTTCATATGACAATCACATCCTGGGGTGTTTTTAATGTCTCCTCTTCATATTTAAGTCTGAATAAACTGCACATAGACACCTGTGCAGAGAAAATACTGTTGAAAGTCCTTCAGAACTGTTTGAGACTGGTGTGATTTTGGTTAATCCTCCAGTATCATAGAGGTCCTTTAATCACCTACAGCACATAATCTGCATAGTGTCGTACTAATGTCAGAATGTACACTGCTCAAAAAAATTAGAGGAACACTTCGAAAACACATCAGATCTAAACGGGGGGAAAAATGATCTTGAATATCTTTCCTGATAATAAGTAGGTGATGTATTAGTAACAACATGATGCCACATAATTTGATAGAAATGAAAATGATTACCCTACAGAGGAGGGAAATCAAAGACACCCCAAATAATGGCAGTGTAAAAATGATGCAGCAGACTGGTCCATTTTGCCAAAATGTCATTGTTCAACTCAAAATGATTTTCAGTAGGTTGTGTGGGGGGGGGGGGGGGGGGGGGGGGGGGGGGGGGGGGGGGGGGGG
>JAPTYQ010000015.1:34044449-34054907 GCA_029814465.1 Ostorhinchus cyanosoma | reverse complement strand
TATACACACACACACACACACACACACACATATATATTTATATATCTTCACTTTTATTCATTTTGATGATTATTTTGTTCATTTTGACTCATTTTCTTGCTTATTGTTCATTTTACTGATTTATATCAGCAAAAGAGATTTATATCTCTTTTTTTACTGTGTATTTTTCTTTTTTAATTTTATCCTATGGACCTAGCTAGTTTCTGTGTCCATAATAAAGCTTGAATGAATGAAAGAATGAATGAATAAATATGTATTATATCGTATTTTGTTCATTATATTAAATTTTGTCCATTATTTCCTTCAGCCTGTTTATATGTAGTAGATCTATTTTAATCCCATTATCTGGGGGAGTTTGTCCAAAGAGGAAAACTAACACCTTGTTGTGGACTTTTAATGTCTTGTTTACTCGAACTAACAGAATAATTCAATTTTAAGTGTCATGTAAATGTACTGACAGAGGTTCTGTATCTATGTTAGGTTCAGTATAATCACATAAACCCGAGGATCTGAGTGAACATCTTTGGTTTTGTAGTGTGTGGTGAAGCGTTTGCATTCAGTGGATGTCGGTGGGTCTCTGACCTCCAAACAGATGGAGTCTCAGCTGATCCACTTCAGTCACAGCTTCATTACTCAGAATGAAAACACAGCCAACAGCGAGAGGGAAATCAACCTGGGAAACAGCACTTACTAAGCTGGAGGATGTAGATGGATCCACATCAGACCTGAACATCAAAAACACACGAACACATGAGGTTTACGACTGAGTCGACCCTCATCCTCATAGGGGAAAAAGCTGAATATAAACAACAACAGCTCCAATGTCCCTGTAGCTCAGCATCATGTTCTATCAGAATCCATACCCAGTTGAGTCCTGTGGTCTTGGTTAAGAAGATCAATCTACCAATAGAAGTGGGTGGTCCCAGTTCTACTTCCCCACCCACCTTTACCCTGTTGGTCAGTCAGTATGTGGATGGACAGGGTTGGCTATGTACATCACATGTATTTTTCCATGTTTTATCATTAATTTGATCTCGTCTGTCCACAGAACTAGTCCTCTGCAGCGGATCTATACATTATTACAGCTGTAGGGACATTTCTTGGAGCATTTTAATTTGCTCTACATCCATACTGGGGTGAGAATGCTCAGGAAGCTGAACTCTATGTCTCTAATGCATCTCACCCACTTAACCATCTCGAGGTATTCAGGGAGAGCACCTTCAGCCACAGACTGAGCCCCCCTTGGTCCAGGACTCAACACAGCAGGAGGTCCTTCATGCCAGCTACCATCAGACTTTTTAATATTACTCAGCAATAAATTATTGTATGGTGTGCATACTTACGTACATGTGTTTTATCCTCTTTTTTTAACGATTAAAGATGAGATGAGATAAGATAAGATATACTTCATTGATCCCTCAAAGGTAAATTCAAATGAACAGCAGCACAAGAAAAGAGGCATCAAATACAATAGAAAGATAAAGAGAAGGAAAAAAGATATAATATAGTAATAATAATAAATAAATAAGTGTGCTTGTGACTTACACTGATGTAAAAACTCTGCTTAGAGCAGATGTAACAATATGTATGTAATGTAATAATATGTATATAATGTAATAATGTCTTAAATGTACATCTGAGAAATGAGAATTAAGTTAAAAAATCCCTGAAACTGGACAATTTTATTAAATTTTTTGCTTTCTAGGAAAAGTATTATGAACATTTTAACACATTAACACATGCTGCTGTTTAGCTGTTATTTTTAGTTCTTTTTTTAGTTTTAGTCTGTTTTTATTAATCACCTTCTAATTTTTGTAATTTGTTCTTTGCTGGAACTTTAGAAATACTCATCACAAACTGAATTGACACCAAACTTGTTGAAAACAGGATCTGTGTGTCAAATACCTGATGCTAATGTCCTCATTTTTACTCATCGATGAAAGTGAAAACTGATAAATGTGACTGAACGTCATTAAGAACCTGCAGCAGAATGTGAGGCATCAGTGTGAAAACAGGATGTGGATGTGATAAATGGTCTTTAAATGACAGTGAAGATGAGGCCGACCCTGAAACCTGCCATTCCAATCGTCTATTGAATGGAGAATCCCCGACTCTAACTGTCAATGCATCAACAGCCGTTAGTCTTTTCAGGTTCCCATGATTCTCTGCTGTTAACCCTTTGTTAACGGTGTTGCTGTAGTCGGGTTAGGTCAGTGATTATGCTTTAATGAGCAGCTACTGACAGTGATGGTTGGCATCACCGTCCTCCTGTGAGCGTCACCATCTTGACCAGCAGCTCCATTTACTCAGTGAAATGACTCTCATAAATACTGAATATGAAGCCAATAGGGTATGAATATTAAATCCACCAGGATCCAAACTCGACTGAAGACGGAACAGGGTCCAAGAAACCAACCACACAACACATATATGTTGCATAAGACCGTTTCAATGCAGTGAAGGACACAAACACTGAAGCGAAACTGTCAGAAAATACACACTTTTAAAGATTCAAGGCTGAAAACAAACAACCAAAGCATCCAACTGCACAAATACTGTAAAATGCATCCAAAAATACTAAAAAATACCATGAACTGAGCCCTGCTATGAGCAGAGCTGGGGTTTATGGGGCATTTTTGTTGATTTTTTTGACTGTATTTTTCCCATATATTCACAGTGGAGTGGATTCCTTCATTTGAAATATCCCTTCGATTAATTCTCTTCAGTTTTTCTCATTTTCTTGTTGAGTGTTGGATGGAGTTGACCTCGATGGAAAGGCAATTAACAAAAAAAAAGAAAAAAGCTGCAGGTTCCACCTCTTTTTCTGGATCTGACCAATAATGCAGTGGTTCTGTCCCATTCTCTTCAAAGTTTCACAAAGTTCAGCTCAGCAGTTTTCAAAGTTGCTGTCAGACAGATGTTTATCAGTCATAAAATAGTGAATCTCTGTGGTTTGGTAATAAGCTGAGCTGTTATTGAGGGGAAACATGAAGACGAGTGGGCGCTGAAAAAAGAAAAACCAAACCTCTCATTGAATTAACGTGACAGTGAAAAGAACAGATGAAGAAGAAAACACGGCGAACTGGGACAGTTTGATGCCATGATTATGGATTATGTTGGATATGTGCTGTTTATGAGTTTGTGTAAAGTTTGTTGTGATCAGATCATCTATCAAACGGCGGATGAACCTGCTGCTGCCGTTGTTTGTCTTTAACGCTTCGTGAATCAGTTTATGAAGCTCAGCTCGAGGCCGAGTGTGGACGAAGACAAACAGACGCTTTAATCTGCGCCCGTCACGACCCCGTCATCTTCACTTTAGAGGAAATCAACAAACATGTTCACAGAGAAAAAACACTGTCTTATTTCCCTTTGCCGCCACTCGGATTCGTTCTGTTTAAATCCACACTTTTATTTATCTCTTGTGAAAAGTGTCAGCGTGCTCCGGCAGCCAATCCATTTCACTTTGTCATGTTCAATCGACTGAGAGCGTCTGGGCTGTTTCCACTCATTGTGTTCCCGTTGTGTTTGTGAAATCACAGCCGACATTAAAAAAGTGTAACAGAAGAAGAACCATGGTTTCAGGAACATAAAACAATGAGGGAAAAACCTATTCAATGTTAAAAAAGTGGTAAAGAAGAAAAACCACGATTTCAGAAATGAAAAAAAAAAACAAAAAAACATTAAAGGAGTTTGAAACAAAGAACAATCACAGCCAAGGCTTAAAATGTAAATGAACATGAAAAATGAAAACATTCAGAAACATTTTAAAACATTAACTGTTCGTCTTCATTAAACTTCCGTCTGATTAACTCTTCACCCCTGAAACTTGACTCCTCCTCCTCCACGTCTCCACTGGGCTCTGATTGGTCAGGACAGTTTGTCCCCTGTCAACATGACAGGTTATTGGCTCACACTCTGAGTTCTATGACCTCTGTGTGACCCCATCTGTCCTCCCATCAGCCCCGTCTCATTATCTCCCATCATCCTGAACATTCACATACATTAATACTGATCAGTTGACAGGAAACAGTCACAGTAGCTCAGGATGTATTTCAACAAAATATATGAGGTAATAATAGTATTTCATATTTCATAAATCTGGGTAACTGCCACATAGGCAGAAACAAACCTAAATATCGGTTAGAAATCATTGAAGTTGCATTTTGAATTATTCTCTCAACATTTCAAATGGAACATTATACTAAGAACACGTTTATTCATCTCAGCAGTCATCAAATGAACACATTTATTGTCTTTTTCATATATTCCCCAAATACCCTGAATATTTTAGAAACATGTATTAGTTAAATTTTATCATAGAACATGAAGGCACGAATCAGTTTAGGATTCAACGAACAAAATAATGTCAATGAAAAAATATAACCATAAATTAGAATTATGTGCACAGACATAAAAAAAAAAAAGCCAAATATTAACTAAATTTGGCCTGTTATGAGATTTTAGGATGTGTTCATATGATGTATTTGAAGCATCATTCATTCATTTATCAAGTACAGATGGGTTCCACCTGCTGTGAAGTGTCAGAAATATGGTAGACATTTTTACCCTGACTTTTTTCAGAAACTTATGTGCCATCTGCATAAAAAGAATGTTCATTTTCCACGAAATAAGGTAGTTAAAGCATGTAGATATCAAACAGAAGAGGACCTCGAATGGAGCCTTGAGGAACTCCTGTGTTTGAGTTCATTAAGATGAACAAACCAGCTAGAATAAAGTTTGAACTCATTGTGTAGAGTTTGTCAACAATAAAGGCCTTTAGAAATCCTCACCAGTCAAGTTATTGTTAAGTTGAAGTTTCATATAAAAAGTAAAAAGTAATTATTTCAGGTATTTCTGGGTTTATTTATAGAAAAAATATGTTCTGTGTACTCTTTTCACATTGGCAGCATTCAGTTAACATAAGACTGTAGTGGAGTGACACTTATATACAACTGTGGGTCATCTGCATATAGGAAGTGTTATAATCCGAGAGATTATAACAGAAGAGGACCAGAAATGGAGCCTTGAGGAATTCCACAGTTTGTAGAATTTAGATTCATAAACCAACTAACATGAAATTTGAACAAGTCACTGTTTGGAGTCTTTCAATCATCAAAATATTCAACAATCTTTCAATCTTTACAGACCTCCACCAGTCAAGTTACTGTTTAGTTTAAGTTTCTTATTTTGGTTCATGCACTTTTTTTTTATCTTTATAATTGAACTCATTCAGTAAATGAAAGGGGTTGAAGTGGAGTGGTGATGCTGTTATGTGGAATTCTACATCTGCATATAGGTAGTGTTAGAATCTGCATAATGGGAAATGTGTTGATGTTGAACAGAGGAGGACCGAGAATGGAGCCTTGAGATACTCCATGTGAGTTCTGCATGTTCAGATTCAAGATAAAAAAAACTGGCAAAGAGATGTTGAGATAAGAAACTCATCACGTCGCCTATTTTTACCACCAGATATGAGCAGAAAGAGTAGATTTATCCAACTGCTGAAGGAGCTCAAACATTAACCTGAGTGAACATCCTTCTGATCGACCCAGTCTCTGGTGATCGAAGTCGTTACATAAAACCGCCTGATTCTGCTTCACATTTATCAGAGGGATATTATGTGACTGTACTTTGTTGAAAGAGAAAAGACAAAGTTAATCAGAAACCACAAGCCTCTGTCAGGATGAGGCGCCTTCATGATCCATCCCACACCAAGGCAGGGTTTTTGTTTTACCGTTAATGATTTCAGTCCTGGGGGGCGAGGGGCGTGCCTCCCTGCCTCCCTGAAGGGTTCTGCTTAAGTTTCCAGGCCTTAAGCGGATTACTCTGCTAATTAACCTTTCAATGAGCCTAAAAGGAAGCTGGAGGATTCCTGAATGGATTTGCACGGGCTGAGAGGGTAGGTCAGCCATCAAAGAGTGAGAGGTGAAGCGACGAACGCCTGCCGAGACCAGGTCATACATCACAGATAAAACCATCAAAACCAATCACACCAGTCCAGTATGAGTGGAAGAGAGAAGAGTCCGGGGTTGAGTTCTGACCTGAAAACGTCCAGTTAATATGTCAGTGGAGCTCACAGCAGAATGTTGATTTACTGCGTCTCCAAATAACGACACGTTCTTTAGTATTTCAGCTGAACTAAGTGGATACCGTCCAATGTTACAGGGTTTTGTTGAAGATTTCACTCTGCATTTAAGTACAGAGCTGAGGTAGACTTTCACAAAAAAAGGGAATTTGACACCAAGAAAGCTGAACCAGAGGAAAATGTGCCTCCACTGAGCAGTTAAAACTAGCTACGATGTAAACAATGCACCTTCAAGGTGTGCGAAGAAGGACCAGTGAAGCATCTCAAACCATAACAACCACGTGTAAACGGCAAGAAAAAGAATAACAACCATATATAAAGAGCGGGAATTACCATAATAACCATCTATAAATAGTGGAAATCACCATGGTAACCATGTATAAAGGGCGGGAATCACCTTAACAACCATACTGTATATAAAGGGTAGGAATCACCATAACAACCGTGTGTAAAGGGCGAGAATCACCATAACACACACATAAATGGTGCAGTCGACTCCTTATCTGTTAAACTAATTTGTCGGTGCTTATTTGTGAAACCTGGCAGATGTTTTGTGAGCTAAGCCGTGTTATATTTCATACCTTTTTTTACCAGTTAAATGCCTTTAAATCAATCAGTTTTCTCACGTCCTCCACAATTGTGAATCAATCAACACACCTTAAATTTTAATATGACACGTTACATCGTTCCATTACTGTCAGAAAGCCTCATTCACTACTCAACATCCCCGTCTCATTGATCCCAAACTGTTGCTGTCCATCATCTGTAGAATTCAGAGCAGCTCAGCAGTTTACGTCGGTCAAAGAGAACCTCGCCGCCCAATATCTGATGAATTATTCAGACTGCTTTTGTTTTCACTGGCACTCTTTCATGACATACTTTAGAGATGATTGGATCTCTTTTAAAGTGGCTGTGAATTTCAGACAGATGATGAGCTCGGTGAATACTCGGAGGGAGAACTGTTGCATTGTGATCCAGGTGTTTGGTTGATTTTCTACAGGACACGGTGAGAAGAGCTGCTACTGAGGAGGATGAACCTACAGGGAACAAGTGGAAAAAATAGGTTTGTTGAGGGCAGAGACGGTGGAAATAGGACAGAGTCTGAGGTGAGTGGAGTGTTGACAAGCAGTGGATGCATCGCCTGGAGGTTTGGACAAACCGGAGAACAGGGACAGAACACAAGTCCGGCCTCGGTCCCGTAAAAACACATGGACTGGACTTCGCTGTGCTTTTATAAACTCTGTACAGTCACATGGATAGATGACGTGATGCTGGATTCACATTAAAAACCATGAGGTGTCTTTGTTTTCTACTCGACTGGAGGGAAAACGAACCTGTCAGAGATGATGTAATGTGTAAAAGTGAATGATGATGATAATGTGTATGCTCACCACATCTGATTTTAACATCTCGTTTTGTGTGAAACATTCAGATATTGGATTAAAAAGATGATTATTTATCACACCCTCTGCTGAAACAGAGGTGTTGCATTTGTATCACCCCTGTTCAACCCTGTTCCATCTATATTTAATCCATTAAACCTCTGAAGCCCCATTACCCTTTTATTCAGCCCTGTTACACCTGTATTTAATATATTAAACATCTGATTCACCCTGTTACATCCATTCAGCCCTGTTACATCCATTCAGCCCTGTTACATCCACTCAGTCCTGTTACATCCATTCAGTCCTGTTACATCCACTCAGTCCTGTTACATCCACTCAGTCCTGTTACATCCACTCAGTCCTGTTACATCTTTGTGTAGTCTATTACATCACCGTGTGTTCTTCTTTGTTTTATCTGTTAAACTTCTGTTTAGCCCCATCACACCCCTGTTTAGTCCTCTTACACCTACATTCAATACATTAAACCTCTGTTCTCCCCTGTTACAACAGTTCAGTCCTGTTACGTTATTATTCCCATTAAATCTCAATTATTTCCTTTTACATGTTACACCCCAGCATCAAATCCATCAAACCTCAGAAAGCCCATTACACATTTTTAATACTGTAACACCCACTCAGTCCTGTTCCACCTTTGTTTAGCGCTATTACACTTTTCTTTAGTCCCGTTACACCTTCATTTGGGTCTGTTAAACCTCCTTTTAGTCGCCTAAATTTAATTCATTGCACCTGACATGTTCAGCCTTATTCCACTTTCATTCAGTCTAATCCTTTACACATTATCCCTCTTTTTAAGTCTAGATAATTCTCCTTGTAGTCCTGTTACACACCTGTCCGGCTCTGTTACTCCTCTATTTATTCCCTTTATACCTTTGTTTAGTCCAGCCCACCTCCAGTTAGACTCTTAAACCTGTGTTTGATCAGTTATGCCCACATTTAGCTCCAATATACAGCTGTTTAGTTTGTTACACTTATATTTATGAAAGCTCAAAAATATTGAAATAACTGTAAAACTGAGTTATTAAATTCCCAAAATCAAGTTTTGGGGATATAGTGGTTTTACCCTGAATGCTGTCGCCAGATCTTCTTTGTGTGAATATGATAATTAGGACAGATTTGGTTGGATTTCTTCTCCCTTGAAAACCTATAGGGGACCCCTAGTGGAAGAATCCTATCAATTTCAGCTTCTCTATGTACTATAAGTCGTCCACATAGGGGCACTTTAGTTGAAAATCATTTTTTTGGACATAAATCAAGTAATAATAGGCTGATTAAGATAAAATTGGGTTCATATTGATCTTCTTACAAATGTCCATTTTCTGCCGAGCATCCAGAGTTCATATGGGGTCAGTTTCATTCAGTAGGTGGAGTTTTGTGGGGGAAAACTGATTCTCTGACCATTATTCTGCCACTATCAGATCGATGTAGCTCAAATTGAGTTCATATGGATTGTCTAACAATTATCATGGATAGATTTATATGTAGGTGCCTCTATGAAACTGGGTTTATTTTGGTACCTGGCACTTTACCAGCTTTTTAGACCCAATAATAACAAAGAAATTTAGACATATTTCCCCCCAGGATATACCTATTGATGACCTCAGATAAATGAAAAAAAAAAACTCTTGCTATGAGCCATCCCAAAATTAATGAATTTTTAATCAAATAATGGAGCTGAAAACTGGGACAGGAAAAGGTACCTAAGTGTCAGTGCATTACACTGAAAACATGGCTGTAAACGGTCTTATATAGGCTATAAATAAAGACACTGTGTTAAATTTGATGATCCTGGTGGTTTTTCTAATCCAGACATGCAACTTTTTTGTGAATCGGCAGTCTCACTCCAGGTTTCTTGTTTTACATGCAGAACCTGCCTGTTTAAACACAAATAAATTGTGAGTGATTTTGCAACAGCGGTCATTTTTGTGAAACAGTCTGTCTTGAATTATTAGTTTGATTCCTTAAATGTACCGGTGAGAGAATAAAAAGATATTTTTAAAAAATAGTAGCACATAATTTTTGTGTCCTTTTTACCGTGTTACATGTGGATTTTTGTATGAAAATTACTGTAAAAAAATATAAAAATGTGTTTTATCTGAAAAACAGTTTCTCTTTTATCTCGGTAAATATTTATTTTTAAAACAGACCCAAAGTGCTTCCAAACTTGCTTCATAACATTAGTCTACATCTGGTTTGAATATTTAGCCCCCGTGGACCAGTTTCACCCTTGCTGTTGGCCTCCTGCAGCGTAAGCCTCGTTTAATACAAAAGATCACATGGAATGTTTCCACTGAGTCTCATTATAATTCTTTAAAATAAGACAAAATCAGTGGGAATACCTATTTACATATTGTAGTGATGAGATAATTATTTACACCTAAATATGTAAATGTGTTGCTCCAACATATATAAAATAATAATAACAATAATAATAATAGTTGTACAATAATCATCAGCCTCCAGCGAACTGAAGTGTGAATAATGTAATTTACAAAGTGAGTGTGGTTTCATGTTTGGAATTATTAAACATATGTTACTATAATGAATTCACAGCCTCACTGTGTTTCTATAAATGTCTGAAAATATGTTGGAAATCATTAACATTACAAATTGAGAGGGAAAAATTGGATCGTATTTCATGTAAAGAATAAGACGTGTGTATAGACTGTGTGTGATGTTCATTAGGATTATGTTTGAATAAACTGTAT
The DNA here is from genome assembly GCA_029814465.1 of Ostorhinchus cyanosoma. NCBI lineage: Eukaryota > Metazoa > Chordata > Actinopteri > Kurtiformes > Apogonidae > Ostorhinchus > Ostorhinchus cyanosoma. Next base: position 34,044,711 of record JAPTYQ010000015.1, on the reverse strand, counting down.
TCAGTAGAACTGGGTCCGTGTTGGTGGAAACTGGTTGTGTTTGGTTGAAAACTACTGCTGTAAGTGTGAAAATGATCAGTTGTGACAGAACCCAGAGGAAGACGAGGCTTATCTTCATCCTCCACGTCTGCTTTGATTCCATATCAGAGTCTGAGTCTGTGATTTTACAACCTTTGCTTCCATTTGATTAAAGCTGTTTGTTCAGACTCTGTTAAATCTCCCATCAGACTGAAGCCTGGCTCCAGTCTCACCCCCCACCCCC
>JAPTYQ010000015.1:34017525-34027618 GCA_029814465.1 Ostorhinchus cyanosoma | reverse complement strand
ATGTCTGTGTGATGGATGGGGAGGAAGCGGCGGAGTCGAGCCGGGCCGACCGGGGATCACATTTCAGCCTGAGTCATCCACAGAGTAAATATGATGAATATTCAACCGGGACGCTGTGATGAAACAATCCCACAATGCACCTGGAAACGCCGCAGTCTGCAACAGAGCCGGACTCAACTTCAGTGTGACTGGTGTTTTCACTGAGTTCAACACATGGACAGAAGAATGTGAACGAAAAAGAACCAAAATAAAAGAAGAACATTTAACTCCAGGAATTCGTCTGTGACTGACACATGGTTAAAGCACAAAAATAACAGGCTTTGGGTGAAAAAAGGAAACAGGAATAAGAAACAAGAAAAGAATATAAAATGTCATTAATACAATTAAACAGAAAATATTTTTGAACACCTTTTGAATAAATCACCTCACAATCATTTTAAGTAAACCATCACCTAGAAACTGAAGAAAAAGTGCATTTTTCAGTAACATCTATATTTAACAGCACATATAAACAAACATTTACAACCTTATATTGTGCATTTTTATTAATTTCACTGGTTATTTAATTTTGTTACTTACTTTGCTTATTTTTCTACATTCATTGCTTATTTTATTTTTTTCTTAAATTTTGTTCAGTTTGTGTATTATTTTGATTGAATGATTATTTTTGTTTTATTATTCAGTTATTTTTGAAAAAAGTGACATTTAGAGCAAAATATATCATTAATTCTACATAAAAACTAATATCTACAACATTTTTATTTTTTATTCATTGTTTTTACTTATGTATTTTTCTACATTTTGCTGCCTATTTTATTATTTTTTCTTAACTTTTCTTTAGTTTGTGGCTTATTTTGCTTACTATTTTGTTGATTTATCATTTATTTTTGTTCATTTCATCGATTACATTGGCTGTTTTTGTTCATTTTGTTGCTTGTTTTATTCTTTTTTACTTTAGTTATTTTTGTTGCAGAATCAAACCATGTGGATTCGTTGGACCGGATCAGTCTCCATGGTCTTTGGGTTCAGTTTCAGTTTCAGTTTTGTGATGTTTCCTGATTATTCATCCATTTCTCAGCTGGATTCTAGTGAGTTCATTTCCAGTTCTTGTTGTCTCTGACTCTGTCGTCTTTGATCAGAGCTGAATAAAGACCCTGATAAATATTCATCGTCCACATCAAAACATCATCATTTCTCTTTTGTTTTTCCAATGAATGCAATTAAGTCTGTTTTCATTTCACATCTTCAGTTTTATTTGTAGAACTTCATCATCATGTCTCCGGGTTTGGTTTTGCTTTTAATAATTTATTGTTTCTACAAGTCTCTGTCATTGTTTTATTCTTAAATGTTGTATTTTTTCCTGAAATTATGTCCACAATCAAGGAAAAACATGTAAAAAAGAACCTGAAACACATCAATAAAAGTGAAGGAAAAAGTTCCAGTTGTTTGACTGGTGTGTCGTCTCTACCATAGCGGCTGTAGCCCCGCCCCCTCCTTACACCTGAAAGGTGACCCTGAACTGATGATTACCTGATGATATTGGAAGATAAATCTAAAAAATAAACACTAAAATTTTGATTAGATTAGATTTAGATTAGATTAGACTACGCAGTACTAGACCATATATCTGTCAATCATCCGGAGCCACACCCCTTTTAATATGATGGGTAACTATACTTAATAGTATATTATGGTCTTTTTAAGGCTGTGGTTTAACCTTGAAAACCATAGAACTGACGACTTCCAAGTGATTTTTTTTAATCTATATTTAAGTTTTCCTCAGTGAGTTATCATCATTTATTCTATTATTCTCTGTATTTTGCTCTTTTTTCAGTGTAAATTACGTATTTTCTATATTTAATTCACTGATCATGTGGATGTTCATTAAAGCTCAGAGTAACTTCAAAGGTTATTATACCAAAACAGAGGAAGAACTGAAGAAAAAGTCAAATATATCATTAACTGATCATAAAAACAAAGTTGAGTCTGTTTTGTCTTTAATTCTAAACCAATATCTTTATTGTTTTTATGTAACAAATGTCTGCAAATAAATGGGTTCATCTGTTCTTTGCCTTGTACAGACTCTGGAATAACAGCTGATTCATGCGAGCATCTGTTGGGTTCATTAATAATAATAATAATAATAATAATAATAATCTCATCTGTTACTGAGCCTCATGGGAAATCACTGTGAACAATCGGGTCATACAGGGATGGTCGGATACAGGATGGTTCTGGTTCTCCTGATCCTAGTTCTCCTGGTTTTGATCCCGATTCTCCAGGTTTTGGTTCTCCTGATCCTGCTTCTTCTGGTTTTGGTTCTGGTTCTCCTTGTTCTAATCCTGGTTCTGGTAGTGGTCCTGGTTCTCCTGGTGCTAGTTCTGTAGTACGACCCGTGGTGATTTTCCCTCCTTTGGGTTCTGAGTGTGTCTCCTTGATGCTGATGAGCGTTTCCACGGCGACTGCTCTTAATTCCATGAGTATCTCTGGACTCACTGGTGTGTGTGAGACCTCATTAAGCCTCCATATGCAAATACACACTATATCTGTTCGGATAAAGTGCAGCGCTGACCTTTCAGCCCGAAGAAACGGCCTAAACCCAAGAATGACAAATCAGAATTTATGGCCCGGGCAGATTTAATCGCACTCGGCTGATGGGAGTTGGAAGGCGGATCAGCCGTGAAAGTGTTTGGAAAATTCTGCCTGATGAAAAGTAAAAAAAAATGGAACTGGCAGCGGCAGATACACAAATCTGCATTAATACGGTTCATCATGACCAGTTTATCATCTGAAGGATTCAGGGTACAGCGGAGAGATGAAACACTGGACAGGAAGTAGAAACAGGAAGTGGAAAAATGGAAGAAGAAACAGGAAGTAGAAATAAAAAAAAAAACAAGAAGAAACAGAGAGTAGAAACAGGAAGTAGAAACAGAGAGTAGAAACAGGAAGTAGAAATAGGAAGTAGAAACAAGAAGAAACAGGAAATACCAACAGGAAGTAGAAACAGGAAGAAACAGGAAGTAGATGTCAAGGGGCGATTTGAGTCTCCGGACGATGCGAGTTGCACATGCAGACACATCGTCCTTTAGACTCAAATCGTCCTTTCACATCTGTCCAGCTGGGATTCACGGCTCTGAAATGGAACCTGGTGAGACCTGGTTCTGGGTGTTCCTATCTAGACTGACAGAGAGGAGCGGTCTGAAGGGGCCCAATGTCTACGCATGCGGACGATGTCTATGCAAGTGCGACACACTGCCCGAAGACTCAAATCATCCCTTGACAGAAGAAACAGGAAGTAGAAACAGGAAGTAGAAAAAGGAAGAAGAAACCTCATCTCCCAGTGGCGGTAGGCGGTACTACACCTCCCAGCCCATCCTCCAGCTCTTGCTTCTATGTTGCATTCACAGACTCTGAGTCATGAGTTGTTGCTGATGAAGAGGAGGAGGAGGAGTCCCAGTTTAATGAGGGTTTTGGTGGTTTGGGGGCGGGGTCACAGCGTCAGGCTCTGATTAAGACGTTGCAGTGAAAAGCATTAAAACGAGGCCGGTGGAAACGACCTTACTCATCATAAAAGGCTGCAGCCTCTTCATTTCCAGGCCGTGGGAGGAGACACAAATGGATTATTACTGCTTCTCCTTCTAATCGGCCTCTTTTTTCTCCTTTACAGCCCACCTCACAGGAGACCGTTACCTTCAACATTATCATTTTACTCATTAATCACAACCTGAATGAAACTCTTAAGTAAATCAGGCCTCATTTGTCGAACACAAAGCCTCACAATAGCAGAGGGAACGAGCTGATTTATGCTAATTGACAACATCATTTGCATTTCAAAGCCAAGGTTTGCCGGTTTTTCCACTGAGGTGTTTCTCCGGTGAATAAAACTGAACCTGTGGTTAAATGAAGCTCGTTAGTTTTACTTTAACAAACCAAACTAATTGAACGCTGGTCACTTTGTGAGTTTATAAAAGGAAACGACGTCGCTGGGAGAATCCCCTGCGTCACAGATGGATTTGAGTCATTACACAGCAGGTAGAAACAAGGAGAACTCTGGGAAAAACACTCAAATATACACAATCATCTACACACACACAAGCACAACTGGAGGCTTCACTGGGTTCAGCCTGGGTTTGGGTCTGTATAGAACAAGGGCATCAAACTCACTGTAGTTCAGGGGCCACATACAGTCTAAGGGCGTTTTCACACATCGTACTCAAGTCCGTATCCGAGTCCGAATCCACTTAATTTTGTCCATGTGAATGCAACCGTTCCATGCTTGAGTACCACACCAGTCCAGTTGAGTTGGGTACGGACTGCCAGGACCCCAGTACGGTACGATGCCATGTGAATGAGATTCCTGCCCGAGACCGGAAGTGACCTAATCACCATTCTGGTTAGTAGTAGTACCCCCACATACGTTTGTTCAAAAGACTGAGACTTATTTAACATTTTTCTTATTCATTTTTATTTTATTTTATTCATTAATTTTTATCATGTTTTTCTTAATTTTTTCTTCCTCTTCGTGTCTGTTTGACCTGATTTGTTTCATGCTGTTGTGGTTTTTTTCTTCTTTTTTTTTTTATCTTAAACTGAATAAAATAAGGCTGAACTTTGTATTTTTTCCTCCACAACCACAAATCAGACTGCAAACGAACCCAGTGTCATCCTGGTTTCAGGCTGAAATACGAGGTTTGTTGAGTAAAATGCCGCATTGGGATGTCGATGACACGTCTCCTCCTGAAGTGAGGCCTGATGGGAGTTTGATTTGTGCTTTAAATCCTCCACGTGCCGCTCTCTCAACTCTTTTATGTACGTGTTGTAAATGGGCGAACGTGGTGTCGGTGTCGGCGTCACGTTCCCTCGGTGGTTAATTTACCGACCCCTAAAAACTCCAGCGTCACCATGTTTACGTGGGGCCTTTTTTTAGCTGGGCCTCACATTAATTTCAGATCTTAATAGATCCCTGGGAGACGCCGAAGCCGAGGAGGTAAATGACTTTCCTTTTGATGGTTAGCGGAGCGGCGTGGAGGCGGCGAGGAGCGCTTTTGTTTTGTCGAAGCCAAATGAGCTCAGCCAAATACAGGCGGTAAAAAAGAAAACACATCAGGCCTGGAGGGAAAATTAACGTCACTTCTGTGTTTATAATAAGCCCCGATATAGAAAAGTTATTATGTGCGTTCGCTGCTCATTATTCCATGAAATGTGAGTTGAGTTCAGCCCAGTTTCAGTCTCTGGACGTTGAAACTCTTGAAGCAGAAAAAAATGGAAAGCATCTGCATCTGAATGCATCATTCAGTCACAATGAACCTAAATGCAACACACGATTCATAGAAGATCAAACACAACGACAGAGGGTGGTGGAGACCAAAGCGGAGCTCAGACGAAAGAGTCGATATCTAAAAACGACGATCTGGATTAAACTAGACTCTGGTCCCATCATGCACCTGTCTGCTCAGAAAAAACGTCACATCCAACTACCAGGAATTAGACCGGACCACTGTATTTTATGGATCAGTTTAATGTTGAAACTGATACTGATATAAAAATACAAACTACTGACAGAACACAACACACTGAATGTAAAATGGAGCTTTTCTCTACTTTCTCATTTTTCTTTCTACATTTTTAATAATAATAATGGCTTGGATTTCTTTAGTGCTTTTCAAAGCACCCAAAGCGCTTCACATTATTGATCCATTATTCATTCACTCTGTGGTGCTGGTGCTAAACTACATCTGTATCTACATCTGCCCTGGGAGAGACTGAGGAAAAAGCCCCTCCCACCATCGAACATTCCTACATGTGAGTGACACTGGAGGTAAGTGGGTGAAGGTCCCCAAGGGCACAACAGAACGTGACTAGGACAGAGCAGGATTCGAACCTCCAACCTTTCCCAGTACCCCATTATTGGATGACCCACTCTACCTCCTGAGCCACGCCTACACCATTATCTGTACTTTCTACTCTATGTTTCAAGGCTTTGGTTGTAATGCATTTGAGGGGAATTTGTCTGGTTTCACCTGAGGTTGGGAAAATAACTGATCTAAAACAGGGTCCAGGTCCAGGTTTCTGGAGGTCCTGAGGTTGGATCAGGTCAGGTCATGTGGTTGTTTAAACAGGACATTGTTTTCTCAAAAAACGTGGATTTCAAATATTTACATTTTCCCATAAGTTTGAGACAAACTGAAACAGATACATTTTCCGATAAAAACACATATTAACCCTTTAAACACCAAAGTCACCATATTGCAACAAGCAACAACTGAATGAAACAGACAGCTTTTTGAAATCTGGATATCAAAATGTAATATTTAAATAAAAATAATAAAAGAAAAGAAAACTCTGGCTCCTAATGGGTTAACCCTTCCTGACTGCTTTGGTGTTGGCTTCCAAGTGAAAGCTTTTCTCAACCTTTAACCTTTACTTAGTCATTTATTCTAATATATTCTGTGTATGTTGCATTTTTCATTGCAAACCTGTATTTCTTTTAATATTTAATTCACTGATCATGTAGATGTTCATTAAAGCTCAGAGCAAATTGAAAAGTTATTATGTCTAATATATAATATAAAGTCAACATAAAAACAGATGTCTACAACCTTATTTTTTTGCTCTCTTTTTTATTTTTTTGTTAGTTTGTGTTGTTTGTTATTTTGTGAATGCTACTTATTTTGTTAATTTGTAATTGTTTTTTATTTTATTGATGACTTTGGCTTTTTATGTTAATTTTGCTGCTTATTTATATTTTTTTAAACTTCATTTTAGTCTTTTTTTCATGTTATTTCTTGTTTTTGCAAGGTTTTTTTTTGTTTGTTTGTTTGTTTTTTAAATAAAATGTTCTTCATTTTCTTCTTTATTTCATATACAACTCATTGATCCAACTCCATGGGTTTTACTGGTGAATCAATGTTGTAGAAGATTCACTACAAAGCCTCTGAACGTCCAAATGGGTCACATCTGATGACCATGAAAAGATGACATTCTGCATTTACACCAGTTAATTACATGTATTAAACAGTTATCAGTAGATGGTGGATGATTTATTCTTTACATAGATGTTATTAAATGTGTTTGTGACTGAATATGGTCAAAGATTCAATGTGTGAAATAATGAAACCATCAGTGTGTTTCATTTATGGCAGTAGAACCTCATCTCAAAGTGTTAAAAAGCTGAAATGATGTTGTCAAACGCTGCGTTCGTGTGATTTCCTGTCTTTTTCCCCCCACGTCTGATCCGTCCTTAACCCATCAGCGAGGCGTTCAGGGACACTTGGCTCTGACTGGAGTCATTCAAATGTTCAAGGCAAGGCAGATTTATCTGTATAGCACAATTCATACACAGGGCAATTCACAGTGCTTTACAAAAAAGGAAAAGAGCCAAGTTACAAACACACAATTACAATCAAACCATAATTGATAAAACATCAATAATAGTCAATTAAAATAAAGTAAAAGAGAAGAGTTGGGATAGAACACTTTCAGTTGTTCTATGCACAGTTGAACTTCAATATGTGAAGTTATCGTCCTGTGAAATGAGTCTGAATTAGACTCAGAGACGCTTCACTCACTTCAGGCCTGTGTTCCGCCGCCACCGCCTTCTAGGTCACGCTCAGGGTGAAACTCCAACCTGGTGAGTTCAGTCTCGTTCGTCTTGACGTTGACGTTTCCCTGGTGCTGAACGGCAGATCAACGTCTGACAGGCGGTGTTTAACGTCTTTGTTCTGTTCTGTCACCGAGAGTGAAGCTGTCGACACAAACACACAAAATCAAGTGCAGACAAGAAGAAAAAACAACAGCGTTAATAAAACGTCTGGATCCACAAGTGACATCATCAACGGGAAACACATGAAGAAAAACATGAACACTCTGAGGATGATGATGATGAAGATGATAAGGATGAAGATGAGGATGATGATGATGATGATGATACTGATTAAAGATGATGACAACAGTAAACACAAGAAAAAGAACTTGGACACACTGAGGATGATGATGATGATGATGAAGATGATGGATTTTCTTCTATCTCGGACAGACTGTGTTTGTCTGTTCAGCCGGTTTGTGTTGCTGCGTTTCCTGAGGTTCAGTTTGACTGTTTTTGTGTTTGTGTTGTTGTCATGGTCATGGTCGTGGTCATAGTCGTGGTCTTGCTCATGGTTTTAGTCTTGCTCGTGGTCATTGTCTTGGTCGTGGTCTTGGTTTTGGTCGTGGTCTTGGTCATGCTCATGGTCATGGTCTTAGTCTTGGTCGTGGTCACGGTAGTGGTCATGGTCTTAGTCTTGGTCGTGGTCACGGTCGTGGTCACGGTCGTGGTCTTGGTCTTTCTCATACTGGTGTTTTCAGAGGTCGACCTGTGTAGGTAGATGGAAATAAACACAGTTTCTCTGTAAATTCAGACAAATTGTGGCTTTCATGGCGGATTAGCATCAATGAGGCGAGTCCACATTAAAGTTGCATTGCACTTTCACCGTCTGCTTTTCAAGGTGCACTTACAGAGCGTGGATCTGCATTAGCGGAGGCTGCCATGGCTGCAGGGGACGAGGATGTTAATGGGTCTGTCCGGGTCGACTCGGCCCGCTGAGACTCCCCTTATTAAAGCAACAAACGCTCCAGTGACCAGCCCCACTGTGGACCGCCACCATCCACAGCAGAACTAACACACAACTAACCCTCCACTATCCAGGTGAGCATATTATGCACACCATTCTGCACTTCATGTTATAAAAGGTCATGTTATTTTTCACAGTTTGTTTAAGGTCAGAATTCAAAAGTTGTTCATTTTTGGATGATTTTTCAAATTCTGACCCATCCACTAAAATCAGCATATTATAAACAATGTTAAATTAATACACTAACACTCATTTACTAATTGAGTGCAAAATTCTGCTGGGTTTCTGTAAATGGGCTTGAGAGTCTGAGCTCTATATGTAAAGTATCATGAGATAACTTTTGTTATGATTTTGTGTTATATGAAGAAAATTTGATTGACTGATTGAAAATGCACACTGACAAATTTTAGCATTTAACATTTGACCTAGTACAAAATTAATAATAAATATTAACCAATGTTGGTGTTAATCATTGACATATACCAGGATGAAAAAAAAAGACTCCTCTAATTTAAATGCAGCAAATTGAAAAAAAAAAAAAACTAAAATAAACTAACAATGTTTTTTTGTGTTTGTTTTTTTCCCTCAAAAATATGGTTTATTTCCATTAAAAACATGTAATTTAAAGGGTTAAAATATGACAATTATTGAGTCTTTTCTAGATACTGTGGTTCTATGTTTCCTTGACGTTCATCGGGTTCAGGTTCATCTCTGATTTAAGTTAAACGAGCTCTGATTCCATGTTGTTGAAGCTTTGACATACGATCGTTTGTCTGGAAAAAGCTGACGTTCAAACTAAAGTTAATGGAGACGAGGAGTCACTGGGAAACCACCTTCATCCTCCTCCTCCTCCTGGTCGTCGTGGTTACGGTGAAGCAGCGCTAACTGGATGAGCTGCTGAATTACTGCTCTGTGAAAGACAGTTCCAATTATCGCTGACGGAGCAGTTTCCTAATGTGTATGAATGTTGAATGAACGTGTGCTGTGCTAATAAAACCTGCATGGCCTTTATTTCAGCTGCCGTCTGAAAACAAAGAGCAAAGAAGAAGAAAGACGGAGGAGAAAGGCTGAGTGTGACGGCATCGACAGGTGATGGAGGAGCACTTAGACCAGGAAAAGCCCATCACACTTTTAATGGGCTCGTAATCATCTGCACTGAATCATTTCTGCTGTGAAAGTCACATCAATAATTTACCAGTATGCATAGAAGCCAAGCACAGTCAATTAAATATTGAGAGGTTACACATAATTAGCACCATGGTTGGTTCTGCAGCCAATTTATTATATATCTGACACAGTAACAACAAAGACATGGAGATGATACGTCCACATGCACCAGGAGAACAGAGGTCTGAAGAAACCACCAAAACATGAACCTATGGAAGAAACCACCAAAACATGAACCTATGGAAGAAACCACCAAAACACCGACCTATGGAAGAAACCACCAAAACACCGACCTATGGAAGAAACCACCAAAACAC
>JAPTYQ010000015.1:34003723-34017425 GCA_029814465.1 Ostorhinchus cyanosoma | reverse complement strand
AACCACCAAAACACCGACTATGAAAGAGACCACCAAAACACCGACCTATGGAAGAAACCACCAAAACACCGACTATGAAGGAGACCACCAAAACACCGACCTATGAAAGAGACCACCAAAACACCGACCTATGGAAGAAACCACCAAAACACCGACCTAAAAACAACAACAATGTTAATAATATAATAATAATAATAATAATAAATGTGACCTGGCTGCTTGACAGAAGTTGCATTTCAAAATATCAGATACGTGTCAGACTTAGAACCACATATAAAAGTGGCCTGGGTCGGATTTGAAACACTCTGATTTGTGCAGTTTAAACTGTCTTTAACAGATTGGATACAGGTTACATATGGGCATAAAATCGGAAGAAAACATAAGATTGATATTAAAGATGATTCTGTTTTATTATTGTTGAAGCCAGATAAGCAGATCTCACTGGTCCAGGTCTGGTCTGGGTGTGGTCCATGTCTGGTTCGGGTCCGATCTGGGTCTGGTCCAGGTCTGCCCCAGGTCCCAGGCTAAAGTCTGGGTTTTATTTCCATTGTATTCAGTTTCAACACTAGGCTGAAACAAACAGAACTGAGGCTGTAAATCAGACAATAAATCTACAGAATCACAGACGACCGTAAAACCACTTTTACAGCCATTAATCACTGGTTAAACTTTTACAGGTAGCATTAAAACGTCCTTAAGCAGATCCTTAAACCAGGATGAGGATAAGTCTGTCAGCTTTTACTGGGTTTTTGGTGGATTTAGAACATTAACCATAAAGTCAAGAGAAGAAGATCGGACTTTTCGACAGAGTGTGAAGAGAGACAAGTGTGAATGAGCTGAAGTTAAACAGCCAGGACATGTGACCAAAGACAAACTACACTGAACATAAGAACGAAGGTTTCACCCAGACACGGATCCATAATGTTTATGAAAGGTTTCTGTGTCTGATTAAAGATTCAACATCAACAATAATAATTTCAACAGCAACAAATGAAAAAGGAAGAATTTCTATAAAGAAACTGAACTGAGATTAAACCTTCAACTGCATAAGAATGAACACTTAGATTATCCATCAGTAAAGTATTTACAACTTTACCATCCAGATATTTAAATGGTCTTGGTTTGGTCATCTGGGAATATTTAGCCTTAAATCTGAGGGGTTTTACTTAAATGCCTCAATATTTAGCCTCAAATCAATGACTTTATGATCTCAGGAGGTTTTTAAAAATGATTTCAGAATATTCAGGTGTTTGTATCTTATGTTTCAGAGTTTATAAACTGCTGAAACTCTACATTTAACTTCTCTCCTTCACATGTTCAGTAAAGCTGCATCAAATCAGATGTGACGTTGATGTTCTGTGTTTGTTCTTCAGGTCTGATCTCTGGATGATTCCTGTTAAATCCTCAGTGTTGGATAAACTCCTTCAACTCTGTTTCTGATGTGGTGGAGCTTCAGGGTATCCGTCTCCATGCCTCGTTCCCTGACCTTTAACCCTGATGTGGGTTTATTGAGTTTCTCCAGAGTTTAACGTCAAACTGAACAGAGTGATGGGCAGAGTGGGAGTGGCGTCCAGGGGGCGGTGTCCAGGCATTGACGTCCAGGGGGCAGTGTCCAGGCGTTGACGTCCAGGGGGCAGTGTCCAGGCGTTGATGTCCAAGGGGCATTGGTGTCCAGGTGTTGACGTCCAGGCGATGGCGTCCAGGTGATGGCGTCCAGGTGGCGGCCAGGGTGCTGTGGAAGTGGGATTGTCTTTGCTTTTACTTTGTAAAGGAGGTCAGGCCTCGGCGGTGGAGAACGCGGCGGATCCACTGATCCGTTCAGTGTAGGTTATTATTACCTCCTGCTTCTCGCCTCAGGCTCATTTGCATTATTGAAGGAGCCAATTCCAACGGTCGCCAAGGTCTCACACTGCTCAAAACTCCACCTCATGAATATTAACCCTGTGGACGTCGGAGGGTTTACACGGACGCCACCAGCACCTCGTCCTGTTAGTAACACCTGACACTGGAGACCGCAGGACCAAGAGAAAAGAACTGGACCAGGACCAAATAGAACCAAAGAAACAGAACCACAAATAGAACCAGGACCAGACAAACAGGACCAGAGAAATAGAACCCTGGAAATAGAACCGTTATTGACGTCTGCTTCAGACTTCACTTTTGATTGTTTGATTGATTGATCGATTGAAGGCGTTCCTAAGCATACATAAATGTTTGGAACTAAAATGTCCAAATCAGGTTTTTTTTTTTACACACATTTGGATTCTTTAGATTCTTTGACACTAATTTCCAGATCATTCTTTTAACTCTTGTCATCGTCCCCATGTTTGCCTTTAGTTCGATTTCAGGATCTGTTTTTTTTTCTTCTTCCAGAAGTTTCTCCATTTTTGTTTTTTTAGACCTGTAACCCCATGTATGGGCGGAGTTAGAGTGGGTCATCCAATAACCAAAGGGTTGGTGGTTCAGATCCTGCTCCATCTAACACCCTTATGTTCAGTGTCAGAGCCACTGGTGTCAGACTGTGTGGTGGAAGGAGAGGCTGTTGGTGTGGACTGGCAGTGGTTTCCATGAGGGTTAAGGTGGATTCAGGTGGAGTTTACACCGTCAGTCAGTGAATAATGAATTCAGTGTAAAGCTCTTTGAAAAGCACCATCTAAGTCCAGTCCATTATTGCTGTTACGTTCCCCACAGTGTTGGATCGTCTGCATTGATCATCTTCATTGTTGAACACTGAACTGAAACCACTTTAAACCTGCAGATTACTGACTACCATACAAATACAGGTGTAGGTCCCACTTCTCTGTCCAGGAATCACATTAAACCACAGGTCAGATCCACATGTGCTGTTCTACCACAGCTGCAGGTGACGGGCCTGGACCAGTGGAGTATGAGGAGAGTGGATTTACCTTAACCATTGTCTGTTTTTGTTTTTTTGCTTTTTTAGTGCAGATATAACCCTATTTTTCCCCTTTTTAGTGAAGATACATTCCTGTTTTTCCCCCTTTTTAAATGCAGATATAACCCTGTTTTTTCCTACTTTTTAGTGCAGATAAAACCCTGTTTTTTCCAGTTTTAGTGCAGATAAAACCCTTTTATTCCCCCCTTTTTAGTGCAGATATAACCCTGTTTTTTTCTGTTTTTTATTGCGTATGTAACCCTGTTTTTCCTTTTTTTTTATTGTGTATGTAACCCTGTTTGGGCCCGTCTCTCTTCCCAGCCTGGGCTTCATTATTCGGGCCGGTACTGGTTCTTCGGGGCCTATTTCCAGCCCCCGGGACCCCCCTATGTCTCGGAGCTGCTGTTCTGCTCTTGTGTTTGTGTATGTGCGATCGATAGTTGTTTGACCTTTCAGTGTTTGTGTCCTCAGCTGCGTCCCGGTGGACGTCCAGGTGGACTCTGAAGTGTCTCTGATACTGTTTCAGTTCTGGGTGATGAGCTCGTTGGCGCCGGTCCATTTGGCCCGGACCACATTTTCCTTTGTTGTTCAGGAAAATGTGCTGTAGACGAGTTTCAGTACATTTTCTGTTTGGAGGCATACACTAAAAGTCACGGTGGATGAATCTATTAGAGGGATTTATTCTCAGATCTTTATTTTTTTAATACAAAGCAGGAATACGTGATTCAACAAACTGAAATTCAATCATTTATAGTTTGATTTAAATTTTCTTTTCATTAACTGCAGTTTCAAGCTGAATCTGAGTCACATAATTTTCATTTCTATTGTTGAATCTCATTAAACTCTGTTTCAATGGATATAAAACTGAAAGTTATATAAATCTACTACCTGCAGTGTGTACATTCTGCCACTAGGGGGCTCTAAATCTAAATAATGATACAGTTTGATGATTAATTGATTTTGACGATTGATGATTATTCATAGAAATTAATTTGATTCTAATAAAAAGTAAACAGTTAACCTCAAAAATAGGCTAGATAATATAATATACCTAATAATAACAAATAGATTACAAAGACCTTGTGTTTTTTTTTTTTGTTTTTTAATGCAGAAATGTATTTAGAGTGTAACTTCAACCACTAAATGAGTAGAAGTATTTTGTTTTACCACAGTAAGATGCTCGGTGATGTTCGCAAGATGAGAACATGAATGTTAGTAAACAAGCAAAAATGCGTCTTTAAGGCAATTTCCTGGTATTTCTTTGTGTCGCAGTCATTATTCAACCACAAATGTTAAAACTTCATGAGGTTAAAACATATTAATATTCAAACATTTTTTTTTGTTTCGCTAACATTCTGTGCTAAATTAATATTAGCATATAAGAAACAGCTTTATTCATCAAATACATAAATATATACAGGGAATTCATTAATGGTGGTTGTTGTCTTTCTAGTATAAGTAGTAGTAGTAGTAAAGGTTTTCACTTGTATTTAATAATGCAGCATCAAGAAACATGTCATGATGAAGAAAATAAATGTGTTTTCATTAATGCTACAATGTTTTAGCAGTTTTATAACATTTCTGTCAGATTATCTTTTGCGGATAGAGTTGTTAGGTTATACAGTAACCATGGCAACGGCTTTGGTCAAAATATGTAACAATTTGCTGTTTCTCCATATGCGTTCTTGTCTGTTCTTCCGTTCTCATGAAACGTCATCAGTTGCGGCCCAAGTACTGTTCCAATTGCAAGTTTGCATCAACCAAGAATGCATGGAATACCCAGATGTGGTTCTTGTCAGCTAGCTTAAACCAAGGATGCTCTGGTTGGTGACTCATGTAGACTTGGTTGGGAAATAATTCCAAGATGTTTACATCAGTTGAAAAGTTTTAATTGAATCACTTTTAATTAAATGATACATATGAGACTTTAGAACAGAACCATTCATTGGACTTAAATGGTATCAGTTTGTGTTAATTCCAGTCACTGATCAGAACATGAACATAGTGTTAATGATATTTTTCAGGAGATTCTGAAGTTTCCAAACCTGCGGAAGCTTCTAAAAAAACAAACACTTACTGTAGACTGTTTGATTCTGCTGTAAATGACTGATGCATCATGGGAACGTCGTAAATGAACAGTGGATTGTTCCATCCAGTTAATTTCATCAGACACTGACTCCATTGTTTCTCTCCTCGGGTTTATTGTCTTAATCAGGTTAATCTGTTTACATGAACCTTTGATTTCCTGTATCTGGGCTTTGGGTTGCCGTGGTTACATGTCTCATCCTTCGCCCTTCACACAACGCTCTGATCAATCAGACTTAATTAGGCTGAAAATAACACTGGAACCAGGTCCAGAACAGGAGATGAGTGTTAATCACTTTGACTAGTACCAATTAGAACCAGAACCAGAATCAGGCATCTGGGAAATTTAGGATGGAAAACTTTCATTAAAAACAGGTCTTTACACTGTTTTGCTGTTTTTCTTTTGACTGTCACGTCTGATTCGGCAGAACATGAAACACATTGAAAGAAACCTTGAAACGCATGAGTTTCTTAGAAACAAGATGATGTTCAGAGAATTTAGGGAAAACAAAACAAACACCTCACTGTGACAAAAATTGTGAGAGAATGTTTTTTTTTCTGTCAGTTTAAGGATTGTTACCATCCATATTTGCATCAAAATGTGATTCTATTGGAAAATATGGGCATATACATGTATGTGGATATATTTTGTAGCACTTAGTTTTTTCATCAAATCATTAGAAATCTCCTCACTTCTTTTCATCACCAAAGGGTCCTTATATATATGTATTAACTAACTCTTTCATCACCATCTATTACTTTTCTCATTTTTCAACATCTTTATCATCATTGTTGTTCCATCTTTTATTTTTTCATCATATTTCATGTTTTTACATAAATTTGTCTTGTTACATCTTTTATTTTTTGTCATATTTTGTGTTTTTACATCATTTTGTCGTGTTACATCTTTTTCAACTGACTCTTCTGTTCATTTCAAGCATTGAACAGTGAAATACTGATGTATTTCCAGTGTACAAGCCAAAGCAGAAACACCAAAGTACCATAGACGTGGAGTTCATCGCTGGAACAGTCTGAGTTCAGGTCTTGCAGAACAAATGAACTCTGTAAACTGTGTGTAACAGAAAACACCACATATAGACAAGTGTTTTTATCAGATCTGAACATTTCCAGGGTGTAGATGCAGCTCAGAGGTTGCTGAAGACAGAGTTTATGGATTATAGTATTTCTGAAGTAAATGTTGACGCATCAGATCCAATTTTTTACAGTTACTGGATTTACATCATCATGGAAACAGACTCTAAGTCAATAGCACAAATCAGACTTAGGTCACTTTCATATCTGGTCCTAAATCTGATTCATACAACAACAACAACAACAAAAAAAATGATTTCAGCCAAGAATCCGAGCTGAGCATCAAGTTGTGCAGAGTTAAGGGACACGTGGGTGTGTTTGTTATTATTTACACCTTGAGCCGAGCCTAGATTGGGTCTGGGGGTTTGAGGTCAGTGTGAAGTTGTGACATTGCTGTAGATCTGTCCTGTTTCATTGGTTCCATCTGTCAGAGTTTCAGGCCTCTCGTCAAAATGTCACATTAACATTTTTAATTAAGGCTGGTGTCGAGTGGATGTGGACCGGTTCCTCCAGGATGCCGTGACCTTCAGCCAGTCCCTGGACCTGGAATCCCCACTGATCAGACCCAGATCTGGATCTGCATCTTGAACTCTGACCGACCCAAACCCGCCTCAGAGAAGAACCACAAGAGCCTTGAATTGGAGTTGATTAAGATGCAATGACAGCTCCGACTCCAAAGAACATAAATGAAACATGTTGTAATTTGGTTTAAATGGTTTTGATTGAATAATGAGGCTAAAACGGCAGCCACACAACAACAGCACAACAACAACACTGACCTGAAATAAAGTTGAGGATTAACCCGTTTTATGCTTATTTTATTTTATTCCTAAGGTGATGCTTCTTAATCAAACACCATTTATTAAAGGAAAAATCTGTAATATTTCCACCTTAAAACTGTAGAAATTTGTCAAAGTTCGAGTGAGTTGAATAACTAACTGATGTGATGTGATGGTGAGTGTTTTATTGTGAGGTATGAAGCAGAATTAATGTGTCGTCTGTTATTTTAGACCCAAACTAACAGAAAACCAGTTTGTATCTTAACTGATTTGTTTTTTTTCAGTGTAAAGTCTAAGAAGTCAGTGGTTCTGATGAAGAAAACCCTATTCATCATTCCATTAGTCCTGGTTCTGTTGGGTCGTTATTGGTGATCCAGATGGATGAAACTGTAGAACATCATCTACATTCACATTTATTCTACAGAGACAGAGCTGATCTGACATGACATCAGAGCTACAAGTCCAGTTTCCACAGAATGAAACAGGACACTGAATCTGGACGTTTACTCTGAAGACTCAGATGAAACAGGTGAAATACAGATGAAACATTAGCTGGGTTTCCATTACCCTCAGAAATGTGCAAAATGTAAAGTGTGCAATAGAAAACTGGTAATGGAAACAGAAATGTTGCAAAAACTATCAAAGATCGCAAAATAGTTTTTATACTCTCATGAGGTGGTTTTTGAGACGTTTCAATATAGAAGTTTAATACAAAATTGTAAAGGAAACACATTTAGTTCATTTCTCCCTGTTCATGTGGTCCCGGTGGTTTTGCTCAGTCCAAACATCTCCCCTATGACCCTGGACTCAGAACAGGTGGTTCTACAGGCTTTAGTGGAGGAACTGCTTCCCCAGAGGTTCAAGAACATCACACAGTTCAGTAAACAGTACCCGGGTCATTGGGAAATTCTGGATCCACAACTGGTTGGTGAATTCCTGATGTACAGTTCTGTCCCATAAATCCATCCTGTGTGGCCACTGCAATAAATAAGGACTTTGCCTTGGGACGATTCTCCGTTCCCTTCTTTAGCTGAAGACAGTCAGTGCAACAGCAGAAAATGAACCGACACTACAGTGGAAACAACCGTGGAGGTTTGGATTCAACTCAGTGCAAATATGTTCCTTAAACGAGCGTCTTGTGAGAACTACACAAGAATTATGACATGTTGCAAGATGGGACTTTTAATGCATCAGAAGCCAAACACTCTTCAATGGAAACACCTACAAGTGTACTTTGTCGAAATTGTAGAAATATTACTTTTATTTTGCGGAAAGCTGTCATGTAAATCCAGCTTCAGACAAAACACAGATGAAAGTCAGCTGAAGTTCATCTGAATCTGTGTCAATAGATCCTAGTGTTTCTCCAGCTCAGACTGACGTGTGGATGTTTTTCTCAGCTTCAGTGTTTGTCAGCTTCAGTCTCTGGGGCCTTCATCTTCCACAGTAGACACCAGTTTTCCTACATTTTTACCGACAGTAGCGGATGAATAATGGACGTGCTCGGTTGCCGTTGTCTTCCTGTGCTCCTCCTCCGTTTGTCCTCAGGGACAGGTCCTGTCCTCAGATGGTCCAGATGTGACGCTGATCAAACCCAGGTCATCCTCCATCTGTTACGTGTTGAGCTCCTTGGCAGTGGTTTGTTTTCCTTCAGACAATAACTGTGGGCGATCCAGCTTTAATTGTGGTGGAAGGTAGCGGTGGACGCCCGGACGCCGCCGCCGCTCACCTCAGCAGATGGCGAGCACAGAGGGGATTGTTGACAGACGCTGTTCGGACGCCCTCGACCGTCACCGCCGCCTTTCATTTCATCTCATCAACCCACAAAACAAAGATTTGTGTAGCTTCTTGGATTCACTCACCAGGGAAAACAAAGACGTTAAGGCCACAGATCAGCCTGTGTTTATTCGATAACGGCACCGCAGAGATACAACGGGTTTGTGTTTGGCTCCGTCAACAGCAACTGGTGAACAATAGACAACTGAACTCAAAACGGGGTGGACTAACAGAAACAGACCAAGAGAGGAACTGAAGTTTGACAGGTTTTGACTAAATGAGGCACTCAGAATGTACATCAATAAGAGATTTAGGATGTTGAACATGAACTGTGACCTGGAGCACACTGATCAACAAGGATTTGAATTTGGGCCCAGTAGTTTTTGTTTTGGGGCTGTTTTTTTCTAAATCAGTCCAGTTGCTTTTTGGCACCAGGTTGAACTCCAAAAAGCAGTTACACAGTAAAATTAAACGAATTGAAAACAAAACAAAACAAAAACAGCCCAAATTATCAATAATATGAGCAAAAAAAAGATACAGACTGAACAAAATTGAAGAAATATAATAAAAGAAAAAAAATAAGCAAAATAATAAGCAACTAAATGAACAAAAATAAATAGTTGTGTAACCTGCTGGGGTTTAGGACCCAGAATCTGTAATTGTGTTTCCACAATAAATATGTCAATCAAACATATTGCGCTCGTGGGAGACTTAATAGGCCCAAGCAGAAAAGTTCATGCCCCCATTGGTCAATAGAACTAAGTCCGCCCCCTTTCTACCAACTGTTTCTCCTCTACGGGGTGAGTGTGACGAGCACGAGCAACCTTGAACCTGGAAAATTCGAGAAAAAAAATCAGAACGACACAGGAAAAAGGACCTGGCTGCTCTCTGCGACTTTCCCCTTGATTGGCAGCGGGCGCGGAGAAGAGTGTATCGGACCTCCTCTGTTTGAGTAAGGAAAATCTCAAGTCATTCGGTGAGTCAAGTGGGTCTGGGCTAGCGCTGAGGTGAAATATAGTATGGACATTAAAGCTAACCGCTGCCGTTTATACAGATCTGTACGGACGTGCTGGGACCATGGATGATGTGTGAAAAACACTGATTTGAAGCGCTCGGTGAGTTTTATTGGAGCTTAGTTAGCCTAGCGATTAGTGAGGTTAGCCTAGCTGGTAGATAGCCTTTAATGTGGCACGAGAGAATGCACGGGGTTTCCCCCATGGAAACTTACACGGGAGCACCAATACCCTGTACAGGTGGTCACGTTAGCACACCTGACAGCCATCATCAGGCTTCTGCAGAGATTGAAGATTGGCTTATCATATGAATCAGGTGTGCTGGAGCAGGGCTAGATCTAAACATGGAGGATAGGAGATCTCATGGACCAGGGTTGTTGAACCCTGTGTTAAAGGGTGTTAAATCTAAACTATACTGAAGTCTAATCATTTTGAGACAACTATCTATTCCAGCAGCATTTGGGTCTACATGAAAAACCACCACAGAAGGTATGGAATGTATTCTTATATAGACCTGCATGGACTGAATATTAAATGTTTGAGCACAGAAAGTGATTGATTAAATCACACACAGTTGACAAACACAGGCCTATTCTGTATCCTATTGCCTCTAATTTTTGATCATTTGGAATGCAATTGAATTAAATCATAAAACTGAGCCCAACCTTATTAAAGCCAACTCATTGTTTTGGTTCATAAACTGGTCACATTAGTGAGCTTCAATTGGATACATTTTATTAGTGTATTATAATAAAAAATACAGTTTATGTGACATGAAGCATTAATGTTAATTTTGACTCACTTTGCCCCCTTGAACCCCCACTGGGGTCCGACACTGGACCACCCCCCTTCCATTTTTTCTGGATCTGCAACTGTAGGAGGTAAATATAAGTTTTAGAGTATTTTACGTCATCAAAGTGTGTCCATGTAGAGTTTTCCTGCAGATAATCAGTTTTTTGGGGGGGTTTTGTGGAAGACCTAAGTACATGAGTCCAGACAAACATCAAAACCTCAAACATGACAAAAATATCTAAATACAGTAAATGTTTGGACTCTGGTTCTAAAATGCTCTGGTCTTTAGATCTGTTTCTAAAACTAATGAAACTGTAGAAAAGATGATGGGTGTGAACAGGATGCCATGGATAAACCCCCGTTTCAGATGCTTCATGTTCTGGACGTGGACACGTTCATATAAGCAGATTTATTTAATGCATCCAACATGAAGGAGTTTGGTGTAAAGTCCAAATGTCCTGGTTCCAGAGTGTTTCTCTGAGCTGCTTTACGGATTTAGGAACTAAATTAAATCTTTGTTGCTGTCGTTTCTCCCCGTTCCTTATCGTGGATGTTTAAAGCAGCGTTTGTCAGTTTCAGTTTCAAGGTTTTATCGTGTACTGGGCAAACGCTGCCTCCTTTTATTTCTTAAACCTCCTCAGACGGTGGATTAAACTCCACTTCCTGCTGGGCTTCGTGAAATATTCCTGTAGAAACGGCCCTCCCGATTACAGACTCCAACACATCCTGTTTACCCAGAATTCACAGGGGCAGCGCTGGGATTAAGAACACGGACCAAACAAATACAGCAGCTGTGTAATGGGTTTAATGGTTTTATACTGAACAGAATGAAGACGCTTTTACACCTGGAACTGAACACATCGCTGTTTCCAGCACGTTTCAATGGCCAAGGCAAAAGATTTTATTGAATGAGTTTCATTAAATTGTAATTTTTCTTTTTTTAGATAAATTAAAACATTGTTTTTTATTTTGTTGTAAATTCAACTTTAACTTAAATCTGAGAGAATCTACAAATATTTGAGTTTGATTTCAGAGAATATTGTTCCAGGTTCAGATCCTTCCTTCAGGTTCTGTTCATCAGGTGTGATTGGACGTATCTGTTGTTACAATGGCATCTGAGGGTGATGGGTGTGGCTGGGGGCAGGGCTATAAGGAGGCTGTCATGTTAGTCAATGTTCCACGTTCAGGCCAATATGATCTAAAGTGTATCAGACCAGTAAAATAACACCAATAAATAATGACAAATACAAACTTATCTCTGTGTTTTGGTGTGAAAAAAAAATAGTAAAATTACATAATGAAAATATTTACATATACAAACTATCCTTGAAAAATATGAATAACATGAACAACCTGAAATTTTTAAAGAAAAATAAGTGTTATTTTAATAATATTCTGCCTCAGTTTATCATTTACTCACAGAATTTTGGTCAAATTACTCTTGCTTATATTAAGACATTTCTGGATCATATTTGTTCAGTTTATTCACATATTTTTGTATGAAAGAATAGTTTTTAAATGTAAAGATTTTCACTTAATTGTACTTTTTTTTTACACTAAAATACAGCAAAAAATTTGTTTTTGTCATTATTTAAAAGGTAAATGTGTTATTTTTGTTTATCTCCAGGTTCTTTCTCCTTTTTTTTACCTGTAGATGTCCCTCCTCAGCCTCCATATCATCCAACTCTGATTATTGTATCTGCTTATCAATAAAATGGTTTATTTGTTATAGGTACATATATATTTCTGGACGTTTTTCAGTTTATAATAAATTGGTGAAACTCAAACTAAATAAGAAATTAAGGATAAACTTATTTTCATAAAGTCATTTTGTAGTTTATTTGTGGGTTCTCTACTGAATTACCTTCTTCTCTGACAATAATAGTGAATGAATACATTTCAGCTGTAATTTTGTATATTTACATAAATTCTGAATAAACTGTGTGGGAGAAGTGACCTATTATTATGATCATTTTTACCAGTGAAATAAACCACTTCCAACATGTAAAAGCATGAAAATGTCGAAACTGGTTCAATATTGGATCAAAATTTGCATGTATGATGAAACAGTTGATATTAAATCAATAAAATAATGTTGGATGTGGGAGGAAGCTGGCAGGTTAAAAGTGGAAACTGAATAATTGTAAAATTGTTCTTTTGTCAGAAGTGTCTTTGTCAATAAAACTTCATGTGTTAATAGACGTCAGTTTATGTTGGTCATCAATTTATGACCATTATTGAATGTCTGAATCTAAAACCAGGTTAAAACAGATCACAGTATTTATTCCCAGTAAAAGGACTAAAGGGTTTTAATGGAATTAGATAAAAACTGCTCCCAGTAACTGAAAAAACACTGGAGTCTTATGGTTTTATTCTGTTATTTAGGATGTAATGAAAACATTGACCTTTAATGAGTCATTTAATGGATAATGAGTCATTAAAGGTTAGTATTATTTTCATCTAGGTATTTGAAATGGAAGTTGAAATAATGGACAAAAAAACCCCTCAAAACATTCTAAAAAAGTAAGGAAAAAAACAAGTAACAAAATGGACAAAAAAAAAATTCAGATATTCAATTAATCGATAGAATGAACAGGTAATGAACAAAATATTCAGCAATACAACTTATAACACAAATGAAGAAATCAAGCAATAAAATGAGCCATGAAATCAACAAAAATTAATCAAATGGACAACAAAAATAGACTGAAATGAAAAAAAAGGCAAAAAATGGACAAGATCCTGAAAAAATTAAAGGAAATTAGCAAAATGACAAATAAACAAACTGGTCCAAAAATTACATGGTGACAAAATAGAATGCTAACAAATGAATAACAAAAATGAACAAAACAATAAAATGACCAAAATAAGCCACAAAATCAACAAAAATTAATAAAATGAACAGAAAAAATAGACAAAATGAACAAAACAGGCAACAAAATGGACAAGACATCATACAAGAGAACAAAATATAAGAAAAATAAAACGACAAACAAAATGAGCAACAAATGGAAAAAAAAACCCCAAATATTAAAAAGTAAATAAATTGTAGAATAAAAACAAATAACAAATGGACCAAACCAAATGAGGATAAATGTTTGGATGGGTTTGAGTTGATACAGTTTTATTTTGTAAAAAATAAAACTAGAAAAGCACTCGGAGAGCGCACACCTCTGCCAAGGCAGACCCCCCCCCCGACCACCACCAAAATTTAATCATTTGTTCCTTGTGCCATTTCCAATAAATCCTGAAAATTCCATCAAAATTCGTGC
>JAPTYQ010000015.1:33979312-33989334 GCA_029814465.1 Ostorhinchus cyanosoma | reverse complement strand
CCCTGTAAACACTCTGCTGTTTCCCTGGATCCCTCTGCACCCTGTAAGCACTCTCCTGTTTCCCTGGATCCCTCTGCACCTTGTGAGTACTCTCCTGCTTTCCTGGAACTGTTCTGATTTTTGTGAGTTCAGGTGCTGAGAAGACACCAAATGTCTCTTTTGGTTTTGAGGTGTCAAAGATAGAGAATCAAAGTACAACGAGGGTATTCAGTGTGAAAATCACCCAGGGGTTTACTAAAAACTGCCTGGTCGTCACGGAGCTTATTCATAAACAACAGTAAAGCAAGTTGACAGAGTAACACAATGCTAACATTAACAGTATTGATAGAACATGGAGGAGTTTAATGTTGGTGACTGCAACAGAGGATGCCACGCTGTAGGCTCTGCCACCGGAGGCACCACCCCCTTCGCTAAGTGGCCAATCACAGCCATTCCATTGGTGCAGTCTAATTGGATGCTGGAGTTAAATATTTGTACATGTTGGAGGTGTTTAACCTTTTGTATCTGTTGTAAATGTACCTAGTGTCGTCTTTACTGGTCAAGTACAACCAAACTTTAGAGGAAACTGAATCTAAATACAGAAACGACCTGATGATGTCACAGAATCGTCAAACAGATGAACGACTCCAAGGAACTGATCTATTGGAAACCGGTTCAATCCGATCCTTCCCACCGACACTGAAAACCATGTCACAGCTACGTTTTTCAGCCTTATCATTAATAAAACATCCCTAATTAAACTGAATCACAAACTTCATTATCCATTAAAGTCCTGCAAAATCACCGATGTTCTGTTTAACGCTGAACGCAGCACAAATGAATGCACATACTAATGATAATTACCATCATGTATTAGAATTAATTCTGAATAAATGTGAGTGATTATGTTCCTGGATTAAAGTGGAATTTGTGGATTTCTGTCTTCAACCTGAGGCTTGGATATGAACTCATTTATAATAAATCCAAATACTGTCCTGATCTCTACTCCCTGGCCTTGAATTAGAGCAGTTTTAATGTCTTCTCTCCTGTGTTTTTATGGAGGTTTTAGTTTATTATAGTACTGTCAAACGATCAAAATTTTTAATCAGATTACTCAGAGTTGTTGCTGTAGATTAATTTTGATTAATCACGATTAAATATACATTTTTAATCAATATTAATCACGTTTCATTTTGCATGAGCAAACACTAGAAAGAAGGGAACATATATATGCACTTCACCTTTGTGAAACACCTTCAACAGTTTCAACAAAACAACTTGAAACAGCAGTTCCGTCTTGTTTTGTTTTTTTAATCCTCATATTTCCGTCCAGAGGCCAATGTGCTGTTTAGCATCTTTCATCTTTATGGGTTGGTTCTGCTGCCTGTCACTGCTGGATCACCTGACCATTTGTTCATGCGTGAGTCATTCTACGCTGCAGATGTGTTCATTGCTTTAACATTTTTACTCAGATTAATTATGATGATAGATTAATCTGCGTTAACGCATTCATTTTGACAGCCCTGGTTTATTACCAAGGAACTGTGGCTCTGGGAATGAAACCGAATATCAAATGAAGGATTCAGGGTTCAACATCCATGGTTTTATGAGAACATTGTCATAGAAACCTGATTGATGGTGGATGGTGTTTGGAATCATCAGCCTTCGTTGTTGGTTTTATTCATTGCAGATCTTCCAGTGGTGGATCCCCCACACACAGACACACCCACACACACTGTCTTATTATACAGTGGAGCTATAGACCTACATGGACTGAATATATTTGAACACAGCCAGTGATTGAGTAAATCACACAAAGTTGTCAAATATAGGCCTGTACCTCTACTGTATCCTGTTATTTCCCATTTTAAATGATATGGAACGTAATGGACTTCAATGCCATAACTGAGTCGAACCTTATTAAAGCCAACTCTTTGCTTTGATTCACAAACTGGTGACATTTGTGAGGTTAAACTGTATTCATTACCCCGCCCTCCAAAGGGGAGGTGAGGGTATTGTCTCAGGTTAGTTTTTTAAATTTGTCTCTTTGTCAGTACCTTTACGCAAAAACTACTGGACCAATTTCCATGAAATTTTCAGGAAAGGTGTGAGGTGGTCCAGAATAGATGCCATTAAATTTTGGAAAATGTAGGTCAAAGGTCAAGGCCACCAAAAATGTGTTTTCACAATAGGAGACAGGGCAAATCAGGTACAACTTTTGCGAGGGGCGGGGTTTGTTGTGCCTGGCACAATTTGTTTTATTCGTGTTTGATAATTAAGAAGAAAGGAAAAAAAAAAGCAAAAGCAGCTTTATGTGATTTGAAGCATTTATAACGTTAATTTTGTTTTGCTTCACCCCCACCGGAGTTCCAACCTTGGATCCCCCTCCATTTTTTCTGGATCTGCCACTGTCTTCCATCTTCCATCATCTGGTTCCTGGATCTTCTGTGGAAAAATCCTGACCTCCAGTTTCTGGTCTCATGTACTGGTTTGTTTGGGTTTAACTGGTGTCTCTGGTCTCTAAAATTTCCTGAAGTTTTACAGTTCAATCCTGAAGTTGCAGATGTTCCACAGGCTTGTATTTCTGGGATATAAACTCTGAAATTCCACCTCCTCTCAGACCAACCAGGTCCTTGGTTCAACCTGTAAAAGTCGTGCAAGGTTGCCTAAAGATCATCATTTCCATCTCGTAAAGGGAATATGCTCCATCTTGTTTCGTTTTCACTAATGATGCTGAAACTCAGGCTGCCCTCTCCTCTCTAATCACATCATCACCCTGGATTTTCATTGATTTTTTGGACAATAAGTGGGATGAAAAGGTCATTTATCATCAGGCAGCTTGTGTAATGCCATCAGCGGCTGGATCCGGGTTTTAATCACCCAATACTGAAAAGGTAGAGAACTGGTGGGTTCTGGTCCAGAATGAGGGCGGTTAAAGTCCGGTCAGGGACTGTGATGGATCTACAACAGAAAACCTGCAGAACCAGCAGCTCCTTAAACTCTGAATAAAAGCTGGTATTCACATCTCTTTGGACTGTGGGGCCTTGGAGGAGGTATGAGTCCTTCTAGACAAGTTTGAGTTTCTTTTTTCAAGTCTGATGCTGCACAAGATGAAACCAGAGACACTTGGACAAAAGCAGCTGGTGCATTAAGACATCAAATAACTGTTAGAAAAAGAAGACAAGGAGATACAGGACTGGAGATGAGTAGGAATGAATATAAGACCAATGCAGACCAGTGTATCATACCAGAGCAGCTGAGACCTCAGACATTCACATTTTGTAGTGTATTTTGAGATTGAGACACAATTTTCAAGGTGAAAATGAGTCTTAAACATGTTAAAAAAAAAAAAAAAAGTGACAACAGTAATGAACAGGTGGACAGTGAACAGTTAAAAGACCTGCATGTTATTAAGGCTACATTTACACGTATTTCAGAAAATGGATATTTACCCCTCTGTTTTCCAGGAAAAACCTTGTGCACACATGACCATTTTCAGAAAAATATTAGCTTCCTTGGCCCTGTATACCTAAACTGTTAGGAGCCTGTAGATGGCAGTGTGGTGAGATCACCAAGTACCATTAACCAATCAGGATGCTGAGAAGAATCACAAAAAAACATTATTTCCATTATGAACCAATAGTCACACGTGAAGCAAATGCATTTCCATTGAAAACTGATGTCCATCCCAGATGTCTTTTTTTCCTCTGTTTACACACAAACGCCAAAACAGAGATTTGCCAAAATCTCCACTCTGGCTGGAGTTTTTAGAAACCATCATTTTCAGTGGGCGTGGTCATCATTGTCGTGTAAACAATAGGCACAAATACAGAGAAAATTCTCTTTTTTGACAAATACTGGCTACATGTCAGCGTAGTCTCAGATAATGAATAAAAAAAGGATCCAGGAGAATAACAACCACAGAATTACATATATTACATTTCTATCCCCCATGAATACAAACACTTGCCAATAACTAAATGAAAAACATTCAAATTCGTCAATAAAAATAGGAAGTGGTTAATGCAGAGACTTCCACAATGATGATAACAAAAAACCCTAATTTAACACTGATTAACATGTTACTTGTTGCTAAAAAGACACTAAGGTGTATGTTCTGAGTTGTTATGAGCTGCAGGTCAAAGAAGAATAAAGTTTCATTATGTAAATGTTCTGAGTTCCTTTAACGTCTGATAACTTCCACCTTTTTGTAAATTCCGTCTGTTATTATCCTGAGGCCTTCTGGGTAAACGGGTTTTTATCTGGACCAAGACCGGCTTTAATGACGGCTCTGTGTCCACTTAACGAGTAAACAACAGAAGCCATAACCCTCATTCTGCCGCCGCGTCACTTCATAATGAACCATTCATCAGCGCTAATTCACACGCTAATCTGAGCCCAGAGGAAATGAATGAGCAGGTTAAAGTCTGGAGCAATAACCGATGGAAGGAAGAGCAGAGCTGTCAGTTGATGACTAAATGAAGGGGAAGAAACCAGACACAATGAGGGGATGAGCTGCCGATACTGGTCACCATGGAAACGATGGGTTTCACCTCCAACCTTTCAGATTTAGTGAGGTTTCATTTACAGAATGTGACAAAACCGGAATAAAACCACATGTAACAGTGTCTCCTCATCCCTGTAGGTGTCCTGAAGGTCATCCATAATAGGCGTGACAGTGGCGGAAAGGCCTTGGAGTGAATACCGCAGTGTAAAAATTAGCTGCTGTTAGCTCATTAGCTAACAGCTGGCATTAACTTGTGTTACTGTTGGCTGTTGTTAGCTGCTATTATCTCTGTGGCTAATGTTAGCTGCTGCTAATATGTTGTTAGCTAAAGTGGAAGCTCCACCAGGTGTAATGCTGTCAGAATAAAAGCCCTGTTGTAAAATGAAACATTTGTATGCCTTGAAACATTACAGGCTTTTAATTTGAAAGAGTTCCAGGAAGTGTGTACTTTAGAGGACTACGCGGATCAAACAAGGCTCTGAACGTTGACCTGTGAGAACATAGTGGATCATAAAGACCTGGTTGTGTGTCCTTCTGCTGGACCGGTGTCCTGGTCAAACGACCTCTGATTGGCCAGTCATCTTCCCGGAGGCGTCGACCTGTCCGTCATGCGTCTCCATAGATCAGATAAGTGAAATAAACCAGCCGTCAGTCATTCTCCATCCTGATGAGACGTTTTGTGTCGACGCTGTTGTTTCAGAGTCAGATAAGAGCCAAATGAAGGACGACGACGGCGATCCAATCTGCGCTGCCTTTAATTAAAAAAGTCCATCAGATCATTAATGGCTGAAAGTGATGGAGCGCAGAGTTTAATCAGGCCTATGTTTCAGAGCCAGTCAGGAACACTCATAAATCAATGCTTCGCATCGCGTTGTTTTCTGTACGATCAAAGCTGTTTATGAAAACCGTCTGTCAGCTGTTCATCGTCACCACAGAGACGGGATTAAGGCAGGAGGACGAGGACCAGCCGGAGAACCAGGACCACACTATGTTAATCTGAGAATCCTGAAGAACCTGTCAACACTTTAAGGACTCAAAATGTTCTCAAAAAAAAGGAAACTGAATGTTCTGCATTCTACAGAACTACTAGAACTTTTATATATAGATCTGAAGATGATTTATTATTAGGACTTTATTCTCTTAACTTCAGAAGGTTTTTCAAAAAATGTTCCCATTTTAACATTTTCTTATTTTAAGTGTCAGGTTTTTTTTTGAAAGCTTGAATATTTCGTTGACATGATTTCACTCTTGAACTATTTCATTGTCATCATAACTGCGTTTCCTCTGATAGTCTCCAAGCCTTTTTTTTAAGGAGATAATCCTAATGCTTGGCACTGTGTGTGTAGGATCACTCAAATTCAAAGACTGAATTTTCCTGAGTCTAATAAAATGAGTTGACATTGACCTTTAACCTTGTAAGTTTCACCAAATAACAAGTTTTGCAGTAACATGATGTAAATTTCATCTTTTAAAGATTATTATTATTTTTTTTACATTTCTTCTTTTACATTCCTTCTGTTTGTCAGGTTTTTCATGTGTTTTGTCTATTTTCATATTTTTGTGGCCTTAACAACATATTTACGGACCCGTTTACATCTAAAAGCATCTGAACTGTTGGTGTTTTGTTGTTAATGTAATGGACTGGTTCATCTCCTGGTTTATTCTCCTGGTTTTTGTTTGTAAATGTGAAGCCAATGGTTTTCATGCTGACATTTTCCCTCCTCGTGTTGATGCCCAAATGCTCCCAGTGTTT
The DNA here is from genome assembly GCA_029814465.1 of Ostorhinchus cyanosoma. Lineage (NCBI taxonomy): Eukaryota > Metazoa > Chordata > Actinopteri > Kurtiformes > Apogonidae > Ostorhinchus > Ostorhinchus cyanosoma. Next base: position 33,983,095 of record JAPTYQ010000015.1, on the reverse strand, counting down.
AATGAATAAATTTCAATGTGAAATCCAACAAAGCCTTTTCCATCTGAAAACTCCTGTCAGTTAAAGCACAGGCTGATGGTGCTTTATCTCAGTTGAGTTTATGAGGTTTTACTGAAGCAGCTGCTTCAGATTCTTAGGGAATTAAAGATGAAACATGTGACAGTTTTAACAGAGTCTGGATCTGTTTACAGACTTTAAGGCTGATAATTAAACACTTTTAAGAAATTCACAAAAGACAAATCAAATTAAAGCCAATCAGACACATGAAGATAATAAAATAAAAGCCTTACATGTCTGGACTTTAATGGTTTCAAAGGTTTATTGATCAATAGCTTGACATCTGAGAATCCTCTATTATTTATTGTGTGACACATAAAAGTACTGAAGAATAAATGGAGAATTCAGATCATTTTACTCCTGATCGGCGCTGCTATAAAATTATGGGCAATAACCTTCTAATCTGCAAGAACAATGTAATATTTATCAAAATACAATTGCGCTACTTTTATACAGACTTAGTTCATATACATACTGTTTTTATAGGCACGGCATTTCATTTCAGTTTCATGTAAGTAATTCATAGGTAATACATACTGTTAATATTGTTCATAGATGTACATACTGTCACATATTTTCAATACTGTAAATGTGAGGCTATTTATATTTTGTCCATTTTTATTCTACTTAGCTCTATTGTTATGTTACTTTGTAAAATTTATACTCTAGCTTTTTTTTTTTTTTCTTATTTTCAGTTTTTGTAATTTTATGTTTGTGCTATTCTTATTTCTTTAGTACTGGTGTTTTATTAATATTGTTGCACTGACTGGAGTAACACAATAACATTTAAGGATATTCTGTTCTATTCTGATCCAACTATTTCTCCACCGGTGGTTCCGTCTAAAGGCTGATGTTCTAGAACCACAGTGATGTTCTGCTCCATCTGAGTGGAACAGTGGTGGGTTTGGCTCGGTACCAGGTGCTGGTTTCTGTGTTTCCTTTGAGTAGCGTTGCATTTTTTGGTACTGTTCCGTTTGAGGTCCGTAGGAAAAGGGTACTGCACAGCTATGGGGTGGAGCTAGAGTGGCGTCGCCAAAACCCTCTGGTGATGGTATCCTGTTGGACATCCTCCATTGTTAGTTGTGTTGCATTCATTGTCACACCAGTGTGACATCACACTTAAACCCCATCTACCAGGTGAGGGTGTGGCCAGCAGTGGAAAGGCTCGGCGAGGCCGGGCCATACCATTCCAAACCAGACAAAACCGTACCATTCAGTGTAATCACACCATGATGGAAGTTAAAGAACCAGTTAACCTTCCAGTATCTTGGTGAGCATATTATGCACACTTCACACTTGATTTTATTAAAGGTCATATTATTTTTCACAATTTGTTTTAGGTTGTCAATTGTTCATTTTTTCCATTTTTTTTTTATTCTGACCCATCCACTAAAATCAGCACACTGTAAACAATGTTTAATTCCTTTACTACTCTCCTACCAAATGTGTACAAAATGCACACAGACATATTTTAGCTTTTAAGATTTGACCTAGCACAAAAAATAATGAACAATAACCAATGTCAGTGTTAATCACTGACATGCCAGGATGGAAAAAAATAAAAACTAATAAAATTTTTATATAAAATATTGGGGAAAAAAATAGAAACGATTTTGTGTCATAAACCGATGACTTTATGTTTTAATGGCAGCAAAACAGGAATGAACCAGAACTTTAAATGTGTTGGTGATGATATTTGTACCTCCGTTTATTCATGGATTTAGAATGGTTTATATAATGTTATTCTGTGATGAAACATCTTAAAAAAAAAAACATTTTAAGACTTTACATGGTAGTTTTATCATGTCTAATTTGTTTAAACCATTCACCAACATATTAATGATGTAAATGATCAAATGAGTCACTGATGAAATCATCCATTCATTGACCTGATGCTTAATATTTAACACATCGACTCATTATGAAGCAGAACTTAACGTTCTCTTTTTAATTCTTTTTAATTTAATTATAAAAGTGAAGCCATCATCTGTTCAGTTTGTCATCAGTTCATTAGAATCATCTGTTCTGTTTCTAATTATTTATGGAACATCTGGTTTGACAATCAGCTGATCAGATAAACAACAACAACAACAAGGCTGAAGGTGAAACTGAAGCTGAAGTTGACTTTATTTCCTGTTGGACGTTGTGGTTTTCTCTGCGTCCTGGTTCTGTGATGGGTTTCAGTTGGATGGTTTTGTGTCATAAATCCACCGTGTGTTTGTTCTCGTCACATCTGGAACGTTCAGCGATGTCAAGTTGTTTCCAGATGTTTGTGTTTGTGACACACCTGTCCTTAAAATGTCCCCGAGGCGTAAATCTGTTAAAACTGTAGAGTTTATCTGGAGATGGAGACCGATTCAGATGAGGACCAGGTCTAGAACCAGAATCAGACCGGGGCCAGATCACATCCATGACCAGACCAGGTCCAGGACCAGACTAGGTAATGGTTTATCTGTAAACAGGATCTAGATTTGGGACCAGAACATGACACCTGGAACGAACCTGGACAGGTTTGGATCTGGTTCCTATTAGACTAACTGGTCTTGGCTGAGTTGAACCTGGTTCCGTTCACACCGTTATAATTCTACTGCTTTTATTGGCTGATATTGTTAGTTCTATAGTCATGTTTGTACGATTGATGGACAGGTCTGTGGTTGTTCATCTATTCATGTTGAGCTTCATCAGATTCTGATGGTTTTGTTGTAAATGTGAGGCTGTAAAACCATGTCTTAGTGGTGTTTTCCTGTCCTCAGTCTGAAGGAGGTCCCTGGTGGACATGGGTTTAATACTTTACCTTTCAAAGCTTTAAACTGGGCACATTCCGGCCACAGAAACTTGATCCTGAAGGAACCACTAAGATTATACATGATCTTTAAAATAGATTCCAATGAAAATTCACTCCAAGTACAATTTAAATTCAACTGCTTTTTCAACACTTAATTTACTTAAAACTACAAGAGGTTTTAACTGGTCCAATGTCCAGGTTCCTTCATGGTGACGTTCCAAGGACCCTCAGGGATGTACCTTCAATCCTCTGCACCAGTTTTTTAAAACCCACAGATAAATCCTCAAAGAAGAATAAATATGTGATTGTTCTATCGTGTAAAATGCATTAAATCTAATTATCAGGTTTAAAACGATGAGACCGATTTATTTATATTAAATAGAAAAATTTAATCTCACACAGACAAAAATACACGTAAAATACAATCACACAGAGACAGAAATACTGAGGAAATAAGGCAGAGAATAGATGAAATAAATAATGACAGAAATATAATGACAAAATGTTTAAATACAGAAGAAAATACCTTTTGCAGACATTCAAAAACAAAATGAGATGTTTTAGTTCAGAAAAATGACATTAAACATAAATATACAAGATCTCAGCTGCATTTGTCAGTAGAAAGACATAATTATTATAATAATAATACTAATAATGATAATAATAATGATAATAGTTTTAGTTCTGTAGATTGTGGTTCCAAGTGGTCCAGGTTCTCCTATAAATCAGAACAGACTGAAGGTTTTACATGAGAACCTTTTAGATTTATCGGTGAATAAAAGTGAGTGGAATGTAATTAATGGAACAGTTGGAGCAGATCATTAAAGATTAACGTCAAAGACACGTTCATGATTCATGGGTTCCTCATGGTGGGGCTTCGGTCTGCTCCTTGGTCTGGGGGTTTCCTCAGTTTTCCTGGATCTTAGGTGTGGGTTCCTCCT
>JAPTYQ010000015.1:33956073-33966285 GCA_029814465.1 Ostorhinchus cyanosoma | reverse complement strand
ATTTGACAAAGTACAGATACATAAAGTCAACATTTAATACAGTACAGATACACAAAGTCAATATTTGACAAAGTACAGATACACAAAGTCAACATTTAACAGATGACCAAGTGTCTCCAAACCAGGCGCGTCCAGATGTGTCCACCTGGTCTGACCCCGGTCTGAGACCTGGACCCTCCAGGTAAACCGGTGGGTTTGGGGATACTCTGACCCGGTCAATGTGGGCCCTGAGGACTAGACCTTCATTGTCCTGGTGTATCCACTGACAGGACCCATTAGAACCACATACTCACCTCCTGTACCTGGTGTTCCATTCTAGTGGTCCTAGTTACTACTTTTTCTGTTCAAACCAAGGTGGTCTTTTGTGGAACGCGTTGAGTTCTCTGCTGTTTCCGCCTAAAGCTGGATCAGATTCTGTCCCCGCATGAAGCTGTAATGAAGTTAAAACCCTATTAAACCTTGATCCATGTGTTCTTTTTGTGTTCTGCAGAACATACGACCAATTTTAATTCACAGTTTCTTTTGATCTGACTAATTCACATGTTTTATTAATGCAGAGGAGGGATTTCACACATTACTGCAGTTTAATTTGCTCATTAATCAGAGGAACGTTCCTCGTTTGCCTCTTTGTTCCCTTTCATCTGGTTCAGATTAGACCTGAACCGGCGTGTTGGTTTAAAGGAACGGCCGGCGGCGGCAGTCTGATGTGAAATGCAGTCTATTGTTTATTTTAATCTCTGTCTCTACTGTGGACATTACTATTAATGGAGGACAAACAGAACCTCTGTCCTCAGGGTGTTGGACTGAAACCATGAACTGATGGGTCGGTCAGTCAACTGATCCACCAAGCAGCCAATCAGACGCAGTGATGATGACACAGACCCGACAGTGAAGGCGTCAGTAACCCAGGACAGTCATACATGTATGATATTTACTGTGTTTTCTGTTCTAATGTTCACAAACAGTGTCTGTGTTTCTAAAGTGAAAATGAAACTAAACTACTGGTCCTTCCTCCTCCATCCACAATGATCTGTGTTGTTTTACAGACACGAAAAAAGTCAGTGAATGCACCAAAACTTACAAAATGTACCCTGTTGTGATGTTAACCATGATGTTATACAGACACATGAGTCCGGTCCTGGTCCTGGTCCTGGTCCTGGTCATCCAGTGTGACCTCCAGTCCACCTACCTGTAGTGCGTTCAGACCAGCAGGACTCCAACAGGTTCCTGAACCTAATGTTGAACAAGCCGCTGTGTTCACACTGGGAAACAATTGGTCCAGAACCTGAAATGTTGGTTGTCAGTATGAACCAAAAAAACAACTTGGTTCTTCCTCATGAATCATGACATCATCAGTGGGTGTGTCATATTCTAGGTTGAAGATACTGTTGAAACATGGAGGGACACTGGTTCTGCGTTTAAAACTGGTGTGAACGTGGAGTGGTTCTCCTGAAAACATCAAGGTTCTGAGACTCCAGAACCAATCTGAAAACAGTAACGGTTCATCTCCTCCTCCGGTTCTGATCCAGACCTCTCTATCTCTACTGGTTCTAAATAAAGTTTCTGAGTGGACCAACTGTTCTTCTGTTCATCAGGGTCATGTGACGTACAATATTAAACTTCTATAACTCAGTCCAGTTGTTTTTATGGAACCTTGATAATCCACAGTAGAACTGCCTTTTCAACCCAGACCCCTGGACCTTCCCACTCAGACCTGCTGAGGCCCGGTGCTGGTACCAGACCGTCACATCTATAGTGGTAGTTCTGGACTTCCAGAATTTCCAGTTTCATGTGGATTCATGCTCAGATGTAATGGTGCATTCCAAAGTGTTGGGAGGTCGGATATGTCCCACCTGGAGTTAACTACATTCAGCCTCAAAGCATTCCAGACCATCCACGAACATGAACATAGACAACAAATGCAGAGGACTGCAGATCGAAGCTCCTTTTGCTGTCTTACTTTTTTTTTTCTTGCACACTTTACAGTAGCTTCTATGATCACAACACTTTTTTTTTTAAATTTTATTAAAATAAAAGAGCTGAATTGCAAACAGTATACAAAAAGACCTTAAAGTCCTTAACCTTGTTGGAGATTAAAAACTTCCATCCAAAGTTTTTTTCAGTTAATATTGTTGACGAAGCGACTACAATAAATAGTGATATAAGGGGTAGTAACAATGTGTTGGTTTTTTTTTTAATAAAGCACATTTTTTAAAATTATTATTATTCTTTTGGGATGATGAGAAACATATTTTTTCTTTCTAGAGACTCAGTTGAACACGGGACAGATACTTGTCGAGCTGAGAGTGTGAGACTGTTCCTAAAAAGCATTCAAGTGTCTGATGGAATCACCTGGAGGTTGTGTCCAGACAGAATGTCTCTTTAACCTCCTGAGACCCAGGACAGTACAAGTTTTGGCTTTTATTGATTAAATCATTGCCTATATTGGAAACATCGTGATGCAGCAGTTTTTTCAGATGCATTTTTTTTTCTTCCCTTAACTTCCCTTAACCATCATCGTTACCATTTTCTTTTATATATATATTATCATCAGGTTTGTTTTCTACATATTACGATAACCCTTCACGGGGTTTTTTTTTCATCCTGGCATACGTCAATGATTAACACCAACATTGGTTAATATATATTATTATTTTTTGTGCTAGATTAAATGTTAAATGCTACATAAAATGTGTCAGTGTGCATTTTGTACTCACTTGGTAGAAGGGTGTTAGTGTAGGAATTTACATTGTTTACAATGTGCTGATTTTAGTCGATGGGTCAGGATTTTAAATATCACATAAAAGTGAAAAAAAAAATCATACAAAAATGAACAACTTTTGAATTCTGACCTAAAATAATTTGAAAAATTAAAAAAAATAATATGACATTTCATAACATGAAGTGCAAAGTGTGCATAACATGCTCACCTGGATACCAGAAGGTTAAAATTGGAGCAACAGAAAAGACTGAAGTGATATAAAAACCAACCGGCGCTGATGTATTCGTCCTCCACCGTAATATGACCTTAGAGAACATAAAGTGTGCATAATTTGCTCACCTGGATACTGGGAGGTTAAAAATGGCATTTTCTCATTTATTTCAAGTCTTCTAATTAAGATGCTGGAGCTTCATTAATGAGCATATCTGTTTTAGTTTAGTACAGTGGTGTTAAAGGGCCCCCCCCCCCCCACACACACACACACACACACACACACACACACACACCCGAGGAAAGCCCTGCTTCCACCCAGGGCTGATGGAGCTGAATAAGTGGACAGACGTTTAACGATGACCAGAAGCGCTGCGTGTGTGATCCATCTCCTCATTTCCATTTGCTGATGAGTCGCTGACATTCATCACACTGCAGCTAATTGTCTGGAAACCATAATTATCACTGGATATTGTTAATTGCCCATTAATTAGAGCGTCACCTCCTCCTGCTTCGACCTTCACTTCTTCCTGTTTTTCAGATCTGGAAACCACTCGCTCTTCCTCCCGTCCTCATCTCTCCGGGGGTTTGATCCTTTCTTAAAAACCCTCAGAACCTCCATCCTGACGAGTCTAAAAATAAGCCCGTTTGCCGCCGCCGCCATGTGAATACGAGACCGCCACTCACTTCCTCTTCCCATAACAATTAATCACCAGCGTCTGAGCTCCTTGTAAATGAAGTTACCTTTTCCCAGGTATCCCAGCAGCCCCCAGGAAATTACCTTTTGAGAAATGGCTGCACGGCTTCTGCAGCATTGGAGCAGCTTGTTTCCCATTTCTGTTTTTAATGGATGAAGCTGCAGCGTTTCCTCCAGTCGAGGCCCAAAGAACACAGCGCTGTCATTTTAATGAAGCACTCGGTTAATGACTCCACAGTCACTGATGGATCTGACGCAGTTATTCAGTCAAAAAAACGTCACAATAAGGCAATCAATGCATGCAAAAGCCAAATAATATCATAATAAATCAGGAATATGTGCATTTAGGGCATGTGTTTAACACTATCCATCCATTTAAGGTCAGACAGCGACTGTTCATGGACTAAAATAGGCTTGGTTTTATGGGAAACACTGTGGTCGTTTCACTTTCATGAGAAATTAGAAGAATATTCTGCCAATAAAAGGTTCAAAAAGCCACTGAACATCACCAGAAAATAACAATTTCTAGTCTATATCCCACATATAGTAATGCTTAAACCTTTCTAAGGCTATGTTGATCCTCTGGAAGCGCCTTAGGTTAAATAATGGACTTCAACTGAAACACTGTTCAACAAAGTTCATGTAAAATGGATGAAATCTGGGAGCATTATCCTGCAAATAAACTAGAAACAGCATAAAATGAGACACTTAATTCATGAAACAGCTACAGAATATCATTAAAAAAGTAAAAATGTGTTTTTATTGCACACGTTTGACAGATATTGATTGTTTTAGACTTTGCTTTGAAAATATAACCTTGGAAAACTTCTAGGTTTCAGTAAAGGACAAAAACGTACTAAAATGAAAGCATTTGTTGTAAAATAACATTTAGTTAAGAATTGTAAGATCTGAGATCATTATTATGCATGTAATTTATATAAAAGACAGAAAAGAAGACAGTCAATATATCAGAAGAAACATTGGATGTTATAAAGGTTCAGATTCACAAGACGAATCCAGCCGATATTAGTACTTTAGACAAGAAACAAAGCAGGGTTAAAGGATTTGTTTATGTAAGGAGGTGGGTGGAGTTAAGGAAATGGGTGGAGTCACTAAAGTAGGTAGAGACACCAGGATGACACATTGGTTTCAACTCATTCTAAAGCCTGTAGTTTGCATTTCTGTCATTGCCATGTTGGCCTTTCAAGCACCATATTTGGTAAAAAGGGGCAGAGCTGCAGGTGCTAATGCTAATTGCTAATTTACTGACTTGGTAAAATGGTAAACATTAAAAAGCTGCATAAAAACAAGCATGTGGCATTTCGTCGGTGTAACTTTACAGCCACCATTGACCTGTATAAAAATATTTAGTTCAACAAACAGAAGCTATGAGTTAACAAGAGAGTGAACTGTCAATCAAAGCTTCAATTCATGATTAAATCTGATTGATGCATCTAGACTGAGGAACCAATTAAAACCAATAACACCAGAATGAGTCCTGGGAAAAGCCTATTGAAATAATGTTTTTCAAGTCTGTTTCATTGTAAGTCGAAGGGAGTCGGGGCTTTATGGAGCCTCTGTTGGTCATCAGTGGTATTACACCTTCAAATACTGTTGAAATTGCTGTTTGAAGTTCTATTTAGTTGCTGATGTTTCTGCTTTCCCCCTTATCTTCTTTTTTAGTGTCAGATTGGTCTGACGTGAATGCTGAAGTTTATAAATCTGTCTTGTTTCATCAGATCCAGATGTCGTTGTTTAACCCTATAAAAATCATTTGTATCATTTGCTACACCAGGTTCTGATCAACACGATCAATGCTTCCCTTAAAAACCTGTTGTATATGACTCGATAAGTGTTTTCTGCCCCCTGAAGGATTATCATCCCACTGCAGCCAGTTTTTAGCCTTTTTCAACATGGCCACTATCGTTAAATCATCCTCACACTTTTTGCAGGAAAATTTTTGGTAATTTTCAAAAAGTTATGTTAAGAAGAACATTTAAATTGTTATTCTTTTTTTCTAAAATAAGTACTTCATGTATTGAAACAATGCATGTTACTTAAAAATGGATTCTTTATAGTATAGTGAACTTGTGCTTGCTACTGCAGGTATAAGGTGCTTTCTATAGATGCCCAGTGTACCAAATTGGATACGAATGTTTGTATCTTATTATTTGATATATGTTTTAAATATATCAAACAATTTTTTTGTTTAGATATTGTTAAAAGGTCTAATAAGCATCTTAATTTTAAAAAAATTGAATTTCGTGGCTGTTTTTTGATGGGTCAGGTTTTATAGGGTTAAAGGTCGTCTGATGGTGACACCGAGGTGAGTGTGATCGCCACTCTTCAAACCATCACAGCTGTTAATATTATAAACTGAGTGTTGTGGTTGAGATAATGTTGGGCTCAGCTGATACCTTTAGTCCCTTTAGTCCCATAGTTGTTTGGTGTGTGTTTCCAGGCCATTTGCAGGTTGTGTTTCTGAGATCTGAGGCGTTATCGACTGTGATGTGGCTCCAAGTCTCTGATCAGACACAAACACAAACCAGGACGGTATCTTGTCATAACAGCAGCGACATGAGGTGTTTTTGTTGTTGTCTGAGTCAGATAACAGCGATCTGAGATAAGGACTCCACCACCAATCACATCTGAGCTGCAGGTTTCATCTTCACATAACAAAAGCCAATTAGGTTTCATTAGCGTCGGCCTCAGTCTACCTCCGTTGCCCTGGCAACCAGTCAGGCTTTCACATCCGTGTGACTTGGACGTCTCTGACACGAACATGAGGTGGAGGGTCTGGGTTTGTCTTCAGTTTCTGAACCCCCTGAGACTATGAATCATTTTAATGATTCACTTATTCAGTCAATAAACCCTTAAAATACAGAAAACAATACATCCAAACACCAGAGAATAACATAAAAACCAGTGAATATGTGCATTTAGGGCATGTTGTTAACACAGTCCATCCTAGGAAACAATTTATGGTCAAACCATGACTGTTTAATGGAGTAAAATACATTTGTTTTTATGGGAAAAACGGTTGTGTTTCACTTTCACCAGATCTGAGACGAGTAATCTGTCAATAAAAAAAACAGAAGCGTGCCATGGCTCAGGTGGTATTGTTGCGGTCATCTCTTATTGGTTACACAGGGAGTCTGTGTGTCATTATGTGTTTTATTTGTCTGAATTGTGTCCCAGTATGTGGTCTGGGTCCGGGACCAGCGGCTCTGTTTGATCCAGATTAAGAGGCTTTTTAATCTGTGTCGTAGCTGAACCAGGGCCAGTTAATGATGTTTCTGACAGAACGCTTCCCAGTGAGACTTGGACAGATGCTGACGCTCTAAAAACCACGGTGGCTGTTGAATTATTTCAGTGCATCTGTCCCCGTCGTCGGTTCCAAACCGGTGAACTCATTAGGCGACGCTGCCATGCCGAAGCTCATTAACCTTGGTGGAGGTGAAGGAGCTGCGGCGTTTTACCTGCTGATGCTCGCAGCAGTGATTAATGAGGGGGGGGTTCTGTAAACAGGCAAAGGACGCCTGGGGGGCGCTTTGTTCTGCCCTGGGGGGGGGCGCGTCCGCATTCAGTATCCCGTCTGAAAGTCGGGCAGGGGGGATCGAAGGTATTAATGTGAACATGAGCGCGGGGGCCGTCCCAGGGCGCCGCCATGATGTAATTACATGTTCTGTCATTATTCATATTCACAAGCGTTCATTCACCACAGGATGACCACGGAGAACCGAAAATGATGAGAAAACGCCAGGGGTTGGGAAAATACACTATGACGCAAGGAAGTAGAAAGGACGGAAACAGGAAGTAGGAAGTAGACAGAGGGAAACTGTACATGTCCGTCAACTGTAAAATCTTTCAAATGAGCAAAATAAGAAACACAAGTGTAAAGATGAGGAAAACAAGCATCATAATGAGCAAAATACACAAAAAAACCAAAGACAAATGCAACAAAATGAACAAAACACATTCTAATGTTTTCTGTGGTTTTGGTTCTAATGGTGTTAGAGTCTGGAGGTTACGTTAATAGTGTTATTAAGAAGACAAGTAAATCACAATGTGCTGAGGCTGAAATCACTGCAGAAAAAACAGGTGTAATTTCCATGTCGACATAGACAATTAAAAACCCATTTTCAGTTCCAGGCTGGTCATACAATCCAAATGTTCTCTTACATAAGGTAAAGTCAATACATTTGACCATATAATCCATCTGTTTTCACTGTGTTGACATGTCGACTGAAAGATTATGGTCTGATCTGGGTCACTGCAGGTGTGTAACCACACTGACCCAGTAAAACCTGGGTTCAGTCCTGGGTGGTGGATTAAAAGGTTTTAGTGCTGATGTGGATTCACTGCTGGTGGTTTTACAATCATTAAAAACATCAGCTGAACAAAACATTTTATTGGTCAAATATATTTCATTTCTTTCTTAAAACCTGGTTCTTTAATCCAACTCCTTGAATTAGTTGTGGAATGACACTCAACCTGTTTGATAGCATTAGTTTAGATGTTTCTGTCAATACTGATGACATCTACATATTACCTGGTACGTACCTGGTGGACCTGGACCCACTAAAAACTAAACCTCCTTTTAAACTGATCTCCAGAGGGTTACTAAACTTTAGTTCCAGGTTGTTCCAGATGGTTTCTGGACTTTTGGTCCAGATAGTTACTGGACTTCAGTTCCAGTCATTCCAGATGGTTACTAGACTATGGTTCCAGATGGTTCTAGGTGTTTCTAGTTGTTCCAGATGGTTCTAGGTGGTTCTAGTGGTTCCGTCTCCCCAGTGCCTTGTCTCTCCGGTTGGTTTCCTTCTGGCTCTTGAAGCTTCTCCATCCTCTGGACTTCAGTTCCACATGGTTTTTTTGGTGGTTCCAGATAATTCTAGGTGGTTCCAGATGGTTCTAGTGGTTCCATCTCCTCAGTGCCTCTTCTCTCCGGTTGTTTTCCTTCTGGATCTTAAAGCTTCTCCATCCTCTGGACTTTGGTTCCACATGGTTCATGGTGGCTCCAGTTCTTCCAGATGTTTCAAGGTAGTTCCAGCTGTTCCAGGTGGTTCTTGGTGGTTCTAGTGGTTTCGTCTCCTTGGTGCCTCTTCTCTCTGGTTGTTTTCCTCCTGGATCTAAAAGCCTCTCCATCCTCTGGACTTTCCTCATGTTTTCTGTTTCCTGATGCTTCTAATGAAATGTGACCTTTTCAGCGTCGCAGCCACAGATTTGAACATTTGTTTCGTTCTCTAAAAGGCATCGCTCTGAATAATTCAGCTGTTGTGTTTATTTCTGGGTAGTTTCTATTATTCAACCGGTGGCAGAGATTGTGAATCTGTATGAAAGGCTCCTTTCTTCCAGTTGTGATGGGTTGTTTTTTTCCCATTTGATGCTTTTTAAATGGATGTGAGTGAATGAGTGGAGGTCTGTCCGAGTGCTCTGAGCAGGTCTTAGATTGGTGTTTCAGAGCTGAGTGCTTTATGGAGACACTGAAAAACAACACACTCTCAGGTCCATGTTTACGCAGGGAAACGCACAGAAAGTTCAGCAGAGTTGGGTTTACGTGGTAAAACTGGACCATGTGGACCGTCTACAGAACCTCAGAGTTCTGCAGGTTTACGTGTCCAATGTGCTCCCACTGTCGTCCACATGGTTTAAGACTAATGTTCAGTTTTCTAACATGCAGTAGAAAGTGAGATTTTCAGCGTTTTGAACGACCAACTTTGCTGTATTTCACCAACAGAGACAGGTCCAGATTTTAATGCTGTAACGCATTCATTAAAAGTCAACACAGACACACGTTCAACACTTTTGAGTCATTTTCCACCTGAGGACGCTGATTATTGTACATGTTCGGGTGGAGTTTGTGTTTGTTCTCAGGACAGTTCAGATTAACGAACACCTGTACTTGAACAACATCAGATGGAAATACGACGGACTATGATGAAAATGGACCATAGATCAGGAACATACAACGTCTCATTTAACCCTTCATTATCCGCCCATAGAGATCCTTTAATCTCCTAAAGTGCATAATATGCACAGTACTGTAGTAATGTCAAAATGATTTTCATACAGTTTGTTTTTAAGTTTGTTACATTTTTTTTTAATTTCATCAACTTGAGCCATGAACAAAAATAACAAATACTCAATAACAGTCATATTAATAACTGCCACCTCTTGCCAGTGCAAAAACTTTTAACCGAAAAAAGAGTTTTGGCGAACTTGTTGTTTTTCCATTAGGTACATTTTTATGTGTAAGGGTCAATGGAAAAGTAACTACTTATTAGCACCAACAGTGGTTGATATGCATTATTATTTTTTGTGTTAGGTCAAATGTTAAATGCTAAAATTTGTCAGTGGGCATTGTGTACTCACTTGGTCAAAGGGTGTTAGTGTAGGAATTTAATAGTGTTTACAATGTGTTGATTTTAGTGGATGGGTCAGAATAAAAAAAATCAGGCAGAAATAAACAACTTTTGAATTCTGACCTAAAACAAATAGTGAAAAGTAATCATATAATAACCATAATATCATATTGTTGTGTATTTTGTTGTGTGTGTGTGTGTGTGTGTGTGTGTGTGTG
>JAPTYQ010000015.1:33938138-33949302 GCA_029814465.1 Ostorhinchus cyanosoma | reverse complement strand
GTGTGTGTGTGTGTGTGTGTGTGTGTGTGTGTGTGTGTGTGTGTGTGTGCGTGTGTGTGTGTGTATGTGTGTGTGTGCGTGCGTGTGTGTGTGTGCTGGTCCAGGTGTGACAGGCTGGTGATTGCCACAGCTGTTCGTCATCCTGTAATCAGAAGGCTGGTTTATCTGTACCTCCGACCTGCACTCGTCGTCAGATCGTCACGGTAACCTCTGTGTTCCTGGATCTCAGTCTGACTGCACAGCCTCCTTCTGACCTTCATCTTGTTCCATTTTGTTTTGATCAAGTCTCCTTGCCTCCACCGCACGCCCACAATCCTGAGCGTCGAGCCAGAAAACCTCTACAGCCTTTAGTTCAGAAGACCTGTGCTCTGCAAGCCTTATTATTCTGAAGAGGTTTTTTTTCCTGTAGTCATTAAATGGTAAAACATTATCTGAGTTTTGTTTCTGCATATGTTGGATCCAGTAAAAGTGTATTTAAAACATAGAGAATGATTAAGAAAATGGGCAAAAGTGAATAAATTAATGAGCAAAAAAAACTACAAATTTATAAAATAACGAACAAAAGAAGAGAATTATCAAGGAAATGAATAAAATCTTTTAAAAAATTGAGGGAAATACTCATTAAAATGAGTAAAGATTAAGAAAAGAAACATGTCAACTGTAAACATGCCAACAGGAGCTGGAAAGGAATCGCACAAATGCGTTTCCACTGGTACCGGCTCGATTCGACATTACCGGAGTGCGTTTCCGTTACAGGATAGACGTGAACGTCAAAGCGGGACGGCGCATACTTCAGTGTTTTCTGCTCAGGAAATTCCGGATAAAATCGTTCGTTTCATGTTGTCTCGTCTGAATTTTTACATCGGCCGTCAAGGGCTGAATCCCCTGGACCAACCATGGTGTAGTTTTGGGCTGTCATCATGTGGATTCATGTACCACTATGTTTACTGTCAACTTCTGCATTCTGCATGCGACCTCACTTATTGATGACGTCGGTGTCCCGTTGTGTCCATAGAAATCCCTACCACTTGCGACTCCATTCCGAAGTGGACTTCAAAAACGAGTGAACTCCAAAACGAGTGCTAGTTGCCAACATGGGGACTTTGGGACAGGCCCTAAGTTTGTATTTGTCATTATTTATAGGTTATACTGTTATTTTATGGGTTTTATGTTGGTCTGAATGTGGAACTTGAGCTATAGTGAGCTTAACCCTGTTTATTATTAATATATCATCAGTGTTACTTTTGCCAGACCAGACCCTTCGGGATCGGACCGAACCCTTTGGGATGGGACCGGTTTTTGGTCTGTGGGCCATATGTTTGACCCCAGTGTTTGTTGGTGTAAATGCAGACGTGCTCCACTGGTTCTGTGGAGGTTCTAATGCTGTTGTTTTGTGATGATGGTTTGATGCTGAGGACAGGGCTCCGCCTCCTGGTGTGAGTTCTGCTTCATTTACCCGTTGATGAATTCATGGCCCATTCAGAGGCTCCAGAGCCTCCGTCTGAATTCCTAAACAGACAACATTAGCATTCATCTGCATAGGAGCTTTAAAGAGCTGCAGCCACCACCGCCTCCACCACCAGTACAATCAAACTGGCACAGAAGTCAGACAGACGTTACATCAGCGCTAAAAATAAGAACCATCTGCATTTCAAACATCCAACAGCCTCAACCAAGCAGTCAGCGAGTCCCGTCAACAACAACAACGACAATGACCTCGATGACAATGACAACCACAACGACGTCCATGATGATGACCTTGACCACAACGACCACAGTGACAACCACGACAACAACCACGATGACCAGCACTACGCTCAAAACGACCTCGACCACAACGACAACTACCTCAACCACAACAGTCACTTCCTGTCAGGGTCTGAGGACCAGGAGGAGGAAATTAGACTTTAACCAGTGAAACAGAACCAGACATAAAAACCAGGAATTAGAAAAGATGATATGATAACAGTATAAATGTATAAATGTGCAAAAAACACCTACCTGAGCTAATTATCTGCAGCAGACAGACCATAGAATACATAGAATATATTAATGCTAACATCAGCTAATGCCACTATGGTCGTCTGGATATTGAATGAATCACAGTACACTTCAGAATTATTATTACTATTATTATTATTATTGAGATGAATGACGATGTGTGTTTTTCATTAAACTGTCAGTATTTTTGTCCATATTCTGTCCATGTTTTTGGCGGGTTTTTTCCCCGATTTCCTCGCGTTCATTGGGCGTCAGGTTGCCGTGGCTTCTCGCCGTCTTTTCGCTCTGTTTCCAGTGTGTGTCTTTGACTAATGGATCCTCTGGTCCATTACTCCCAGACCCGCCGCTCTCATCTTCCCCTGTTTTGTGAAAGCTAAAGCCAGTGCAGTGCGTTCTGGGAGCGTGGCGAGCCGCAGGGCGACGGATCGGGTATCGTCGGCGGCTGCAGAGTCGACCCGGTTATCAGGGAGCAGGAGGACGCGCTCCTCCGAGAGGATGTGGCCGCCATTATCTCTGTCACCTGACACAGGGGACGCCGCCACCATACATCAACCAACCCCCCCCACCCCACCCCAACCCCAATGCTGCTGCCGAAGCCCCAATGCCACTGCCTCCAGCTGCTGGAGTCTCCGGAAAACCACATCAGATAGCGCCTGCCACTTAGCCAATCACACGCCTTATCAGCCAAGACAAAGAAAACACGCAGGCTTATCTGCAAAAATACATAAAAATGGAAAAAAGCTGTAGTTTTATGTTCGACGTGTTCATCTTCCTGTTCTACATCCGTGTTTACATGAGGCTGGTCTGATACCATCTGAGCGCGCTCAGTGCCTCGGTTCAATGTCTTTATCAGTTTGGAGATGAGTTTTACAGCCGGTGGAGGTTAGGCCTCCTCCCCCTCCGCCTCATCCTCATCCTCTTCTTCCTCACCCTTTTCCTCCTCATCCTCTTCCTCCTTTTCCTCTTCCTCCTCCTCATCTTCTTCCTCCTCTTCCTAATCTTCTTCTTCCTCGTCATCTTCCTCCGCCTCTTCCTCCTCCTCCTAAAAAATAATAAATCAATGTAGTTTGATAAATGACAGTGGATGGAGACACTTAGTTTTTTCATTATATATTCAATAGCAAATAAAATTAACAAAACAATTTACAAAATAATAAGTAACATGAAAAAATAAGCATAAAATCTAATTGTTTATACTATAAATGTGTAAAATCATCCACTAACAGCAGCAGAACGATAATAAAACCATCATTCATCGTTGGCCATGAATCCCTCATTGCTCTCCACCATGTTGAAAAGGTCAAAGGTTATTTCCAGCTCATTTGTTTTCCAGTTCTTCAGTGGAAAATACGATGTGAGGGGGTGTTCAGGTGCAATTTTCCACATTGTAACTAATATTTAACAATATTCCCACAGTAGATGAAGGCAGCATAAGCCCTGTCCCGTTCTTCATATTGAACCTTCAAACTTTGTTTCTGTTCATGTTCTGTTTGCTGATAAAGTTCTTAATTGAAGTGTCTGAGTTTAGTGATAACAGAAGTGATGTTTGGCCAAATATGACCTTCCTGGCTTTACCTCATCATCTCATTGGTCCAATACCAACTGATTGTTGTACAAAGCATCTTGTCGTACAGGATGTAAATGTGACGCTGTTCCCATGGTGATGGGGCCGGGTTTTGTGTGTTTGAAGTGGATTGGACTCATTACGTGGTGACCATCTGACCTGTGGGCTTCAAACAGCTGCTCTCTGAGACACCCAGGCTTCGCTGTTACTACTGCCATCGGGCCTTTGAAGTCACTCTTTGTAGCAGCAGAAGAAGAAGTCTGATCCCAGCTGCTCCGGACTTCGCCACTTGAAGGAAACAACGCTTTTGAAATGAAGATGTGACGAACAGACGCTGGAAAAGATGCTGGTGTGATGGAAGCTTAAAACTGGCTTGACATCCCATCCTCTGTTAAAGGAGATATTTTGCTTTTTTAAGTGGAATTCATTTTCAAGCATTTCCCTGTGTTGCCTACATAAACTGTAAATGCTCTGCTTAGGTCTGAATTCTTCACTCATTCAACTCCACAGGTCCATCTTCAACCTTATTTCTGAGTAATGACACCAGAAAGGTGGTTTGAAGCGCTGGCCCTTTAAATGCACATGACCCACTTCAGGCCCCGCCCCCTCCAGGTTGTTGGCTGTGCTGCTCTGTCCCATTCAACCAACAACTGAACATTTTAGGTAATCAGCTCGAAGTTTGGACATATTTTCAGTTTTTACTCCAACCACTGCTGCTGATCAACAATTATGTCGTACTCAGAAATGTTCGTCGGAAGTCTGGACCTTATATGTGCAAGTGTTATGACAAAACTAGTCAGAGATGTAACAAATTAAGCAGCAATTAAAACAGGTTGTAGAAATCCACTTGATTTTTGCCAAAATGAATCTAAAGATAGCTTTGCAGCACCTGAAGGGTTCAAACTCCAACTGTATGAACCATTAGGGTCCAAATACACAAATAAATGAACCACAGACTACTAAAAGTGGGTTTAGATAAATATGAGCCCTTTAAGGTTTGACTTCCTGGTGTTAAAATGCTGCAAGAGTTCACTCACATTCATATTATTTCACACAGACATTTCTAGAAACATTTGAACAAAACACGGAACATAACGATGGATGTACATCAGCAGAAAAAACACAGACTTGTTTCTTTAGAATCTTTAGTTTTCTCCATTTTTCAACTCAAAACACTGTTTTCATGTTGAAAATATCTTTGTTATTGTGGGCGTAAACCTCCACCTGTGGCCCCTCCTCCAGACGTCCCTCCTGCCCCGCCCCTCGTGTCGGGGTGTCACCGTCTGCTCCAAAGCGCCGCCGCTCCTCAGTAAAAGTGCAACCCGAGTCCTTTGACAATTAGCCGAGCTGCAGATGGGTCGATGGTGATACATTATAGATGAGATGTTAATTGATTTGGCTGCTGAGTGTGAGGAGTGTGTCTGGTTACCGCGGACGACCGACTCAGGACGCACAACGACAAACCCGTCACATTCACACACTGAACGGTGGTCAGCGGCGAGAAGCACAACAGGGATGCACAACAGGGACACACAACACAGACACACAACAAAGGGATTAAACTGAGCTTTAACAGGTAACACAATCAAAAACAACAAAAACAGACACGACTCATTAAAGTTTCATTCAGTTTCTGATTGAAAAGTCACTATATTAATTCCATACATTTAACTCTGTCCATACATTATCCCTCTGGTTTCATAGAGGTCCTTTAATCACCTAAAGTGTGTAATCTGCACAGTGTCATAATAATGTGACTTTTTTTTCATAGTTTGATTTAAACTTTTTAAAACATTTCTGTATTTCATCAACTTTATCCATAAACAAAAATACCAAATACTCTTTTAAATGCTATGTTTGTAACGTAAACAAACTATATTTTTTAATGCCAAAAAAACCCCAAAAACTTTTTTGTCAGTCTACATCATAAAAATTGTATTAGAGTTTAGTTTTTTCACCCATCATATGTCAATGATTAACTTCAACATTGGTTAATATACATTATTATTTTTTGTGCTTGGTCAAATGTTAAATGCTAAAATGTTTGTACTCGCTTGGTAGAAGGGTGCTAGTGTAGGAATTTAACACTGTTTACAATGTGCTGATTTTAGAGGATAGGTCAGAAATCAAGGACCGTCCTGAGTAAATGAGTAGATGATAGAGTCCAGGTGTGTCCACAGGTGAACTGATGGTGGCTCTGATTGGATGAGTGGAGCACCACGTATTTAAAGGGGGCGGGGTTTTCCACATGTTTCAGTCTGGTTTTCTGTAATTTCTTTGCCCTGTTCAATTCTGGGTTTGTTTGGTTTTAGTTTTCTGGTCCTTGTGGATCTACTCTGGACTCATCTTCTCGTCTGTTTCCTCCACATCGACTTGCCAGACTCACATTAAAACACAAACATCAGGTCTGAGGCGTCAAATACTCAAAACACTGTGGTTTTTAGGTCACGGTTCAAAACTGAAAACAGAGAAAAACAACCCAAATCCAGACGTGACCTGTGAGTTTATCTGAGTCCAATCCAACCAAAGGAGACAGTGTCAGTTCCAGATGATCCGGGTTTAGACAGAACGTCTTCATCCACAGCAGGATCCCAGACGTTATACCATCACAGTCGTTTTCACAGTTCAGTCATTCAGTAAAAGAGTAAAAACAGACATCCTCGCAATTAATTAGTGACAGATTGGAGGTGTTTCTTTTTTCTTATCAGCAGTGGCTGAAAACGATGCAAAAGTGCAGAGTTTAAAGTCAAATACCAACAAACAGACCCTTGCATCATGATAAAATCCAGGTCACGGATTATTATCAGGTGACCCTGTGGGCGGAGTCAGCGTGGTACAGGTTTGACTGATGTCGTCCTCTGAGTCCCAGGGGTCAGATCAGGTGACCCCCCCCCCTCCGGTTTTTGTGACCTCTGTTTGATGACTCCTCCATGTATTTCACCTGGAAACTATTGCCACGATGATGGCACGATACAGCTGGGAAACGTCTAAACCTGCTAAATCCACTGGTTCTGATTCATATTCACATCATTTCTGAACAAGGAATCCTGGGTAAAGATCAGAAAATGAGCTTAACTCAGGTAAAGGTGCTGCTGTGAATCTGCATCTGTTTCAGGTTCATAAAAGTGTACTGTGAGTATATGTTTTGGGTTCCTTTTCTTCAGTGGTTTTGTTTTACTGTGTGTTTTAGGGTCAAAACAGGGCGGAATAACAGAAAAAGACAAAGAGGGGATTTGAAGTTTGACGGGTTTCGACTAAATAAGGCTCAGAATGCACATCAGTAAGAGATTTAGGATGTTGAACATGAACTGTGAACTGGAACACACTGAACAACAACAAGGATTTGAATTTGGGCCAGTAGTTTTTGTTTTGGGGCTCTGTTGTTCTAAATCAGTCCAGCTGCTTTTTGGCACCTGGTTGAACTCCAAAAAGCAGTTACACAGTCCAAACTCGGTAAAAACACAGTTAAAAAAAAAAAAAAAAAGAAAAAGGAAAACCAACACAACATTAGAGATGACAATAAAAACAAAAACCACAAGGAAAATGGTGTAAAAAAAAAAAAAAAGCCCAAACCGTCTATTTTTATAGAGTTGTTTTCACTCACTACGCTGTGTTTCACCCCCCCCATTCCACAGGCAACGGGGGGTGAAGTGAGCATGCTCAGATGTCTATGGAAGGAAGAAGGACTATTCTATCAGCATGTTTGGAAATGTTAACTATTGAGGAAATGGTTGAATCGTTATGAATATTTAAAATAAATCAGGCATTCAGAACGATCACCACAGACGTGTCAGAGGTTAAAGGGTTAAATATGAAACAGATGAACCAACAGGAGAAAACAGAAATATATAAATACTGTTTCTGGGGGAGGGTTTTTGGATCCATCTGACTGTTTTTGTCCATTCAGGTTGAATTCACAGTGAATTTCATAAACCATTCAGATGTAATGGTTCTGTGTTTTCACTCTCGGACTCAGAAGGGTTAATGGCGCCGCTCTGCTCCGGAGCCTCGACCCGATCCGCCACCGTCTCATTATGAGGCGTTTTAATCAACATTCTGGAGGCTGGGCGCGTAAACGTCTCAGGTAATTGGACGACACTATCATCTGAAGGCAATTTCAGAGGCAGAAAAACAGAAAAACAAAGACCTGATTGGAGTCGGAGCCGAAAATGGAACTAACTCTGCCGCAGTTTCCCGTTTCATTTGGTCTTCAATGACGACCTCGACATGAAACCACAGTGAACACATGGACGATAGGACTCTGCCTCCTGTATCTATGGAAACAGGAATCCTAGATACGAACGGTCTCATCTGTCAGTCACTTTTTTAACCCATAAAGAAACCAAAACCATCTACTTCTATAACCTAAAAGTTCAAAGTGTGCATAATACGCTCACCCCGATACAGGACGGTTAAAATTGAGTATGTCCGAGCTGTTGCAGAATTTGGCGTTAACATCTACTTTGACCTGAGGAACAGAAATGATTTTAAGTTGCTAAAAGTTATCGAAACACATGTTGATCCAAATATCTGCATTTTATTTTTTCCTTCTTCAACCCATTATTGGGCAAGTGACTATTTTTTTGTAATTTCCGCAAACATTAAACATGGGGCTAATCCTGTGCCTCAGTGAGGTCAAGAGGCATGTTGGCTTTTATGACACTATAAATTCTGAAACTGTAAATAGTAAATATGAGTGATTTTTCTCAGTTTATGGCCTTATAACAGTTCTTTTATGGCATGGGTTTACTTTTTAACAAGTGCTGTTCAGATGTTTTACGGCAAGAGGAAGGAGACTGTTGTCATGGCAGCCAATGAGGCGGTAGATGATGATGGCTAATAGCACACTAAGGTTGAAACTTTGAATTTCAGAGTATTTTATTGCGTGTCCTATAATGGGTTAAACGATTCTGTTGCTAAACATAGACTTTATGATGTACATGTGATCATGGGACCAGACAGTGTCCATATTCGGTCATTTCATTTCCTGTGTGTTCATATTGAAGTAAACTGTGGTGGAAACATCTCCTCAGTCGTTCATGAGGGCATTTGAGTGTGAGAAGAGTTTCAGGTCCAGCTCCGATCAATAAACCCAATCAGAATGAGCTCTGCCAGCGTGGTGCGTTCACTTCCTGCTGGGACATTCGATCAACCACTCATTAAAAGATGAGTCTGTAATAAGAGGGAACTGCCCATCAGGATGGCTTTGATTGATCCAGAGTGTTGATTTAGACCAGTGTTTCTCAACGGGGGCTTTGGGACACCATTGGAGGGTGTTTGGAACGACAAAGCTGAGAGGGGGGGCACTGAGACTGAGATGGGGCCCATTAGTCTGTATGAATATCAATATCAAGCAGCATGTTATGTCAATGGTGAATTTCTGTGTTGTTAGTTTTTGTTTATTTGTTGCTTTTAAACATTTTTTTTTATTTCTACTTCATTTTAGTCCATTTTTGCATGTAGTTTTTTACAGTATTTATTTTGTAAATTTTTTGTTCATTTTATTTATTATAATATATGAACCCAGTGTATCCTCGCACTGTCGGTGATCCAACTCCATGGGTTTTGCTGGTAAATCAATGTTGTAGAAGATGACAGTTTTTCCACAGTAACTATGGAGCCTCTGAACGACCAAATAGGTCCTATCCGATGACCATGAAAAGATGAAAAACTGTATTTACGCTAATTATTCACACATATTGATAAGATTAATGGATGAACAGGTAATAAGCAGTGGTGGATGGTTTAGGTTGATGTTTGGATCTGTCAGGGTTAAAGAAAAATAATGATATAACACTGACCTCCACATTTAATATATAAAAGGATGTAAAAACCAGACCTCTCATTGGTCTTGTCTCCATGTGGTCGTTACTGTGGAAACGAGCCTCTCCTCACACCGGTCCACCTTCTAGACTCGTCCTCCATGAGCTGCAGGTTTTACTGGCTGCTGACGAGCCCAGAGGTGTATCATGGGAGTTTGTTCACGGCTGACTGATGCCTTCATCCATCATAGTGTTTATCGGCATCCGGCGGCAAGTGACGGCAGTGGCGGTCGGTGTCCTACAGCTGTCCGTTATGTAAAGAACGCCGTTGTCTGCCGATACAGGGACAGAACCCACGACCTTTAACAGAGGAAAACTTTAACATGGACAGGGTCATGGCGACCGTTATCAACACCTGGATGGTCACAGTGTGATGATGATTAGAGGAGCTCATCTTCATCTTCATATGTGTTATGGTGTTGGTTTTATTTCCACTGTTCAGTCTGTTGGGTTTAATACACAAATAAAACCAGAGTGAACAATGTCCTTCTGTTACCGAGACACTGAGGACTTGGATCTGGATCTGGTTCTGGTTCTGGATCTGGATGGAGGTTTCCATGGCATTGTCATGATGACGATGTGATGCTGAGGATGAACACATAGTTTTGAGATGTGACCAAATGATGGAAGTGAAATGGACTGAATGTAGTTGCGATCTCCGTGGTGGTCTCTGTGTTTACAATCTCTATGTTTGCGATCTCCGTGCGTGGTCTGGGTGTTTGCGATGTCTCCAGCGGCTTCTGAACAGGCTGAGGCGTTGGATTGATGTTCTTTTTGAAGCTGATTACAGAGTCTCTGCAGCTGGACGATAGCAGCTGTAATTATACTATTAATCAATTGTAATGCATTGGTTTCTGGAGCCGAATCGGCCGATGTCAAGATGAATTAGCTCATTCTCTGAAACAAGGGCATCCCTGACTCACTGTGCATTATCTAGACTCTGAGCCGCACAAACTGGGCTCCATCATCACACAAATGGAACCATTATTCATCCACTGGTTCAGCTTTAACGGAAGCGAAGCCAGATCTGGGATGTGGGTGGAGCTTGTACATCTGGGATCATCGGCTTTTTTTCATCAGTTACACATGAACTCAAATATCAGATGAAATGAATGAATACAGGTTTATTTCTGTGGTGGAGAAAAACCTGCAGATGATGATGATGACAATGAAGATGATGATGATGATGATCATCATCATCATGATCATGATCATGATGATGATGATGAATATGCATCAGAGTTCTAAAATATAATAGTCAAACTTGACTAAACTAAAAACTTTAACAGATGATGATGAAAAAGTAAAAAACACCTTGAAATTACCAAAACTAAACCACAGCTGACCCAGATCTAAACCAAATCTAAACCAGACCTGACCCAGATCTAAACCAAACCTGACCCAGATCTAAACCAGAACCGACCCAGATCTAAACCAGACCTGATCTAGATCTAAACCAGACCCAGGTTGAGGGCTGGTGTGGTCCAGACCTTCTGGATGTGGGTCATGTGACCTCAGCAGGTGTCATATGATGGAACATCTTTGTCCTGAATCAGTTCTGAGTATGCGGAGCTGCTGTCCACCAATATGTCCATCAACATTAAGAATCACCCGGAGAATCATTGGCTGTGTTTCCCTAAAATCCCTAAATTCTGCTTCAGATTAACTGGAAAAAGTCACAGGTGAATGAACAGTGGTGCGGTCAGTAGGCAGCACTGTAGGCGGTGCTGGTGTGGTCAGTAGGTGGCGCTGTGGGCAGTGCTGGTGTGGTCAGTAG
>JAPTYQ010000015.1:33888499-33901481 GCA_029814465.1 Ostorhinchus cyanosoma | reverse complement strand
ACTGATGGGCCAGTGGGTCAACAGGCTTATGGTGTTTGAGAAGAAAATATTTGTATTAAACCCCAAAGTCTGGACTGGGAATGCATGATTTGTTGTAAATGTTATATATGATATGTGACTCTATTTATTCAGAAATGTCACAAACAAACTTAAACTGCATAAAAAAGGCAAAATGTGACTTTGATTTAGCAAGTTCTCCTCTGACCAGCGTCACTGAATCCGTATTATTATTTAAAAAAAAACAAAAAAACATTTCCCTTTTGTGGACCGTTTATATTACAGCCTTGTTTAAGTAATTATATAGGCTAATAATTACACAGGCTGATACTATGATGACTATTTGATTGTTTAGTCTAATTAAAGGGGATGTGAATGTGTGTTAAAGCTGTAATAGTACATGGACCTGTTGAACCTGGACTCTAGTGGTTTACAAATGAACCTCTAACCTGATGCTCACTCTGTAGCCAATCACACCTTTAGTACTGCACATGAAGTACTTGTACCTGATTTGGAGTATTTTTACCTGTTCTGGAGTATTTGTACCTGTTCTAGAGTATTTGTACCAGTTCTGGAGTATTTGTACATGCCTGTATCACTAGTTTTATTTAAGTAAAGACTCTGAATCCTTCTACCTTTTGTGAATGTAGTTTAACTATAAAACAGATGAGTAATGGTTCAGGTTTACCTTGGTACATTCAGATTTCAAACTCTAGTCGTCTACAGGTGACAGAAACATATAATTCAAAAGCTTTGTTTGTCAAAGCCTGACCTTTATCTCTGCAGATCTTCATTCACGGTGGCGTTTTGTTGACGTTTCCATAGAATCTGTCATTTCTGCTTCGTGTATTAATTCCGTGAACATTAGTCTCTTCATTCAACACATTCTGTTCACATTCACATCACTCTCATTAGTAGGGTTAGTAGTTTGAACTGTAGGCACTTTATTTATTGGTTAACCTGTTAGTTAAACAGGTTCTAGTGTAGCAGGTATATTATTTGTCAGTTAACCTGTTAGTTAAACTGGTTCCAGGTTGACAAGTATGTTGTCTGGTTAAATTGGTTCCAAGTTCGTAAGGACATTATTCTTGATAACCTGGTAGTTAACTACTTCTGGGGTTGGCAGGTACATTATGTAGGCCTATCAGTTAACCTGTTCCACTTGTTCTAGGTTAGCAGATATGTTATTTGTCAATTTACCTGTTAGTTAAAATGGTTCCAGGTTGATAAGTACATTAGCTGTTAGTTAACCTGGTTAAACTGGTTCCAGGTTTGGAAGGACATTATTCATCAGATAACCTGGTAGTTAAACTACTTGTGGGGTTGGTAGGTTGCATTATGTATCAGTTAACCTATTAGTTAAACTTGTTCTAGTTTAGTAGATACCTTATTTATCAGGTTAAGTTTCTGCAGTTTTGGTTCTGGTTTAACTCTGCTTCAGTGTCTGCAGTGAGGAGCTGTCCAACAATGTGGTGCTGAAATGTTGTGCGCGCCCCCCCCCCCCCCACACACACACACACACACACACACACACACACACACACACACTCAGACAGTGGGTTGTTTGTGTGTCTGTGTGAGTCCTCGGTCCTGTCCACTGTGCCTCTGTTGTGGTGTCTTCATCCTGTCGGTCCACCGGACCGGCTCTTGTCTGGACCGGGGGGACAGCGGACAAAGCCCCGGCTCCAGAGCCCCAGAACCCCGCAGACAGACGGACGGACTCGGTGTGGACGCCGTGGATCCGGATACACCCACACTATGAATTGTTGCTGCAGCTGCGGCTCCGTGGATGTTTGTCACGCTCGATTATTTTTCACAGTAAATACAGAGTAAGGAGTGAAATTACGGCTGGAGGACTGAAGGAGAAGAGGAGGAGGAGGAGGAGTGGGGAGGTGGTGAAGAGGTGGAGGTGAGGGAGGAGAGAGAGAGAGAGAGTGAGGGAGTGTCGGAGTGTCGACGTGGGAGCGTTTCCCTCCTTCACACCGTCAGACTGTTCCGTTCCTCCCGCCGGACCGGAGCCTCGTCGGCACCGGAGGACAGGTTCTTATCCCGGCTCTTTGTGGGTTTTTCCCGCGGCTCTGACGCGCCCTCGGCGGTCACTCGGATTTACATCTCCCGGCTGTGGATCATGGATGTACCGCTGCTGCTGCGCGTCTTTTTGGCGGTGAGCGCCGCGTCCGCCGCCTCTCACTGTGAGTATGCGTTCACCTACAGCTCACCTCCAACTTCACCTGAGCTCTGTCCGCCCGGGGCCGCCGGCCGGACGGGCTGCGGAGCCCCGGGCTGCGGACCCCGGGCTGCGGTGCCCCGGGCCGTCCGTCCTCTGGGGGACCCGGAGCCCGCAGAAGGAGCGTCGGTGCTTGGCGGTGGAGCCTCTGTGTGTCCGTCTGAGTCAAGTTCCAGCTGAAAGTTGAATGATTGTGTTGTTAGAGCAGAGCAGGACTGAGGCAGAGATGAAGGTCAGCAGCAGCTGTTGTCCTCCTCATCCACATCTGGAACAGCTGGTCGGTGGCGCAGGCGAAGCCGCAGCTGCGTGTTTATTAGCGCCACATTTATCACGTTTATTAAAATGAGTGGGAACATGAGGGATGAGCTGGAGTGGAGTGTGATGTCCAAGTTTACAGGCCGCTAGGGGGCGCGTTTGTGTCAGAACTAAAGCTGGAGGACAAATGATGAACGCACAAAGCTGTAGTAACAAGAAGAAATGGGTTTGAGCTTTTACCTGGATATTCCACATCTGTTTGATGCTGAACAGCTCAACGAAAAAAAAATAAACAGGCTCATTTCAGGAGCAGTATTATCATTTCTATGGTTTTGTATGATTCAGTTTGGGATGTATTGTGATATTGAACTAATAATGGTTCTTCTATTGTTGAACTGCAGAGCTTTGGTGGTTCTGTATTTCCACAAAGGTTTGATTCAAAAACCATGTAGTCCATTCTGCATAACACAAACACATCCACTAAAATATACAGAAATAAATAACATCCTTCATAAAGAACAGTTGGACATGTAAGATACAAATAGAATAGTTAGAACACCGAATTATTACTTAAGTATTATTTATTCTTTATGTCTTTATTTACAATCTAAGTAAATAAAAGGTAACAGTCTCAGGCTCATGTTTGTCTTTTCCATTCAGTTAATTTGTGTTTGTACCATTTAGGCTGTTATGTAATAACAGTGATGATCAGTCAGTCCTAACTAAAGGTGTGAAAATGAGAAGAAAGGAATCACTGTTTGTGAAAATTGGGTTTTACATGTTTGGAACTTTAAGAAGAGCCTGAGAGGTTCCTCATGTGGAACCAGTTTCACGGTTCAGCAGTTCTGCTTAATGTGGAACCTCTTTGAGAACAGTCGTATGTGGAATCGTGGCGGTTTTACAGCCGGTGTGGCGTCGACCTTTACTGCTGTTGGTTACATGTATAAGGTACATTTCGCCATAAAAAGAACCATGGAGGTGTGAAAATGGTTCTGTGTGAACTAGAGGTCAACTGATGGTGGAGTTTGTAATTCACATATAGATGAAAAAATGAAAAAGACCATAAATAATTAACCCACAAACAGACAGGACTATTTTTTTGGTGACTTCTAAATGAAATTTTCTCTATATTTAATCTTTACAGAGGGATTTATCATCATTTATTCTAATATTACCTTCTGTATTTTCCATTTATCGGTGTAAATCCTGTATTTTCTTGTCTTTAATTCACTGATCATGTAGATGCTCATTAAAGCTCAGAGTAAATTCAAAGCTTATTATATCAAAACAGGGAAAACTGAAGGAAATGTGACTTTTTCAGCAAAATCTATAATTATTTCTACCTAAAAACAAGCGTCTGTAAGCACTGTCATTTGTCCATTAAGGGTTAAATATTCCGTGTATGAATACTCAATGATATATTTTGCAGAAAATGTCGGTTTTTCTTCATTTGTTTTCTGATTAGGTGTAATAACCTTTGAAATTATTCTCAGCTTTGATGAACATCTACATGGTTAGTGAACAAAATTGAAGAAAACAATAAAATACCCAACAAAATTATAGAAAACTAAACAAAATAAATTACAAAAACAAATAGAATAAGAAAATGAATAAAAATGAATACAAAAATTAGCAAAATAAGTGCCATGAATAAAATAAAAATGTAGATGTTTGTTTTCTCATGTTCAGTTAATGATATATTTGACTGTAAAGGTCCGTTTTTCTCCAGTTTTCTCTGTTATTAATATAATAACGTTTGAATTTAATCTGAGCTTTAATGAACATCGACATAATCAGTGAATTAAATATAGAAAATTTCAGGATTTACACACACAAAAAGTAAAATCCACGGAACAATATTACAATAAATGATGATAAATTGCCTAAGAAAAGGTTAAATATAGAGAAAAGTTTCCATAAAAGCACTGGGTCTTTAAGGGTTAATGAACAGATCTCACTGAGGCCAATCCCTCCCAAAACACTGACCCTGATGATGCTTTAGGTCACAGTAACATACACCTAAACGACTGAATCTGAATCACAATGTCAAAGTCATTAATCTTAAATCTAGACAGGACTTAAATTCATCCTTTTAGATATGACATCATTTTAGAGTATGTCCAGGTCATAAACCCAGTACTGGATCATTGGAAAACCACATCTTTGTCCCATTCAAACCTTTTCAATGACTGCAGCTGATTGTAATAAACCTGCAGTTTGATTTTTACATGAATAATGGTAATGAGGCTGTTCTGTTGTATTTATAACAGTGGAATGGAACCATGCATTATTCTCTAAACTCTATTTATATGTCTGATAGTAGAAGAAAAAGACACATTTATAGACATAGAATTTCCTAGAAAATACTGAAATATTCACCTAAAATAAACCATCTGCTATAGACAAAAACATATAATTAAGAAGTAAAATGGATGTGATATGACTTTAGTATGTAAATCAGAATACTGTATTAATCCCAGGGGAAATTATTGTGTTACAGTTGCTCTGTCCAAATATAAATGAAGTAGCAGTAGTAGCAATTATCCTCTGTGTGTGTGCGTGTGTGTGTGCGTGTGTGTGTGTGTGTGTGTGTGTGTGTGTGTGTGTGTGTGTGTGTGTGTGTGTATATATATAAAGGCTGTAACGGAAATATAATTAAATTCTCCACTGAACCAATGCGATAAGATGACGTCATTAAAAGAAACCAGTCAAATAATAGAAAACAATGTGAAAATGACAAATGTGTTTAATAAACTGTTTCTACACAAGTGAATGGAAATAATTATTAGTGATGTCAAATATTCACATTTATTTAGAATAACGGCAATATATAGATTATGTACTAATTGTGACAGGTGTAGTAATAATTGAAAATGAGCAAACACTGATAACTGAGTATTTAAAGTATATTTAATATATTTAATGGTTAAACACCGCCTGTTTATTTATGTGTTGAAGTGTTTGTTCAGGCTCTGTCCACGCTAGTGGGACTTTAAAACCTTTGTCCACAGTGTTTTGATAAAGTTTCACAGATAGAACGTCATCAGTATCAGGATAAAATCAGACTTTAACAGAAAAACCAAGACAGAATCAGATGGACTTCAGTGTCCTTTTGGTCATGTGACAGGAACCGACCAATCAGAGAGGGAGGCGTGGTCACTGATGGAAACCAATCAGATGAGTTGAGTCGGTGGAGTTGAAACTGTTTGGTCATTTTCACCTTTTGTTGCACCTTTTACATAATTACCTATTGGGGTATTACATGACATAATTATTAGTGTATTGTTTTTGGTTCATTTTTTTGTTTGTCTGTCAGCAACTGTACTCAAAAACTACTGAATCAATTTTCAGGAAAGGTGCGAAATGGTCCAGAATAGATCCCATAAAATTTTGATGAATGTAGGTCAAAGGTCAAGGTCACCAAAAATGTGTTTCCGCAATGATAAGAGATAGTGCAAATCAGGTAAAACGTTTGTGAGGGGCGGGGTTTGTTCTGCCTGGCACCACTTGTTTTCATCTTATTTTTTTATGAATAGTTTAAATCTATCTGGTTTGTTCAGAGTTAAACCATCAACTTATACTTTTATCATAATAACTGACATTTATTTATGGATTTATCTGTTCATGTCAAACTGTAGCTGTTCTTTATTATGTATTTTTTAGTTTGTCATAAACTCAGGTCAGTTATGATCATAAATACAGTTGTGTAAATATTTAAACCAGTTTCTCACATGAATGAAAATGTTCAGTGTGTTTTTATTGTGAGTGTCGTGGGCTGTGTTCTGATCTGAGTCTTTGGTTTAATTGTAAAATGAACAGATTAGTCTGAAAATGTACCTTTAAAGACTTTAATCTATTTTATGTGGACAATTACTTCTGAATTTATCACTACATTTAATTCTTTACATTAAATGGACATTTTTAATCAGTTATGTCTGAATTATACATATTTTATGTCTAAATAAACTCTACATGTCATGATTGAATTAATTATAATGAATGGATTGAATACCTTTTCATTTCCGTTACTATGTGAACATATTTTATGATGTCTGTAGAAATCCCGGTTGTTCATTTGTGAACCTTTAATCTGAGAGTGAATAAATATCATAATTAATAATAATAATAATAATAAATAAATAATAATAATAAGAGAAAAAAAAGAAAAAAAAAGAATGACTTTGTTTTGGGGTATCTTTGCATAAACATCAGGATGCATCGCAGAATCATTATCATTTAACCATCTAATATGATTTATTATTTTGTAATGTTTTGTCACTAATTCTGATAAAATTATTGAGGAATGGTCTTTTTACAGAGTGAATAATAATTATAATAACAATAATAATATAAACAATAATAATCATAATTAGTTTATCTTGGGTTTTTGTTTCATAAATACACAGACGTGATTCTATAATAAAACTGTTAAATACAACAGTAACTTTATATGTGACACTAAAGCTTGGATATAAATGTAGGTTTAAATGTAATAATTCAGTATTTATAGATAACTACTAATTTTCTGTATCTAATGGAGTAAAACAGACCTTTGAGATTACATCATGTCCGTCCTGTTTTATTTCTATTCTTTTTTTTTTTATTTCTTTTTTTTAAATTTTAGTTCCAAGCAGAAGTTGCTGATCCATTAATCTGTGATGAGCTGATTGTGCAGATGATCAACCATAAGCTTCTTATGGCTGATGTTTATGATCATATTAGAGTCTCCACTAAAACCCTGTCGTCTCAGCCTGACTCCACCTTTTCATGTTAATCCACCAGTTTCTGCTCAGATGGTGAATCTGTTTGTCTAATCACACATTTCACCTATTTTAAATCTAATTCACTGGTTTTATTTATGTGATGAATCTGATCAGGATGATTTCACTCATCGTACACACCAGTGACTTTTAATTAAGTTCTATAATTAAATGATTTATAAATAAGTAAAAGTTAACACTTTTTAGACGGTTGTGTCAACGGTGACTCATTTTTCATTCAAATGACTAACTCCTGAACCGTTTATGCTATTGACAGAATCCAAACGTAATCTTTTATCTGACATTGGCTTCATTCTATTGGTCTATAACACAGGGTAGAGGTCTGCTATCTATCTATCTAGATAGATAGATAGATAGATAGATAGATAGATAGATAGATAGATAGATAGATAGATAGATAGATAGATGTAAATCTATATGCAGAACTAGGGCATAAAAAGATGCTGTGTCTGTGAAATAATCAGATAATGGCTGTTTTTGTCAGTGAAATGAGGGGATCTGTCTCCAACTACACAGAAAGTGAACACAGCGTATCACAAAGGATGAAAATGACTGAAAAGAACAAAAAATAATAAGAAGAAATTGGACCCAGAATGATGTAGACAAACTAATATTTTCGAACACATGAAAAATAGTTGAAGGTTTATTTCTCTAATCTCCTAAAGTTTCATTATGAACATTTACTGTTGTTTTTCATAATTAATGATAAGACATTCAGTCCGTTTAAGCCTTTTTTTTTTTACTATAACGCACTGTTTTAAGCATTTATTACATATGATTGTAATAATTGATAGATGTTGAAATTCAAGTTCCTCCTGAAAAAAGGTTCAGAAGAATTGGCAAAAAAGACACTTTCTGACACTTCTACTGTAAAAAAATGACAGATCTAGTTCTGTCTTAATGGTAGTCCTTTAAAGCTTAATTCTATAATTAAATGATTTATAGGTAAATAAAAGTTAACACAATTTGCTCATGTTTGCTTTGGATTTAGTAAAAAAAATCAAAAGTGTGTGAATACAGTACGTTTAAAACCAAACTGTCCATGTAAACTGTTTCTGTATGTCGGGTTCATAGTAATAACTGATAAAGTGAATACGTTTGGAAGTGAAATTAGGGCAGAATGAACTAAAACATGAAACTGCCAGTGATAATGAACAGATTTAATGAAACTAAACAGAGCATGTGTTCTTATTTTGAGTTGATATGATATAAACTCAAACCAGACAAAAAATCTATAAATGTGCAGACAGAAGATACAAATGGCCTATAATATAATATAATATAATATAATATAATATAATCCTTTATTAGTCAGAATATTCAGTGTTACTGTTGCTGAAGGATAGAGGGAACATTTAGAACTTGAATGGACCTCAGGGTTCTGCTGGGTTCTGGACAGTTCCAGCGCTGATGGTTCATGTTCGTCATCATTGGACAAAATAGTTCATTTTCATAGATTTACTTCAATTTAAATCGAATCTTTTCCATCATAGAATCCATAATTTCCCATAATTTGAGGCCATTATTTTTGCTTCATGTGTGTTGAATCTAGATCAGATGATGAATAAACAGTAAAAAGCTGAAAAACTGAAGTCCATTAGGCACAGACTCCATCTGTTAGTCATTAATTGTCTTTGATTTTCCCATTGATTTGCCTCCTCAGACTGTTATCAGTACTAAAACCCTCCTGGGGGTTCTGTCCACGTCACCATTCAATGACTCATGGTGTTGGTTCAGACCTGAACCTGGACTCAAATATGGGTCAGATATAAAAGACAAAAATATAAGGAGCAGTAGAGTCTTTCCAAGGCTGTGTTCTGACAGTTAAAGTCAGTATAAATGTAGATCTATGAGCTTTCATTAGTTCTGAGTTTGTGTTCAGAGGAGACACTGAATTTACTGCAATCGTTTATGAACCTTCTGGTATACAAGTGAGCATATAATGCACATTTTGCACATCATTTATTTTTTTATTTTTTTTATTTTGAAGATCAAAAAAAAACCCAAAACAAGGGGAAAAAAGTAAAAAAAAAAAAAAAACATTAGAAAAGGAGCAAAATGAAGTAGAACTTAACTTTACACTTCATGTTATTAAAGGTCATGTCATTTTTCATAATTTGTAAGAATTCAAAAGTTGTTCATTTTTGCATGATTCCTAATATTTTGACCCATCCACTATAATAGGCACATTATAAACAATGTTAAATTCTTGCACTAACACCCTTCTACCAAGTGAGTACAAAATACACACTGACACCTTTTTAGCATTTAACA
Organism: Ostorhinchus cyanosoma; assembly: GCA_029814465.1. Lineage (NCBI taxonomy): Eukaryota > Metazoa > Chordata > Actinopteri > Kurtiformes > Apogonidae > Ostorhinchus > Ostorhinchus cyanosoma. Next base: position 33,891,947 of record JAPTYQ010000015.1, on the reverse strand, counting down.
TTTGACCTATTACAAAAAAATAATAATGCATATTAACCAATGTTAGTGTTAATCATTGACATATGCCTGGATGAAAAAAATCCAAAATAACTAATCCAATTTTTATGCAGTAAATTGGAATAGAACTTTTTTTTGTGTCAAAACAATGTGGTTTGTTTCCATTACAAACATGGCATTTAAAGGGTTAAAAATATGACAATTATTGAGTATTTGGTATTTTTGTTTATGGCTCAAGTTGATGAAATACAAAAAAATGTAAAGAAAAAAGTTTAAAACAAACTATGAAAAACCTTTAGACATTGCTTTGACAGTGTGCAGATTATGTACTTTAGGTGATTAAAGGACCTTTACGATACTGAACACAGAAACAAAAGTCTGATAAAGACAGTTTCATCAACACATTTATCAAACTGTTTACACAAGAAATAAGTCAGCGTCAAGTCTGTTTTCTCACGTCTAAGTGACATTAATGGGGGTCTGACTCAGTACTTCACCTAACTCCCAGAATCCTCCTGCTGCTTCTGGATGGGCGGCAGCACCTGATCTGGGCCCAAGCCGTGGCTCACTGACCCGGTCCCGGTCGATGGTTGACAGATCCGGTTGCATCCAATCATTGCTGGAGACACAGGATGATGGACTGAGTGGCGTTGGACTTTTGGATCTGGTCCTGGTGGTCTGTCCAGACAGGAGCAGAACAGTGGTGTAGGTTCTGACAGTCATGTGGATTAGTCTGATGGGGATGGCGTTCTGGATGCGGTTCTGGTGGTCTGTACAGACGGGGGCAGACCGGTGGCGTCGGTTCTGACAGTCATGTGGATCAGTCTGGTGGGTTTGGGCTCAGAGGACTGTCAGCTCAAGCCATGGGTCTGAAATTTCAGATCAGATGTCAAACTGTGCTGAAAACCACTGAAAAAGATCAGAACCAGGCCGACATAGCGGATCCAGGATGGAGTCTAGTGGGTCTGGGGTTGTTTTTATCAGAACCATACACCCACGGCCTTGACATTATTCAAGGCATTCGGTTCCAGGATGATTTTGATACCGACTGTGTCTAAATAATGCATCGGATCCATAAAAGTGGCAACGTTTATGTTCATCTGGTTCTAAAAGGGACCTGAGCTGAGCAGTGGCTCTGTGTGGTGTGTGCTTTAACTCAGATATTCCATGAGCTAATTTGAAGGTCCTGTGTCCAGTATCATCTTCATCGTCATTGTCTTCATTAGCAATTTCTTCAAGCATCTTCACTGACCAAACTACTGGTCGGATTTATTTCAGATTTATACGTATGTTCTTTGGGACAGTGTCTACAAAGTTGGTTCACAATTTAAAGAAATTTGGATTTTTGAAATGTTAAAAATGTTCTTTTCTTTATAATGGACCATATTTTGATGGTTTATAACATGTAAATGGTTAGAGATATCAATATAGTTTCTGTTGAGCACTGATAGGAAGTCATACATGGACTTTCATTTGAGTCCATGACCTTTGACCTTGAAGGATCAAACTTAAGGTCACCAATGTCTAGATTTCAACAGTTGTCTTCTCCAAAACTACTGGTCAGCTTCATTTGCTATTTTATATGTATCTAATTCGGGACAATGTCTACAATTTTTGTTCACAGGTTAGATTTTTGCATTTTTGACAAATATTTCAATATTTCAAATGTTCCTTTACTAATAATGGTCAATATTGTGATGGTTTATTAAATGGAAGTGGTTAGAGATCTAAAAACAGTTCCCATTGATCACTGATAGAAAGTCATATATGGACTTTGAATGAGTTGAGTTCTCCTCCAGTGAAAGTACCACCCACTTCTACTGGGAGGTTGATCTCCTGCATCCAGACCACAGGACTGGAACATAGAGACAGAACCAAATTCAACTGGGGCTTGATTCTGTATTAGGGATGCAACGATACCAATACCACTATCAGGTTATCGGTCCGGTACTGAGCACGTGCACTAATACTCGTACTTGTAAAAGGGCTCTGATGGAACCACACCACTACCACTTAACAGAAGCATTACGTTCACCTCATAGCACACTTTGTTAGAGTCAGACTAATGACAATAAAGCACATTTTCAAAAGTATCAAAGAACTGTAATAGTCGTAAGTACTCAAATCGGTACTTGGTATCGGCAAGTAATCAAATGTAAGAACTTGTACTTAGTCCTGAAAAAAGTGGCATCAGTGCATCCCTACTCTGGGTAGAACATGACGCTGACACACAGAGACACTGGTGTTATTTTTTGTATTTGCAGCCTGTCTGTGCTTTAGTCCAGGCTTGTGCAGATGGAACTCTGAGTGTGAAGCAGCGGCGCCGTCGGTTGCCGTTTGGTCCGGCGCTGCTCTCTGGGGGCGGCCATGACACCCGGCCTGTGTTGGGGGTATATAAGCCGTTTATGTCAGTGCTGTAAGCCAATGAACTGAGCTAAACTGACAGCTGCATTACTCATTTATGACGCTCCTGTGCTTCTCAAATGCATCCGCTGATGAGAATTGACATGCAGCGCTGAGATGAAATGGGGAGATGCTTCTGGAGGACAAGCCGCTGCTCTCATATTTACCTCTGAGAAACAAAAGGGGGGGGGGGGGTTCACATCCATCATGGCCGCTCGCCGAGGCCTGGGGTCAGGTGACACAGATAATAGCAGCCACTTCCTCTCAGCGGACGCCGTCCTGTTGCTCTTTTCTGCCAGCGTATTGAGGTGTTTTATTCTGAGAGTCATCGGATACGTCTGTTCAGGAGCCAACGTGACCTTTCAGAGCAGTGATTGACAGCTGGTCTGCAGGGGTTTAGACCAATCACATGTCAGTCACAGTGGGCTAAAGTCCACTGTTCCCTCAGAAGAACAGATACTGAGGTAGATATAGAAGAAATGGGTCTATACTGCAGTAAAAAGGACTAAAAGTGTGGAGTCGACCTCTGAAACATATTTATATGGAGCTGAATCTCACATCATATTAATATGAACCATCCAAAATATAAACCACCAACGTCATAGTAATATAAACTGTCGTATTAATATAAACCATTCTAGCTTCATATCACATCATATGAAACTAATGAGCATTAACTGGACTCCACTGTGTTCACAGTGTCCTAAATAAAATTTGCCCTAAATTAAGTCCTTAATTACCTTAACATTGACAATTAATCCTTAAAGCTGACACTCAAAAGTCTTAAAAATCCCACAGACACAATAAATCATACGACTGTATTTTCTTTGTTTTAAATCCGTACAGAATTAGTCTATTGTCTAATTAGTGTTGATCATTTTCACATAGATGGAAAAGAGTGGAGCCTCCAACAGTCATTCAAGGGTGAAGGTTCTAATGTTTAATACCTGTTGATCCACAAATCTTATCAATCCATGTGAATAATTGGTGTAAAAACAATTCGTCATCAGATATGACCCATTTGGACGTTCAGAGGCTCCATAGTGAA
>JAPTYQ010000015.1:33865092-33881629 GCA_029814465.1 Ostorhinchus cyanosoma | reverse complement strand
TTAGATAATAGAAATACATTTTAAAATATTTTCCTTTTACAAAAATATGTATGTATGTATGTATGTGTGTGTGTATATATATATATATATATATATACACACACACACACACACACACACACACATTTGTTTTTCACATAAAATACAACTATTAATGAACTATACAAACCAGAAAAATACAGATGAAAACTGTGAAGACAATGATGACAATGATGGTGATGACGACGATGATGATAAGAAGACGGTGACGACGATGATGGTGACAATGATGACGACGATGATGATGGTGATGAAGACAATGACGACATTGACAGTGATGAAGATGATGATGGTGCTGACAACAGTGATGATGATGATGAACATCTGTCCATTTTCTACTAAAGAGACGAAGAAGGAACAACAACAATTTATTAACTATTTATTAAACTGCATCAGTTTTATTCTATTTTATTCTAATGTCCACCTTCGGACTTTTTTTTACTTTAATGTGAATAAAATAAATCTGTTTCTGACGTTAAACTGATATTTGGCAGAAAAATCTGCCTCAAACACAGATTTAATCTCATTTCCGCCTCAGTGACTTTGTGGATAAGGCTGATTTTATTTATTTTTTTTTTTTCATTTTTCACCAATGATAACATCATTGAACCAGTCAGGAGGTAAAATATTCAAAGAGCAGATGCAAACTGGAAGAATTAAAACACACCAATTAATAACAATGAACAAATCAGCATCTACATGTTGGGCGTGAAGAAATTATGTTTTCAGTGTTTTAATTAGAGCGGCTGTGACCTGAATACATAGATTTGTTGTTTCTTGTGAATTATTAAAGAAGATTTTTCCTCATTTTATGTTTTTTCCAAATATTGATGAAATTAACCCATTTTTTTTCTATTTAGTTTATTCTCTAATGAAGTACATTCTGTTTCTTCAGACTATTTTCATTGGACTAAACCAGATGAATCAATAGCCTTTTTTACACAGACATCCTGGAAAAACGGTGAGATGGTGATCCCACCTTTTTTCCACCACTGACCAGTTTCCACAGCCAAGACAAAGGAGTATCGGAGGTGAGACAGGCTGGACTTTTACCCAGCGGCCCTGCGTTCCGGAATCAAAGGGGCGGTGACAGAGCATATAGTGTGACATATTACTTGTGCATCACACACACCCTAGCTAGCTAACTTCTCCAGAGTCGCCTCGCCTTTCACCATTCCACAAATATTAGCATGGATAGAGTCCTCTGCCGAAAGTGAGAACAGCTCATGGATCTGGGCGTCTCCCCAGTTCAACATCTTTCTGGTGGCGTTAATATGTTTGTTTATTGTACACACGTTCATTTTGAAATCCAGGGTTCACACACGCAATTCATCATCAAAACGTCACACCTTGTTTGCAGAAGAGAGGTGTTCCTTTTACGTTCCGTAATCATGATTCCACTACTGTTACTACCTCCAGAGGCGTTAAGAGGTGGGACCAAATGATCCACCATTTCATTTACACAGACGTTTGTTCCAGAATCAAGGCGAAATATTCCCATTTCCACCGGTAAGGTTTTCTTTTCCTTGCCATCTGATCTGTTTTATCAGATAAAAGCAGTAATCTGATTATAATAAATCAGATTAACACACCTGGATTTGTTTCCAATACTTTCATGTCTTCACACAGGTTAATCTGATTTATTTAGATCTGTTACATCTGAACATGTGGAAAAACTGTTAAATCAGAGAAAACAGAAGTGACGTAGGAGACAATAACGGCACATACGAACTCAGAAATGAATCCAATAATGGACTGAAACGTCTAAAACAGGGTTTATGGATTGTCCTATTTCTGAAGTGACTGTAAACGCACCACATCTAATTATTACAGTTATCTGATTAATAACAGTTATTGGATTTATATCGTCGTGGAAATGGGGACATAGACTCTAAACCAGATCCGGCAGATAAACGTTAAACTCTGACGTCTACGTCCTTGTGTTTGTCCTCGGTGACGGATGTTTGAGACCCAGAGGACGTCATAAACAACAACAGCCGAAACGGATCCAGAACATCTAACAAGTCAAAGAAACCCTCAGCGGAGGAAATGAAAAGAGTGAAACCCACAGAAAACAGACAGGGATTCTGTCGTTCCATTCAGTCAGTTCAGATTTAGGTTTGGATGTTATTGTTTGTGTTATTGTATCTGAGTTCTTTATGTTCATATTTCTGTTTGGTGTCATCTTTATTTCAGCTTTTATTTTTCACAATTTGTTTTAGGTCAGAATTCAAAAGTTGTTCATTTTTGCATGATTTAAAAATTTCTGACCCATCCACTAAAATCAGCACATTATAAATAATGTTAAATTCCCACACTAACACCCTCTACCAAGTGAGTACAAAATAATGAGCACAAAAAATAATAATGAATATTAGCCAATGTCGGTGTTAATCACTGACATATGCCAGGATGAAAAAACAAATCAAAAACTAATCCAGTTTTTATGTAGAATGTTAAAAAAAAGGTTGCATTAGGTGGTGCATTAAAAAAAGGTTTGTTTACATTACAAACATGACATTTAAAGGGTTAAAAATATGATCGTTATTGAGTATTTTTAAAAACTATGAAAAACATTTTGACATCAATACAACACTGTACATTAGAGGCTTTAGGTGATTAGAAGGACCTCTATGGGTGGGATAGTGGAGAGTTTCATTTATTTATTTGGTTTTGTAGATGTGGATGTCTGAAGGCATATGGAAAATAAACGCTAACAGAGTAAATACCGTGTGTATTGATCTCCTGGATGGGGTTCAGATACAGGTCTGTATGTTTGACAGTAAAATAACACTGAAAAGATCACATATGGATTAGTGGTTGAAATGATTGAACATGACCTCAATACCTGTGGGTGTACAGGTTCTTTTATAGTATTTTGGTCTGGTTCTGGTTCCGTCTGTACCTGTGGGTGTACAGGTTCTTTTAGTATTTTGGTCTGGTTCTGGTTCCGTCTGTACCTGTGGGTGTACAGGTTCTTTTAGTATTTTGGTCTGGTTCTGGTTCCGTCTGTACCTGTGGGTGTACAGGTTCTTTTAGTATTTTGGTCTGGTTCTGGTTCTGTCTGTGGGTGGGATGTACAGGTTGATGCTCTCTATGTAGACTGTGGATCAGTTCTTGGGGTCCGGTGGCAGTCGGGCTCCAGACCTCCAGGTTCTATTGACAGATCCTTATCCGATCCGTCTCTGCTCATGGATTCATAGACTTTGGGACTGGGCGACTTCTGCTGAGCTCAGCCCAGGTATCGGTTGACAATTAGCTCCTAACACCGGCTGAATTCGAGGAAGATGCCATCGATAGAGCTGATTGAGAAACAGGCCCGTTTACTGTAGCGTCCAGAGCTGTGGAAACAGAACCGGGACACATGGGAGTTGTGGATTTAACAGACCACTTTATAGACTAGAGGACAGAGACAATAGAGACGAGTTTACAGAGTGAATGTAAAGAGATGTGAACGTCCAAAGAACTGTAATAAAGGCCAGGGGTGGAGGTGAACAAAGGCCAGGGATGGAGGTGAGCGAAGGTCGGGGGTGGAAGTGAACGAAGGTCAGGGGCAGAACTGAGCAAAGGCCTGTCATCAAATAGTGAATTAACTTTAGATAAACCGCAGTTGTTCACTTCTACTACTTTAATTTAATACATTCTACCATATAAAACTGTTATTTCCAACAGTTTGTGGACGTCATCATCTGAAGAGTGTTTATCTGACCTTGGTCACTGCAGGTGTGTATTTCAACCCAGCATTTATACAAACATAATACTTCTGTTTCATTGATTCACCATTATAACCCATGGAGTTGGATCAGTGACAGTGGATGGAAACACTTGGTTTATGTTCAGTTAACAATGGACACTTTTTTTTTCTCACTGATCGATGAGCTGTGAGTTATTGTGAAGACGCAGTGTTCTTTGTCTTCATTGTTGTCTTCGATAGCGATTTCTTCAAACATCTTCTCTGACTAAAATACTGGTCAAGTTCATTTCACATTTCATGTGTAGTTTCCTTAGGACAATGTCTATAAAATTTGTTCAGTCTTCATTAATTGAGATTTTTGAAACTTTGACAAATTTTTGGAAGTATTACAAATTCTCCTTTACTTGTAATGGTCCATGACTTGATGGTTTATAACGTGTAAATGGTATTTTGGTGTATGTTTTTTTTTATTTATTTTTTATTTTAGTGTATCTTTACAGTGCATTTTGGTGTGTTTTGGGGGTATTTTTTTACGTATTTGTATTGTATTTCTGTATATTTTAGTGTATTTTGTTGTATTTTAGTGTATTTGCATGTGTTTCAGTGTAGTTTTTGTCTATTTCTGTGAATTTCTGTGTATTTTCCTGAGCCTCAGTTTCAGACACACTTCATCTTCTGTAATGCGTCATGTGTTTGATTATTTTGTCAGAATTTTAGAGTATATTTTGTATATTTTAGTATATTTTCCAGAGCCTCAGTTTCAGGCTCACTGCTCTGTGCCTGTGTTTGATTATTTTATTATATTTGTTAGATTTTCCATCTAGACTTAAGGTGTGAAACTGAAACTAAAAATATCCCGAAGTGAGGACGACAGATTGCAGCCGTTGAGTTTCACCAACACTTTCATTATTGCACAATAAACACGATATTAAACAGATTTCACATTAAATCCGACACATGAACCTGCAGATTACGACTCTATCAACAACTTCACATATGGATAAAACTGAAGGAAATGAGACTGAAGTGTAAGTAGTAATATAAGGATGAGAAAATAAAACAGTTATATATATATATAATAGATATTGGCACTTTTTTTTTTACTACATTTGAGTCATTAATAAAGTGTTTTGTGTTTTTCTGTTATAAAATAGATGGATTCAGTTTAGAATGAAGATCCAGTTTTTGTTCATCTTTCTGCCTCATAAGGTTCATATTCTGTGGTTTTATCTTTTCTAATGGTTTAATTCTTTTGTGCATTATCTTCAATAAAATGTTCCCATGTCTCATCGTCTGATACTGATGTTTAACATCATTTCACTTCATCTTTTATGATCCTTGTGCTGCTTTGAATTTCACTCTTTATCTGTTGGATTTAAGTTGAATATAAATGTCTCTCAAAGATTAAAACTAATGAACTAATTTATAGTTTTAATAGAAAATGAAATCTGTAGAATCAATATCTGTTACCGTTAATGAAAGTGGAAAATATTCACATTTAAGAAGCTTTTATTTGTGAAATATTCCTCTTTAATGATCAGGACAGTTTTAACTGTATCTGTGAAACCAACGTGGACACATGACTAATCATTCGTGTGTTTCAAACTCATCGACTCCTTGTTTCCTGTTTGTGTTTCTGATGGGTTTCTCAGTCTTCACAGCGCCATCTTTGTTTTGTTTGTGGGTAGTTTTTATTAGTGTATTTGTCAGGGACCATGTTCAAAAAACATTAAACAAAACACAAGAAAAATAACACATTTAAAAAGAGTCACATACAGTCAACGTGTAGAAAAGAGTTAGAAAGAAGAGTCAATATTAACAGGGTTAAAGTTGTGAAATCCATTTACATGTCACTGGCCAATAGGACAGGAGTTATGGGGAAGGGGGCGTGTCCAGTGTTGTATTTGTTGTCGTTGTCTTTGGTGTCTACAGCTTTGTCGTCTTCGTTGTCTTAGTTTTTGCCTTTATCTCAGTTGCTGTCATTGTCGTCGTCATTGCCGTTGTCTTTGTTGTCATTTTTGTCTTCATCTTTGTTGTTGTTGTCTTCGTTGTTGTTGATGTCTTAGTTGGCATTGTTGCCTTCGTCTTCGTTGTCATCGTTGTCATTGCCGTTGTCTTAATTGTCGTTGTTGTTGACATCCTTGTTGTCATCGTTGACTTTATCTTTGCTGTCATTGTCTTCGTTGCGTGTTTTTACAGTCGTCATCTTTATCAACTCGAACATAGCGGCGGAACCCGACAACCTCACAAATTCAACTGTTTATTGTTTCTTGATAGAACATGAGTTACAGGGATATTTGAACAGTTCTTTTAGTCTTGGAGGATAAGCCTGTAATATTTGTGGTGTCCTTCAGTTCAGTGGGAGTTTGTTCCATTCTATTATGTTTTTGTAGTAGAAAGATGATTTATTTTTTTGCCTTAGGGGGTGCAGCACTGCCACCTAGAGGCCGAGGTGGAGGTGCAGACTATGAACAGTATAAAAACCAGACATTTGCATAAATGATCATATTTCCAAAGGTTCAAATCTTCTGCTTTGTGAGTATGATATATGTTTTATATTTTCTCCTATCAGTGACGTTGATAGTTTGTGTCCTACTAATGTGATGTTATGGTCAGACATGGCAGTGATTAAACTGTTTGATTTTGTTTATCTGATCTGGTTTGTTTGTAAAAATCAAATCAAGGAGAGGTTTATGTTAACGTCCAGCTGCCGCATGCCACTGTGGTACCAGCAGGTCCAGGTAGACCAGGCAGATGCCAGGCCAATGCTGGACTTCTGAGCTCGTGCTGTGCCCCCCGCCCCCCCAGTCCATTGCGACTATCCAGGACGACTGGCTGCAATGACTGTATTAACCAGTTTAACTGAGGCTGTTGGGCTGACGGCCAGGTTAGTCGGTTTGGCTGTGGAGGTGGTGCTACCTGTGGTGGTCCAACTGGGCCTGGGTTCACCTCCACACCACCCGCTATAATATTGTGAACAAACCCCCATACTGTGGTTCTTGGATGGACTTGGCCTCAGGTGGTGTTGGTTTTCAGTGAGCAGAGCATTTAGATTTAGTCGCATTTATAGTAAAAGTAGACGGCACCAACTTTCTGGTGTTTGATGGTAAAAGTTGGTTTTAAAGGCGTAACCGCAGTTTTAAGTGGTTTAAGACACATCTACTGAACCTGCCATCTGCATCTTCAAAATATAATATAGTTCTGTACATGTTTGCATCCTGGCATTTCTCCACCTCCTGTGTGCATCCACCTATTTAAAGCTTCATTTGTCCACAGTTAATTATGGTGTGTCATCCTCGTCTTCACGGAGCTCGTTATTAATTGATGAACATCCGAGAGGCCAAAGAGCGCAGCGAGAGTCACCGCCTGAATCCGAACACCTCTACGCTCATCCATCTTCGGACGCATCGCTGGTCGCTGCTCCCCGAGGAAACGCACGGGGAACGGGATGGAGGAGGTGGCATCTATTATTTTTATCCCCAACACCATCAGCGATAACCCCTGGACGCCTCGCTGCGGCGGCGCTCATGTTTCTCACATGAATCCACTTTGCATGGAGAGTGTAGAGTAACACAAATGCATCACAAATGGCGGAGGAGGGTTTTCAATTATCCACCGACGAGGAGGAGGAGGAGGCGGCGGCCTAATCAGGCCTTGTCCGCAAGTCAGAGTGATTGACAAGCAGCGTTTGGCTGAGGATGAAGATGAAGATGCGCCTGTAAACAGCTCCGGCGACGGCGGCGTTAATAAACCCTCCGTTTGCTGAGGGACTGACGCTTGGTCCTGACAGTTATGGTTCCTCGTGTCAGTCTGACGGCGCCATCCGCCGCCATTAAAACGTTATCGGCTTGTTTTCACTTTCCCTCCACGCCAAGGTCTCATTTGTCGTCACATGTGGGGGCGTAAAGCGCCGATGGAATGGCGAGGGAGAAGGCGTATATTTATATTTATATCCACGAGGCTGGATCGAATTATAGGAGCGCAGCAGTGGTTTGACATGTTTCAGACTTGAGAGACTGAGGCACCATGGGAAATAAACCTAACACACTCCTGTATCGATTCAGATGCTTCACAGGCCAGACGACCCCAAATTTAACCAACCTCAGAGTCGACTGCGAAGGTTTAACCACGGTTAGAGCAGCGCCAATGGATCAGGTTGAGTCCAGACCCGGACCCTTCAAAGCGACGCCTCGGCCCAAACGCAGCGACGATCAGATGAACGTCAGCGTCTTAAACGCTTGTGTTTAATGACCCGATCCACCGATAGTTCACGACTGCTGCTGGATTCTACAGCTAATGTCAGATGTAGCAGCTATGGAGTAAATATGTAAATGATATTTACACCTACATTTATGTCATTTTTATAGAAATAACAGGTTTATTTTTTTCTCTTTATACTTCAACTTTCACTCTTGCATGTTTCTGCTTTTTTCAGCACTTTGTTTTTGGATTTTTGCTGTTGACAGTGAAATTTCCCCACAGTCGGATCAATACAGTTATAACTTAATGTAATTTAATGTAACTTTACTTTTACTTTACTGATCTTAACTAAACTGATCATATCTTAACTTCCATCTTATATTAAAATTTTTTTAATTACATTTTTTTTTTATTTTGTCATTTCATGCTGTTCCTTATGTTTTATGCGACTGACCTGATTTGAAGGTACAGTTTTGCTCTGTTTTTTTTTTTTTTCAGCTGTTTTACTTCATCAAACTCCTGCAGAATTAACCCAGACATTCTTTAAAATTCCCAATAACAAGTCAAACATGGGATTTATGTGCATTTTTACCATTTTCAGTCAATGTACTTTAACTTTATTATCAATATTGAACTATTAATCTGTTTATTTAGTTAGGCTATTATGGACATATTGAATACATATTATTAACATTTGAAATATAGGGGTTTTATAATTTTTAATTATTATTTATTATAATGTATTTAGAGCTGTGATCATGCACACTGGAGGACTGGTTTGATTTTTGTTTCTTTTAAATAATTTTCCCTTATTTCTTTTAATTCTATTTATTAATTACTTATTCATCTTTTACATAATTTATCATCTTCTTTCGTAAACTCTCCACCTCTTTTCATTTGATTTTTAATCTCTTATTCTACATCTTCCATCCTTTCCATTTGTCTTTTTTTTGCAGTTTTCATCATTCTGTATTGTCATTTTTTTCATTGTAATCTGTATTTTTATCCTGGACATCATCGTTTTACATCATTTTTCTGTTTTGTCTTTCACAGTTTCTTTTACTTTAATCGTCCTTCTACATCATTCTGTCTTTTCCTTTTCTTCTCTTTTAACCTCTTTCCATTTTCTTTCTTTTACATCGTTTTTCCTTGTGTTCTGGTTTTTATAAATTCATTTCTGTCTCTTAAAGTGTCATGTTTTATTCATGTTTTCCATTTGTCTTTTTTCTCTTTTTCCATAGTTCTTTTTATCATCTTGCGTCTTGTTTTCATTTTAATCTATTTTATATTCTTATTCTGCTTCTTCCATATTTTACAGCGTTGTCTTGTTTTGTTGCACATTTATTCATTTACATAATTTCCTTCTTGTACATCTTTATATCGTTTTAATCTTTTATGCCGTTTTCCTCTCCTGGCATCTTTTTGTGCATTTTCCATATTTTTCAACCTCAGGTTTGTGTACAAGATGGTAATAATTGATTAAATTACTAATGCTTCAGGCAGTTTATAAGAGAAAAAAAACATGGATATAGTTGACTTAAATGTGGATATTTCCTCTTTTCTCTTCTGTAGTAATAAACTGGAATTGGACACTTTTCAAAACCAAATAATGAGTTTATTAATGCAGAAAATTACCATAATATAATAAAATAATAGGATATATGTGTATAGTACTAATAAATAGTCATGATATAAAGTAATCATCAGTCCATCTTTGGTTAATTTTGATTTGAACATGATTTTTCCGTCTTAAATCCACTTGTTCATTTTCATTTTACTTCTAGACGCTCCATCATCACTTTAACATCAAAAACCGATCACATACATTAAACAGGATCCGTTTTATTGATTCTGCTTCAAGTGCAAATGTTCAATCATTAAAATTGGATGATATTAAATCTACTGTGGATGAAAACGTCTGTCAGTTTGGTGATCGCCGTTATGCTTTTATCGACAGTTTAACCGAATGTCATCAGATTTGGTGCAAGCTTTGACTCAAACACGAACTGAACCAAAAGTTGAAGCCACTGTCGTCATTTTATTTTATTTAACTCTTTCATTGCATGAACTATAAGAACCTCTGTCCAGATTTTCTTTCTTTTTTTTTTTGTCAATGTTTCTGTTGCTCTTTAGTCTTGAAAAAAAACAAGGCAGTTGATTTAAATTTTTTATGAACCTTTTTTTCATGTAGTTCCATAAATGTCCACTCATCTGGACCACAGAAAATATATCTAACAAATCAATATCACAAAATGATGAAAACTATGAAATAAAACTTATTTGATGCTGATAAACTTTTCTAACATTTAACATATTTTAATACTACTTGTTATTCACTTTATGGTGATAATGTGTAAAAAACAAAAAACAAAAACAAAACTGTTAACCCTCTGGTGTTTATGCCCCTAGAGGTCCTTCTAATAACCAGAAGCACATAATAAATCAACAAAAATGTTTTAATAGTGTTTTTATTTTAATTTTTTTTTTTACATTTTTTTTGTATTTCATCAACTTGAGCCATAAACAAAAATACAAAATACACAGTAACTGTTGTATTTTAAGCAATGTAAGTGCCAATATACTGGGTGGCCATGGCTCAGGAGGTAGCGTGGGTTGTCCAATAACCGAAGGGTTGTCGGTTCCAGTCTCGCTCTGTCCTTGCCGTGTGCTGCTGTGTCCTTGGGCAGGACAATTCACCCTGTGTGCCTCTAGTGCTGCTACTCACACTGGTGTGTGAATGTTCGGTGGTTGTCGGCAATTAGGTGCAAATTGGCAGCTACACTTTCATCAGCCTGCTACATATGTAGTTTACCACCACCAGAGTGTGAGTGTGTGAGTGTACACTATATAAATCTAATCCATTATTATGACCACGCCCCCCAAAGGGAAGGCGAGGGTATTGTTTTTGGTTCGTTTTTTGTGTGTGTGTGCGTGCGTGCGTGCATGTTTGTTTGTCAGCAACTTTACGCAAAAACTACTGGACCAATTTCCATGAAATTTTCAGGAAAGGTGCAAGGTGGTCCAGAATAGATTCCATTACATTTTGGTGAATGTAGGTCAAAGGTCAAGGTCACAAAAAATGTGTTTTCACAATGATAAGAGATAGGGCCAATCAAGTAAACCGTTTGCTAGGGGCGGGGTTTGTTGTGCCTGGCACCACTTGTTATACATTGATCACTAATGGGAAGTCTTTGATTGAATTAGTTGAATTCTCCTCTAGTGAAAGAACCGCCCACTTCTATCTGCATCCAGAGCACAGAACTGGAACATAGAGAGAGACAGAACCTGACGACCTCACAAATTCAACTGGGAATCGATTCAGTTAGAGCATGACACTGACATACAGGGACACTGGTTGTATTTTTTGTGTTAATAAAAGTTGTTTATGAACAGATGAAGGGGATGAGGATGAATGTGGTCCTCGGTCTTCCTCACCTGGGAAACTGATTTTCACATTGTCATTAAGTTTTGACCCATTTTTACTGAGTTCAACCGGACGAAACAGGAGCGAATCCATCACTGTCATTATGAACTGCTTTAAAAGCACAAACATCCCTGTTAATAATACAGAAAACATCCCAACAAACAGAGAATCAGGAGGAAATGGACTGGATTCACCTCAAACACACATGGAAACAGGTTCGGTTTGAAATACATGTTTCACTACAGATAATATTAGGGGTGTCAAACTGGACCAAAACAAGCCCACCAAAGGTTTCAATCTGACCCATGGGATGAATTTGTACAAAAAATGACACTTAATATTAACAATCAAGTGTGTCAAATGCATTTTAGTTCCAAATTCTAACAATAATAAGTTACAATAAGGTTTTATTTATCCCACTGTAGGGAAATTTCACACTTAACAGCAGCAACAAACAACAAGCAACTACAGAGGAAAAGACGAGTAGAAAAAAACACAAGTGAAAAACTTAATTTAGCAGAAAAATTATATTTTTAGTATTTAGATAAATATAGAATTAGAATTAAAGTTAAATGTTTATATATTTTAAATATTCTGCCTGTTTATTAAATGTTTGGTGTATTTGTAGATCCACTGTGGTCTGTAAATTATAATGTACATGTGGAAATGATCAACTGAGGCAGAATGTTGTTAGAATTATACTTATTTTTCTTAGGAAATTTCAAGGTTTTTTGGGGGGGATATTAAAATTTTTTTTAAAGGATAGTTTGTAGAAGTAAAAACTTTCATAATTGAATTTTACTTTTTCGAAGTAAAACACAGAAAAAAACTTGTATTTGTCATTATTTTTAGGTGATTGTGTTATTATTTTACTGGTCTGACCCACTTTAGATCATATTGGTCTGAATGTGGAACCTGAACTAACATGAATTTGACATTCCTGGGGTAAATGTAACATGATGTCACATGGTTTTACTACCATATAAAACCCAGTAAACATCAGTCGACTATGCTGAAGTTAATGTACAATCGGCCGATCGATTATTCCTGATCTGTATTAGTTTGTCAGTGTTTAGATCTGGATCAGTATCAAATGAAATGTCTGAAAAGGACTGATGGTGGGCGGGGCAGTGGGCGTCGTCCTTTCAGGATTTAAATGTGGTGTGTTGGATTAAGAGGTCGCTGTCGTCGTGGTGTTAATCATCCAGACATGTTTCCTGTGTTGAACATCTGGGATCTCAGAGCTGATCGGCTGTAATTTAGGCTTTGGACTGAAAACGCACACAACACAACTACACAACAACTACACAACCCATCATGCCGCCTGATCCACTTTACTTCCTTTTCTCCTTGAAATCAGCCTTAGAGGAAACCAATGTGCAGAGGAGATTTGAGTTCATGTGTCCAATCAGGACAGTTGTTTTAACCCTTCAGTATCAGACCCATAGAGGTCCTTTAATCACATGAAGCGTATAATCTGCTCAGTACTGTAGTAATGTCAAAATGTTGTTCATAGTTTGTTTTTACCTTCCTTTTTTTTTTATACTTTTTTTGTATTTCGTCAACTTAAGCCACAAACAAAAATACCAAATACTCAATAACTGTGATGTTTTATTTAACTCTTTAAATGCCATGTTACAAATTTTTTTGATGCAAAAGAGATTGATGCTAAATGGTTTTTTTTTTTTTCTTTTTTCAGTATTCTACATAAAAATTTGATTAGTGATTTTCTTCATTTTTTTTCATCCTGGCATTTGTCAGTGATTAACAGTAATATTTGTTAATATACTTTTTTTGTGCTAGGTCAAATGTTGAACGTTAAAATGTGTCAGTGTGCATTTTGTACTCACTTGGTAGAACGGTGTTAGTGTAGGAATTTGACGTTATTTATAATGTGCTGATTTTAGTGGATGGGTCAGAATTTTAAAAAGCATGCAAAAGCGAACAACTTTTGAATTCTAACCTAAAACAAATTGTGTACAATAGTATGACCTTTAATAAGTGTGCATGATATGCTCACCCAGATACCAGAAGGTTAAACTACTATAGATGCTTGTCAGTGTTCAGTCGTCGTGTTAGTATCAGGGTTCAATGTTTCATCTTAACCCTGTTCCTTCAGGTTCCTCTGAGACGTTCCTGATTTTCATGCTCCATTCTGCAGTTTGACCTTTGACCTCTGGTGTTATGTGAAATGTTCCCTGATCTAGGCTGTGTCGTAGTCTTAACGTTTCAAAATGCATCTGATGAAGGATAAAGGGCAGGTTTGGGAGTCGTCTTGGTTCAGATGGTGTTTTGAAGAATCTGAGGCAGAAAATCAACAGCTTTCAGATGTTTCATATATTTCAGTAACTGAAACATTTGCCTAAATTGTCCGTGAACATTGACTCCTCCGTCACAGTTCTGACCCGGTCCTGGTTGTGTTCTGGTGTTTGTGTGTTGACGTGATGGTTGCGTTCTAGTGTCGTTTCCACTGAGTCTGTTCGATTTCAGGTGTTTTTTTTTTCTGTTTTGGTCCAAACTGAGGACTTCAAATCAACCAGATCTGCACAATCACAAGAACAGCTCTTAGAGTTTTTTTTCTTCTTTTAGTGCTTTATGTATTTGAGAGGAACTTTGTACATTAACTCACATTTCTGTAGCGTCCTGTTGTAAAGGGTTAATTCACTGTTTGAGGTGTTGTTTTCCTCCATAAACTCAGACCTGTCCTGTATCCTTTATTTTCCAGATACCTGTAACGGCCCGTTGGCGTCCACGTTACCGCAGTCGTCCTTCCAGAGCTCATCACAATCATCTGCCAGTTACGCCGCACACAACGCCAAGGTCAATAGGCGAGACGGTGAGTACCAATGCTAACAATAACGCCAACGCTTATACCAATGCCAACACTAATGTTAATGCAAACACTAACACCAGTACCAGCATTAATGCCAATGCAAACATCAACGTCAATACTAATGCCAACATTAATACCAATACTAACACCCGTGCCATCACTAACGCTAATGCCAATGCTAATACCAATGCCAGCACTAATACTAAAGCCAATGCTAATACCAATGCCAGCACTAATGCTAAAGCCAATGCTAACACCAATGCCAACACTAACTCTCATCCTAATATCAATGCTAAGACAAATGCCAATGCTAACACAAAAGAACCTGAGACCCACAGGGAAGTGAACATTGACAGATTTAACACAAACAGATGATGGTTGAACCCATTTTAATGAGGTTATTGGATGTTTTGTGTCAGACTCTGATTATTATTTAATGCAGGTTGTTTTTGTGCGTTTTGTTTTGTTGTGACTGGAGGGATTTGAACTGAACACAGTGAAAGAAATAAAGGCTTTAGCTACAGTTTGGAGGAATTTAATGATCTAACCGTTAAATAAACCAGTTCTCACCAGTTTGTCTCATGATCATATGATACTGGATTTAGTGTATTCAAATGATTGTGTTTTATCAGAATGTTTTAGGACTTTTGAGCTTCATTTTTCGCTTTAAAACAACTTTTACATGTTTAACTAATCATTTTCCTCCAGAAAACTAACACTAATGTTCTATTAAACTCAGATTTATTAATCATTTCAGTTATTTGACCATCAATTATTGCTTTTGCAGGTATTTTCATAAAAAAACTCCAAATTGTCAGATTCCATCTTTTTAAATGTGATATTTCCGTTTTATTTCCTCTTCTGTGACAAAAAGCTGAGACTCTTTGGATTGTGGATCAAACACATGATATGGTTTGATAATTTTCTGACTTTATAAGCTAAATGTTTAGCTTTAGTCAAAACCTGGTTGTGAATATTTAATCCGGTTCAGGTGGTTTTAAGGTTTTGAGATCCAAGTCTAGGTACCTGCTCCAGTACCTGACAATCACAGCCTTTTTATTATCTATTATTTAATAAAACGCTCATAAAATAAATTAAAATCCAATCTCTTGCAGATGTTTTCATATCTGATCCAGGTTTAGTTTTAAGTGAACAACACGACACATGTTTAATCACATAACAGTCATATTAAATCCAATTATTGTAACATTTCATCAGGTTTAATCACATCCTGACATCACAAATAGACTCATATGGACTGAAAGAAAACTTTAGATCAACGCTGTCAAACTCATGTTAGTTCAGGTTCCACCTTCAGACAATTATGATCTAAAACCAGTAAAATAATAACACAGTAATCTATAAGTAATGACAATACAAACTTATTTGTATGTTTTAGCTTAAAAAAGTAAAATCACGTAATGAAAATTTTAGATCTACAAACTATCCTTTAAAATATTTGAATAAAATGAACAACCTGAAAATTCTTTGACTAATATTCTGCCTCAGTTTATCATTTACACATTTACATTACAACTTACAGATCACAGTGGATCTACAAATATACAAAACTGGACTGGACTCTTAGGCGGCCGGTTGTGGCCCACAGGCCGTATGTTTGACACCACTGGGTTAAAGTGTTCGTCCTCAGTGTGTCCTCTGTGTCCCCAGAGTCCGGCGGCTGGTCTCCCACGGTAACGGACCGCGAGCCCTGGCTGCAGGTGGACCTGCGGGACCGCATGGAGGTGACAGCAGTGGCTACACAGGGGCGCCACCATAGTTCAGACTGGGTCAGCAAGTACATGCTGCTGTACAGCGACACGGGCCAGGCCTGGAAACAGTACCGGCAGGATGACGGCCTTGGGGTGAGTGGACACACACTGTAGGCATTTACACTGATGGGGGCGGGGCTTAAGGTGGCCTGGGACGCCAATCATACTCGCAGTTGATGAGTTTTAAATATGCATCAGCTCATGTTCTGTTAAAGGTTAAAGGAAAAACTCCATGTACTGTCACATTAGTTCAGGTGATAAATTTCAAACTGCAACTTTGTTGTGAAAGCGGCGATGGAAGTGGTGGCATTAGTGGCGGCGTTCACAGACATATGGACGTGAGAACAGTTTCCAGCGTTTCCAGCTGGAATCAGCAGTTTGAGGCTGATTCTCACCTCGTCACAGAACGCTGGAGCCCAAATGTCCTGTTTGTTCTCATTTTATCAACGATCAGCACCAGATCAGCAGCGTTTGGGGCTGATTCAGCGAGGTTTTACCGCCTGAACACGGACTGAAGTGAACATCCACCTCACCAGACTGGACCCCCACCCACCCGCCCACCCACTTGACAATTT
>JAPTYQ010000015.1:33803431-33816543 GCA_029814465.1 Ostorhinchus cyanosoma | reverse complement strand
TTTGTTTTTTTTTGTTTTTTTTTTTTTTTTTTTTTTTTTTTTTAGGTCCACTGGGAATTTGGACAACTCCACTGAATACTAATGGAATATTCAACTCGTGTAGAATTCAACATTTATATCTAGTCACAAAAATGAAAAATTTGAGAAACATAAATAAACAGATGTTAAAATGACACTTTTTTCCCTTTAGATATTTCCTGTTGTTCATATTTGTTCATGTTTTTCCACATTTTTTGTGAAAGGATAGTTTGTAAATGTAAATATTTTCAAGTAATTTTACTTTTTTTTTTACACTATAACACTAACATGAATGTATATTTGTCATTATTCATGTGTAATTCTGTGATTATTTTCCTGGTTCTGATCCACTTAAGCTCATTTTATTCTTAATGTGGAACCTGAACCTTTGCTCCAGTTTAATTCTTCATTCCTTCTTAAATGTTTCATCCTATTTCTTCATTTCCTGCTGTTTTACTTTAGTCTGATGTAATATTTTTCCTTTGACGTTGGAGACGATGGTTGGTTTCTGTTTGTTCCTGGTTTTGGGTTTGGTTCTGTGAGTCCAATCCTGTTTTTGAACCAGTGTGTTGAGTTTCTGTTGTGTGATTGGCTGGTTTAACGGTGTGAAGCTCCGCCCTCCACCGCCGTCTCTCCATTTCCTTTCAGAGTCGGTGTGGAATGCAGCGTCTTTCTACCAGGAGGCATCCTACCTCCATTTCCCCTCTCTCCAGGCAGAGCTGGGCATCGACATCTCCTTCTACTTCAAGACCAGCACCGCGTCTGGGGTTTTCCTGGAGAATCTGGGTCCGACCCACTTCATCCGAGTAGAGCTGAGCTGTAAGTCTACCCCAAACAGAGGCTTTATCGTCAGTGTCCAAACCCCAATGCGCAAACACTGTTGTTACCGTGGGATTTACCCACAATGCACCAGCTCCTCTGAGGCAGATAAACAACCACAGATCAGACCACAATGGGCTCAGTTAGGACTACCGGCTTTAATACAGTTACTGATCATTTACAGCAAGGTCCAGAATGAGGATCAGAACACAAATCACACCTAGAATTGGAACCAGAATAAGAATCAGACCCACAATCCGAACCAGAACCAGTGTTGGTATATTTTTCCGTCCAGTGCTGACGTTCCCTCCATTTTTTGTTGGACTTAAATCTTCATATTTGAATTAAAATTGTCTCAGTGACTGAACATGTTTGAAATCCATTTGTTTTGCATTAAATTCTGTAAAATGTCCTGACCCCGCCCAATGCTGTCTTTGTCTCCGCCCCCAGCTCCCTCCGTTGTCACTTTCTCCTTCGACGTGGGTGACGGTCCGGCCATTCTCGCCGTTAAGTCCCACCTCCCCCTGAATGACCGCCAGTGGCACCACGTCAGGGCCGAGCGGAACGTGAAGGAGGCGCTGCTGCAGGTGGACCAGCTGCCCCTGCGCTTCCTGGAGGCGGAGCCTGACGGACACCTGCGCCTACGCCTCAACAGCCAGCTGTTCGTAGGTAAAGACCCATTGAGCATGCTCAGATCAGACTAGGGGAGCAAGGGGCGGAGTCAGTTAACAACACATCACCAGAACCAGCGTCAAAGGAGGAAATCCAGATCTGAACTTGATCCCAGATCAGGTCTTCATATGGTTCTAACTCCTGTGGTTCTGGTTCTGTTGGTCTCAGGGGGGACGGCATCACGGCAAAGGGGTTTCCTAGGATGCATCCGAACCCTGACAGTCAATGGCGTGACCTTTGACCTGGAGGAGAGGGCCAAGATGGCGCCCGGCGTCAGCTCCGGTTGCCCTGGTTACTGTAGCGGCTCCAGCAGTTTGTGTCACAACCGAGGACGATGCATCGAGAAGAGCAGCGGTTACGCCTGCGACTGTTCGCAGTCGGCGTACGGGGGTCCAAACTGTAAGGAAGGTAAGAAATACCAGATATAAAAATATAAGAATATGAAATCTAAACAATTCTCTATCAGCCTACGGAGGTCCACACTGTAAAGAATGTAAGAAATATAAAAATATAAAATATAAACCATTATCTGTCATTATGGGGTTCCCAACTATAAAGAAAATAAGGAAATATTTTTTAAAAGATATTAAATATTATAAGAAAATAGAAACATCTTTCAAGCTACGGGGGCCCCAACTGTAAAGAAGGCAAAGAAAAAAACATAGTAAGTAGCAAGTTTTGTAAGAAAATCTAAAAATATAGAGGTCTGAACTGTAATGAAACTAAACAAATATACAAATGTTAAATATTATAAGAATATATAATAAACAATAAGTATGACCTATGGTAACAGAATATAAACATATTTATTATCATTATTATTATAAATGTAAATATATCAATTATCCTGTATCAGTGTTGGAATTTAATTTACTGAATCCATACATTGTATTATTAATATATGATAAATAACGTCCATTTATCATCTGATGTCATGTATATTAATTTGTGATCTGATATAAACAACACCACGGCCTCTGTGGAGCCACGACCTTCAGATGTAGACACAGTGAGTTTATTGAGTAACATCATTTATTGGTTCAGTTGAATGAAGTAAACACAGACTGATGTTTTCAATCAAGATATAAATGAATGTTTATATGTTTGTGTTTTTGATCTGAATGTGACAACTACTGTATTAATTTATTTATTCATCCAGTGCATTTTGTATATAAACCAAAGGATGATTGAGCGGAAATGAAACCATGATGAACACCAGCACACAGACAATATAAACCCTGTTTGATCTGACGCAAACATGTTTCTAATCAGATCCATCTTTATATGCG
This sequence comes from Ostorhinchus cyanosoma, assembly GCA_029814465.1. Taxonomy (NCBI): domain Eukaryota; kingdom Metazoa; phylum Chordata; class Actinopteri; order Kurtiformes; family Apogonidae; genus Ostorhinchus; species Ostorhinchus cyanosoma. The sequence goes on along the minus strand of JAPTYQ010000015.1, from coordinate 33,813,745 downwards.
GACAGAGACCAGGAGGACAGGGGTTTATTCATGAATGAATGAGGACGTTCATCTGTGTTTATATGGATCAAAACCACAACAGAAGAAGACAAACATGAATAAAACAACACATGTCGCAATGAGAGGCAACGATCAACACAAATACAGTTACACAATCCAATGTCTGCAGATGGAGAAGGAAAGAAATCCACAGAAAACTGAAAATATATATACAGAATCTAAAAAAATATAAACCAGGGATGTCAAACTCAGCTTCAGTCCAGTATGATCTAAAACGGGTCAGATCAGTAAAATAATAATCTATAATGACACAAACTTTTCTCTTATTTTACAGTGAAAAAAGGAAAACTACGGTGAAAATGTTTACATTTACAAACTGTCCTTTAAAGAATCTGAACATGAACAACCTGAAATTTCTTTAGAAAAATAAGTGCAATTTTAACAATATTCTGCCTCAGTTTATCATTTACACATGTCCATTATCACGTATAGATCACAGTGGATCTACAAATATACAAAACATTTCATAACAGGCAGAACATTGATACATTATTTATCTGAAAGCATTTCATGTTGTTCATATTTGTTCAGATTATTCATATTTTTTATTCACATAATAACCTGTAAATAATGTTAGAAATGGACAAAAATTTGAGAAACATGAGCAGAATGAATATAAAGTGAAAATGACTTAAAACATCAACAAATATGAAAACACAACATGCACAATAATGAAGAAAAATTACAGAAACATCAATAAAATTATGTTAAAATTACACTTGTTTCTCTTAAGACATTCCAGGTTGTTTTTGTGTAATTTACATTTTTAATATGTAATCACACACACACACACACATATATATATATATTATATATATATTTTTTATTTTTATTTATTTTTTATTTATTTTTTTTTTTTAGAATAAAAGTGCAGTTTAATCTGAGTCCAGTTTTATGCTGTTAAATGTGAAGTCCAGTATTTCACCTCTGGTCCAGATTCCATTCTTCAACACATGCATCTTTAATAGAATATGTTTTCAGGAGGTGTGGATGCAGAGGTGTCTTCTGCCTCTTCTGTTTCTTGTTTTCTCTTCTGTTTTTTCTGTCTGATAGCGATGCCTCCCGTCTGGGGAAATCCTGCCGTTTCCTCCCGTAAACAGGATGCAGATCTCTGAGTGTTGATATGAACCGTGACAGCCTCTTCATTTTATCTTTTGGTTTGTAACCCGACCTCTGTGTGTGTATGTGTGTGTGTGTGTGTGTGTGTGCGTGCGTGCGTGTGTGTGTGTGCGCATGTGTGTGTGTGTGTGTCCAGAGGTGTCGGTGTCCTTCGACAGGGAGTCCTCGGTCACCTTCACCTTCCAGGAGCCCTTCTCAGTGATGCAGAACCGGAGCTCTCAGGCCTCCAGCGTCTCCAGAGAGAGCAGCAGCCGGGCCAGAGAGGACGTGGCCTTCAGCTTCGTAACCTCCAGCAGCCCGGCCATGCTGCTGAGCGTCAGCACCTTCAGCCGCCAGCACATCGCTGTCATCCTGGCCAAAAACGGTACAGACGCACCGAATACAGTACAGATGCACAAGAAACGGTACAAACGCACAGAAATACATTACAAATGCACAGAAAGCTGCCAGAAAATGGTATAGAAGCACAGAAAATGGTACAAATGCACAGAAAGCAAGCATACACTGTACAAATGCACAAAAAACCCGATACAGACACACAGAAAACTGCTAGAAAACAGTACAGATGCACAAAAAACAGCACAGATGCACAGAAAACAGCACAGATGCACAGAAAAACGCTACAAACGCACAGAAAATGAGTAAACACTAAACACAACACCTAGAGAAAAGGCTTCAATCAGAGGCAGAGGAGACAGACACAGATTTACAGAGTCCAGTAAAAGACTCAGACTGAAGAAGATGTAAGATAAGCTTTAACAGTCGACAACAGAGAGAAAAAAACAATGAACCAAAAAGAATGAACAAACATTATAGAATAATACATAACAATCACAATTAAAAAACAGTTTGGAACATGTTCATTTAACAGCAGTGATAATAACATAATAATAATGATAATTATAATAATAATGTTACAGTAGCACAGGACGAGAGGCATCAAATACAATAGAAAAACAGACAAAGATAAAACATAACACCTTTTCATTTAAAAGTGACAAGTCCTGAAAACTTGAATGTTTGGTTGTTTTGAGCTGGGCTGAAGCTGTTTAAAAGATTTAGGGACAAAAATATTTTAATGTACAATGATTTTTTATATCAGTTTTTTAGTGCATGTACATTTTCTCATGAAGGTAACCAGAGGAACATAAGGGTTAAAATGATGTTGTAAAGTCAGTGTTGCTGATAATGTAATCGCCCACTGACCCTGAACTCACCACGGGTCATGTGATGCGTTTGTAGGTAGCCTTCAGATCTGGTACCAGCTCCAGACCGACAGGAGTCCAGACGTGTTCAGCCCGGTGGTCGGCAGCTTCTCCGACGGACGCCTCCACCGGGTCCGACTGCACCGCGAGGGACGAGACCTGTACGTCCAGGTGAGGTCACATGACCCAGGACGCCATTCACACCCCTAAGGTGCACGACAGTGGTGGAACCTGTTACATCCTACAGATGGAAAATTTGTCAACAAACCTACTCGTCATACAGATTCGAGTTAATATTCTGAGAAGAAGAAGAGGAGATTATAGAGTAGAACCTGTCAGTACCAGCACCTGTTTTTTTGGGTGGGTTTTGGATGGTTTTTGGGTAATTTGGGGTGTTTTGGGGCTAATTTTGGATGGTTTCTGGTGATTTTTGTTTGGTTTTTAGATGGTTTTTGGTGATTTTTGGGTGGTTTTGGGGGCTGGAATGGAATGATTATATTTCAGTTCATTTCAGTGGGGAAATCTGATTCGTAAAACGAGTAAATTGCAAAATGAGTACGGCATAGAGTGGGGCTTCAACAGGAAGTTGTGCTAACTGATATTTTCTGTCTAATTTATCATTGTAATCGTCCAGGTGTGAACACATGTATTTCCTCTGCTGGCCTGTAGGGGGATACAGTGACTCAGTGGTGCCCCCTATATCATAATTGTGAAGTTCATCGTAGATAAAACAGGTGTATTGGGCCCAGATGCACAAAAAGTCCTGTTTCTAAATCAGACAGCTTTAACGGGTCTGTTCTCTGAATGAATGCGGACCGCTACTGCCACCCTGGGCCTTAATGTTTCTGCAGTTTCTGGCATCTGTGGTAGGCGGGGCCGGCTGTGGCCGATAGTGGTTTGTGTCAGTCGGTCAACAACACAATCTGCAGCCGATCGCGGCGTGTTATGGTGTTGGCGAGGGCTTGGGTTTCCCATAACCCGGTTCTGTCTGATTGCTTTCAGATCGACCAGGACGTCCACAGAAAGTACAGTCTGTCATCGGATGCAGAACTGATCCTAATCAGATCGCTGACATTGGGCAAAGTCATCAGTAAGTGTCTCATGGCCTTAATGTTTCTCTGACTCCACACTATCGGTGGCTTCCTGCACCGTTTCCTCTGCTCTTCACTCCTCAGCTTCAGTAATTAGACTTCAGCGTCGATACCACACAGCTTCCATTTCACTCAGGCTCAGATCACATGGCTCAGCACACTTAGACCGGCTTTATGTTATTACAGCCTCCAGACCGGCAATCAGCACAGATTAGAGCAGAGGACGGGGTTAAGTCAGAGCCAGGGCTGGACTGGGACCAAAATTTGGCTCTGGACTTTTTGGTCCAGACCGGTCCACCACAGCCTGCATGCAGGTGCTCTACCACCCCATTGATGTACACACACACACACAGGCCTCTATGGCACCACCTTTAAGAATAGAAGGAGGTGGTACAAGACGTGGATGTTGAAAACATTGAAATTAAACCCAGTTTTAGATTCAGTCTGATGTAATATCTGGACTCGGTGGATCGGGTCCAGAACGGTACAGACCGTGTCCAGACCAGGTTCAGACCTGATCCACACTGGTACTGACCCGTCCCGTGTCTCCTCAGGGACCGAGGGCTTCCAGGAAGAGGTGGTCCAGGCAGGTTCTAAGGGCTTTGTGGGCTGCCTGTCTTCGGTCCAGTTCAACCATGTGGCTCCTCTGAAGGCGGCGCTGCTCAACCGAGGCAGCTCATTGGTCACCATCCGAGGCCCGGTCGTCCAATCAAACTGCGGCGCTTTGGCCGACTCCATCACATGGCACAACCTGCAAGGTTAGTCTGGGTCCAGGTCTGGGTACAGTTACAGGTCTGGGTCTTGGTCCGGGTCTGGGTCCAGGTTTGGTTCCAGGTCTTTGTGCGTATCATCTAAAGGGTTTAATTCTTCTGAATTAATTTGAATCTGAATGAATTTGATGAATGTGTTGATTTTTCTGTTTGATGTGAAAACATAAACATGCACGTGTGTGATTTTCAGAATAAGAGTTCTTGTGTAGATTTGGATAAACTGAAGCTCCTCTCCCACGTGAGGATTAAGGACCTCCTGTGTTTCCTGTACTTTGTAGTTTGTTGGTCTGTGTGGACTTGTCCGTCAGACTGGTGACCACATGGTCTCTGTGACGTTGTGTTGTCGTCGTCCTGCCGTCATTTTGTGTGTTTCCTTTCAACAACAGCTCAGCGCTGCATTTTCCTTCATTATATGAAGCTAATCAATGTCTCACTCTTCATCCTCAGATCAGTCTGCGACGGCGAGTAAAGATAAGGAGCATCTGGGCAGCAAATCTCAGAGCGACGTGGCTGTAATTGCAGGTCTGTTCCACGCCTGTGTGTGTTTGTGTAGATGATTCCACCGTGTGATTATAACTCATCACTCACTTGCTTTATGTACGACAACAATGGGGAAAGGAATCAACTGTTGACTGTTTTTGACTGTGTCAGTTTCAGCTCCAAAACCCCCAGAAAACTGACTCAGAACATTATATTAACGAAACTCCAGAACTTTAGAACCAGGAAGAACCAGAAAATGATCTGTACTTGAACGTCAGGAATGAAAACCAAAGGAAACAGATGGAACTGATACAAGAATAAAATTACAGTCTGTTCATTTAGTCCACGTTGGTTATAAGTAACTTTAACCTGTATCCACTGTCCACCTGAGCATATTATGCACACTTTACACTTCATGTTATAAAAAGTCATATTCTCACAATTTGTTTTTGGTCAAAATTCAAAAATTGTTCATTTTTGCATGATTTTTAAAATGCTGACCCATCCACTAAAATCACCACAGTGTAAATAATGTTTAATTCCTACACTAACACCCTTCTACTGAGTAAAAAATACAGCCACATTTTAGCATTTAACACTTGACTGAGTACAAAAAAATAATAATGCATATTAACCAATGTCGGTGTTAATCATTGACATATGCCAGGATGAAAAATAAATAAATAAAAAACATTTTTATGTTTTTTGCACAAAAAAATATGGTTTGTTTATATTACAAACATGGCATTTAAAGTGTTAAAAATGTAACCGTTTTTGACAGTTATCAGTCACATGTTTCCTTTGTGTTTTTATGAGAATAACTTATAACAGCACAAGTTGGTAAGACAGTGAACACAAATAGAACACAAAGAGACAGATCCAGCAGAAAATGAGTGAACACCACGTCCAGATTAATACGCAGTAACAGATCAAGGACACAACAGGGAAATTTCAGAAAAACTAAATTTAGGAGGCATCACATTCACCATGAGAAGTATTTTCTTGACCCTTTAAAATGGACTTAAATTCCCCCAAAGTAATCGGTAGTGACAGTTTCAGGTCCTTCTGTACATTATTCTAAAAGAACAGCTCGTGTATTTAAAGCTGTTTGGCCTAATTCTGTTCTAACTCCAGGGATCAACATTTGTGGAATATTTTGAGACTTCAGATCATATTTTACAGAGCGGATCAGATTCCAATAAAGCTGTGATTAAAGGATGAAGAAATGAGAACTCATGATCTGCAATAAGACCGATGATTTTGATTCCAATCCCAAGAACAGCTGAAATATTAGGCAGAAATCTTGATTTTATTTGATTGTGAGATAAGTAGATTTTTGAAACAGCATGAAGTTGATTCCTTTATTTTCAACACCTACGTATTCTGAGTCAAATGAATGATAAACTGTTGGAAACAAGGACTGGGCTATCGAAAACATTGTCATCTGCATAAAATAGAACAGAGTATTTAATAAATACAACATATTATTTACATATATATGGAAACTTCAGTGGTCCAATTATCGACTCCTGAGGGACACCTGTAGCCCTGTGTTCTAAACAGCTGGAATCACAGACAGTTTTACAGGAAAAATGTATCATTTGTCTGTGTCCTCCTTCATCATCAGGGGTGGTGACGGCAGTGGTCTTCATCATGGTGTGCGTTGTCGCCGTGGTAACCCGCCTCCTGTACCGACGGCGCATCCAAAGAGGTGACAGTGGCGGCAGCAGCAGCGGCGTGAAGGAAAAGGAACATCGACATAGTGTGGAGACAGAATACAGGACAGAACTACATCTACACAATTCAGTCAGAGACAACGTCAAAGAGTACTACATCTGAGTACACACTGTACTACATCTGAGTACACACTACTACATCTGAGTACACACTGTATGACATCAGTGTGTATAGTGTACTACATCTGCACAACTCAGAGACAACATAAAGGACTACTACATCTGAGTATTCACTCACTACAACTCAGTGTATATTGTACTACATCTGAGTACACACTGTACTGCATCTGTGTGCACAGTGTACTACATCTACACAACTCAGTCAGAGACAATATGAAGGAGTACTACATCTGAGTATTCACTCACTACAACTGAGTGTATACTGTACTACATCTGAGTGCACAGTGTACTGTATCTGGGTACACATGGTACTGAATCTGAGTACACACTGGACTATATCTGAGTACACAAAGTACTGCATCTGAGTACATACAGTACCACATCAGAGTGTACACATTGTACTAGATCCAAGTACACATACTCTATGTGAGTACACACTACATCTGAGTACACACTGTACTGCATGAGTACACACTGTACTACATGAGTACACACTGTACTACATGAGTACACAGAACACTGACTGTCAGTGTTGGGGTTGTTAGTGTATAAAAAAATACTGTAATACACATTACTCGTGTTTTTTAAAAGTGTTATTTTTTACTCCCTGATTAGAGTACTTTATTACTCTACTTGACTTGTTTCCTCTCATACATACGATGATACTCATTCAACCAGCATCGTTACTGCATCACTTATACACAGTCCACAGTAGTATGTGTGACTGCTGAGTGTATTCAGTCCAGTACTACACTGTCTGTGTGCAGAGTACTACAGCTCATGTCCTGCATGAGACTACATTTACAGTACTATGTCCTGAGTACTATTACTACTACACCAAAATGAGGGTTATTCATTTTAACTGTTCTCATGAGAAGAACATAATGAACAATAAGTAAATAATAAATAACCCTAAAACAGTGTTCACATCAATAGAAAACAACAAAATATGTAAATATAAAGAACATAAATCACTGGAAAAACTTCAAATGAAACCCAGAATGAACACTGTTAGATTATTTCAGTTGAAGTTTTGCATAGTACTGTTTACATTTAGAAACTAATAATAATTAAATAAAAGATTATCAAATTTTTTCATCTATGGAAGCCGCCACCCCCTTGCTCTGATTGGTTGACTCCATCTGAGGCCACCTATTGGCCCCCAACGGTATTACACATCCTAGTGAAGAGGAGCTTCAGTATTTTGTAGTTTTATAGAAAATGACAAATTCTGGGAAAAAAAATAAATAAATAAACAAAACAATAAAATAAAATAATCATAGGTTCAGATCATGGAGTAAATGTATTTAAAATGTTACAGATGAACGACATGAGGACGTTTCCTACTGAGATAATGTTGGACATTTGTCTTTACATGTTCATAAAATACACATCTGACCTTCAACGTCAGTATCAGCATCGATAAAATACTGTGGATGGAAAATAACTGCACTCCTTAGTACTGAGGTGATTACAGAAACGCAGTAACCCCAACACTGTACACAGTACTCCACCTGACTACACAAATACACACAGTACTACACTTGAGAAACTACAAAACAACAAAGAAAACACTTCCCTCCGGTTTAAAACTCAACACTAAGAAATACTGCATCTGTCTGTAAACTGCAGTACATCTACTGCAAAGTACTGCGTCTGGACGATACTGCACTAGGACCATCCACTGGAGGAGTACTACGTCCGTCTACTTGAACGAGTTCTACGTGTGGATACATAAAAAAGAAAAGTCCTACATGAGGCTACACTTAGGAGTACTAGGTTTGACTACACAAAGTAGTACTGCATCTGAAAACATGTTGAAGAACTGCATTTAACCATGTTAATACTACGGGAAACTGCACCGAATACTGCACCTAACAGCAGACGGAGAGGATTTTTACAGCATTGAACTGAAAAGGAGTACGACACCTGAGTACATGAAGGAGTACTACAAGGGAAAACACACAGGAGTACTACGCCTGGATGCATGTTGGAGTACTAAACCTGAACTACATCCAAACATATGGAGTACTCGGTCTGAACTCATGTAGGAGTATTACGTCTGAATTCATATACAAGTACTATGCTGAACTTTGCAGGAGGATTACATCCCAGCAGATGGAGTACACTTTGGAGTACTGCAACGAGGGTTACTTCTCAACTGATCGAGTACTAGGTTTAAGCACATCTCAGAATACTACATCTGAATACACGTACAAGTACTCACCTGAGAACATGGGTTTACTACATCACACATGTGGGAGTACTACATTTAACTTTTACAGAAGAATTACATGCCAGCAGATGGAGTACTACAATGTACTACGCATCGGAGAACTTCTCCTGAATACATGTAGTATTAGATCTGAGCAGATGTAGTAGTACTACATCTGAGTACATGTGAAAGTACTGCACCTGCACATGCGGAAATACTACATTGAGCATGACAGGAGTACATGTGGGAGTACCAGTGGATACTCCACAGCGCCCCCTGCTGTCAGAACAATAAACCCACCAAGGGGGCGGAGACTCCATAGCTCCTCCTCCTGAATGTGCACCGCATTGTCAGAAAACCTCCTGATTGGTTTCCTATCAGGTGGAACCTGCTAAAGGCCCGAGCTGTGGCCTATTGGGTGAGTGTGGGCGTGGCCTGCTTTCTTCGTGCTAGTGAATGATGCGCTGTCGGAGGCCAAGGACCGCCTACTGTACGAGTGCCTAATCTGGACTTTTTTATTTCTACGTGTTGTTTTTGTTTCCACAATCGTTTTTTAATCACATGACACTCTGGGCCCGTTCATTGCCAACATTGTCTGTGGGCGGAGCTTATGTCACAGTGTCCAGAGGATGGACAATGGACATGGCCACCGTTGACATGAGCTCATGTAGCTAAATTTAACAAGGTTCGGTAAATTTTGCGTCAGATAAAGGGAATAAATAACCTTCTCTGAGTTTTGTTTAGTTCACAACCAGCAGACTCACTTCCTGTTTCAGTGTCACATGGTTTCTGTTCACACCAGACTCAAAGCCAGTTTTAACGTCTAGTCACTCACACAAACCTTTTACTGGTGTTTTGGATTATTTCATAGATTTACCTTTAAAAAGTGGTGGGAGCTAACGCTACAGTAGCAACACCAGCGCTAACTCTGTTCATAGTAAAGTATAAACAGCTACATGTATGCTAAGTTTATTCTCCTGACCACGGTGCTGATGAAGAGCTGTAGTTGGTCCCTGAGCGCCGTCAATGGCAGCTGACTGTGCTAAACAGTGCTAATGCTAATGCTAGGTGTGTTTGTATTCTGGATAAAAGACAAACTAAAGTTCATATTGACGTTAACCGTAGTCAGGTCCAACCGTCAGCTGGATCCAGGTCTGATACGTGGAATGAAGGGACAAAGCAGGCTGTTTCCTCCATGGGTTTGTGGAGTTTCATCTGTCGAACAGTAACACAGTTGTTCTGTTTTCAGTCCAGTTATTCACCATATGTTCCATTAGTGATGCTGGTTCCAGGTTCTGTGTTCCCAAGTACAGAACCATGTAAAGCCAAACGGAAGCAGATGGAGGTCAGATCTAGTTCTGACAACATCTGAGGTTTCCACTAGTACACCCTCTAAAAAAAGCTATATTTTATTATTTTATCAAGGTCATATTGACCCTATACATGTGCACCTGACAGTTTCTGCATCGAGATACGACTGGAATTTACAGCAAATATGTGAAAGGAATTAAAAACAAA
>JAPTYQ010000015.1:33762967-33780338 GCA_029814465.1 Ostorhinchus cyanosoma | reverse complement strand
ATATATATATATATGTTTATTGTTCATGTGTGTTAATTTTGTAGATTTTCTTTCTGTAAATTTTTGTCTATTTTCATGTTTTATTTTTGCTCAAATTGTTTTTTCCTGCTGTACATATTTCACATTAATTGGATGATAATACTGAGACAAATGTTGACAGTAGAACTTTACTAAACCAACAGGACTTTTACACAGGACTGTATGTTCTTAATATGTTCACATGCACATTGTTATTCATCTCATATTTTATTGTCTTATTTCTATTTCCATCCTTTAGATGATCCATAGCCAGTCATCGTTTTCCAGTTTTTGTGATAAAATCTTTTCTTCCGTTGTGTATCTGTCCGATGGTGAAGTGCTTTATTTTTTTGTCCAGGATGTGAGTAAAGACACCGTCCTGTATCAGTCGGGGACTAAATGAGACACCTCCCGCATCGCGTTGACGTTTGATGAAGGTGTAAATGAAAGTGGACGGAGGTTGGACGTGTGCAGCTGTTCTTCCGTCACACATCAGACAAGGAAGGTCATGACGATCCTTCTGCTGACGCTGAACCACCGTCCATCACGCTTTAAAGGAGTTGGATGGAACTGTACCGATCTGATGTTGGAGGATGTGAAAAGGTCAAAGGTCACGTAGGGTCCATATTCAATATAATTGATAGGTGCTTTTCCATTCGACTTCTGCGCAAAACTATACAGATAAACCCACTTTTATTCTCTACTGTTCTATACTCCGTGTGAGTTGTGTGGTCTTCTGTGTCTTTTATCTATTTTTTATTGATTTTATTACTTTTAACCATTTGATTATTTTTTTGTTTTATTTAGAGCATTGTTGTAGTTCTATAGTTTTTTCTTTTAATTGTTTACTGTGCTGCCAAACACAGAACAAATGGAGTTAAACATTCATTCATTCTAGTTTCTGTTGCGCTGCTTATGAACCTTTGAATTTAGTCTGAGCTTTAATCAACATCTACATGAATAATCAGTGAATTAAATACAAGAAAATACATGACTTACAGTGAAAAATGACAGATAATATAATGAATGGTACTAGATCACTTAAAAATGTTAAAAGTAGAGAAACCATTTGGAAGTCACAAAAAAAAAGTTTTATATCTGATGTATTTTGTCATGTGATCATCCATATATGATCATGAGATGAACACCTAATGTTTCTGTTTTTCAGATAAACCAGTGTTGCTGTTTTATTTATGTTTAATATTTTTATTTCCCTTCAGGTGACGGTGATGTTTGAGGTTCAGATGAGGTGGCTTTTAGTTAGTAAAACATTATTTTTAATGACTGAAAGCTGCTTAGTTTAGACTGAATTTATTCTAATGATAAACAGTAACTGGAGGCGGTTTTATTTATTTATTCTCTGCTTCACTTGTCATTTTAATCGTCTGTTTCATGAAGTGGTCAAACTGAACCTTATCGTGTGTGTTTGTGGTCATTGTCATAGACTGTGTGTGTCTCCAGCAGCCGGACGCCGTTGGCCTTCAGCTCAGTTTAACATTGACTTGGAGGAAGGTCACTGCAGAAGAACAGAACTAAAAAGTTGGCTGAGTGGAATGAAGGCCTGCTTTTAGAGCTGAAGTTCCATTTACATCTCATTTTAGTCAAACATGGACACGGATCTTAAACATCCACGAGAGCTTTGTTCACATGAAACCTGAGTCTCAGTCAAAGAACAAGAATCAAACCTCATCAGTGCATGTCGTCCACCTGAGCAATGAAGCTAAACTAATGATCTGAACATGATTGAAGGTCAGATAATGATGCTGCACATTCGTCTGCTTTTATCCTGAGTTCATCAATTCACACATTTTTTTTTGTATTTATAAATAAGTGAAAAACATGCAGCAACACTGAGAAACGACACAAACCTTCAGTCCCTCAGGCATAAAAACCATAAGATACAGATGGTCCCACATCACTGTCGCTCACATAATCACTGTAATTACACAAGCTTTTGGAAATCACCATGGCGATAAAGACCTTTACATCATGAGTATGAAATCAATAGTCATGTTACTGCGTCTGTAATGACATAAAAGATAAACATGATATAAAAGATGCAACAAAAACTACGTGTAAAACACATAAAAAGGTATGTTCTGAATTGGGTCTGACCACTAGATGTCTCTAAATTATGCTACATATGAATAAATTTTAACATGTGATTAATGCTGAGTTTCCTTCAGAGTCTGAGGTGGGAAACGTGTGGTCAGCGGGCCCTGATGGCGGACAGTGGCGGTGGCAGTAGGTCAGTGGGTCTTGACCTCTGACCGTCTCCGTGGTGGAACTTCAGCCCCGGGTCCTGTTCTAAATGCAGGTGAAGGTGAGTGGATCCACCTGCAGGTCCTGGTCCAGTTCAAGGTAGAAACAGGAACAGAATGGAGGTCAGAGTTACATAAACGCCACCGCCGCCAAAAATAAACACAAATACAGTACAGGGTCTAACATCCAGTGTTAGGACGAAGGTTTATGACCCTGTTTCTGCTCATCAGCTTCAGGTTATTTGGTCACATGACAGACTCAACGCGTCTGCTCTCTGATTGGTTGAACCCTTATCACATGACAACCAGTGGATACTAAACCATGAACCTGATTTACAGCTGATTCTGTCTGTGTTTCTGGTTCTAGTGGATTCTGTTTTTATTAAAGAGCGGTTCATCAGTGGTTCTCAACGGGGGGTCGTGGTCCTGTAGAGAACCTCAGGGAGCTGCGAGGGGCCAGTGTTCCTAAGAAGAATACACAAAAATACTCCAAGGACAAAATAAATAGAAATTAAACAATGGAAACAAATAGCTTATCTGTAGTTAAGAGTTAAATCTGACAATAAATCCAAAGATTCAATCAAACATTCAAACTTTTATTCAGAAAACATCTGTTAAATAATCTATGCATGTTCATATCATAATGAATCTATCAGAACTAATAGGATATTATTTAATCTGTTATAAGTGTTAAATACTGGTTGTAAAATGAAAGCTATTCAAATTTGTTTGCAGCATAAAAGGAAAAGCAAGAGCATTGACAGTGAACACACAATAAACTGCAGATCAGACAAACATCTTCTCTCCCAAATAAACATAAAGAAGCAGAAAACAACAATAAACAAAGACAAACAACAATAAATAAACCAACAAGACGATACAAAGACACGTAAATGCATCAGATGAGCAGAAACAGCTGAACAATAGGTGTTTATTAGTAGAAAAAAAGGAAAATAAAAATGCTTTTATTTAAGTTGAAGCAGAGAAACCATGCATGAAATAACTTCACACTGTAGATAATTTCATTCACAAAGAAACATAAAAAGACAGAATATTGGACAAATTACACTTATTTTTCTCAGGACATTTCATTTTGTTCAGATTCATATTTTTCTGATAGTTTGTAAATGTAAACATTTTCATTTTTTACACTGAAACAGAAGAGTTTTATTTGTCATTATTTATAAGTTTTTCTGTTATTGTTTTATTGGTCTGATCCACTTTAGATCATATTGGTCTGAATGTTAAACCTGAACTAAAATGATATTAACATCAAATATTGTTAATATATTCAGTGTATTTTTTGCTTTTCACAAATTCATCCCTCAGTCCGTATGTTTGACACACCCCAGCTGATTTCTATTTCACTTGAAGTAAAAGACCGACATCTGGTGGACAAACTGGGAAACATATGGTCTGACAGAAACATCTTTTATGATTATGATTATTATTAATAGTAGTAGTATATGAAGATTATTATTCAACAATAGAACAAACAAAAATATGAATATAACAAGAATAGTCAGAACATCAGACATTCCAAGACACAGTAATCAAAAAAATAATGAGACATACAAACTGCAAGAATTAATTAAACTAAAAAGACAATATATGTAACTTAATACATTAAAGAGAATATAGATGAAGATCTAACAATAAGTATAAAAAAAAAAATACAGTTAAAAAAGGAGAGAAAAATATAATATGAAGTGGCAGATTTACTCAAGGTAATGATAGTAAAACTGAGGAGCTGATAAACACTTAAAAAAAAAAAATCAAATTCGATATATTTGAGATATGTATGTATGATAAAATAAATGTTTAGTTCAATTCAAAATAATTGAACTGATGGGGATGCTTTGGATATTTTAGCTTTATGTATATGAAATTTACCCAGAAGAATGAAGAGGTTGGACTATGTTAAAATTATAATTATGAGAAAAGTATCCAAAACGAATACTTTTCTCATCAAACTGATACTTAATTGTAGTTTCTGACAGAAACATCTACTTATGGCATAGAGGACAAAATGCATTCACAACGGTTCCTTTGCTGCAGTAATAATAATAATTCGATGTTTTTTTTTTCTGTGAATGGATCAGAACCAGGTGGGTTGTACAGTGTTGGTGCAGTGACTCCTCCTGTCCGGCAGGTGGCGGTACTGATCCTCCATCCGGGTTCTTACCGGCTCTATGGAACCGACAGGAGCAGAAGAAGCCTCGGTACAGTCCCGTATGGTTCCGCAGAGACAGAACCGCCTGTTTGGACCAAGCTGAGCCCGTGAGGACCCGTCAGTCCGGTCCTCTGCGGGTCTTTGTGTGGATTCCGGTGTGTGGTTCCGGTCTCCTATGGCCGACGAGGCCGTGGTCACGGTCCGGTTGGTCCGGAGCTTCGAGCATCGGAACTTTAAACCAGTGGTTTTCCGTGGAGTGGGTTTGGACCAGACGGTTCGGGACTTCATGGACCACGTCCTAAACGGTGACCGAACCCCGTCCACTTCCGGTGCCGGTTCTGATGTGTTTATATCTGACGTGTGTAACTGTTGGACTCGTTTCAGAAATCACCTCCAGACCCGGACTACCCCCACCCTTCAGGAAGTACCCCTACGGTGAGTACCAGGACCAGTACCAGAACCACCTGGACCACAGGGAGGGTCCACCTGAGTCCAGCAGGTTTAAATAGACCAAGATACACATGGACAAACTTCAGTACATTAGAAATATGACTTTAGTATTCCACAAAACATAAATATGAGTATAAATACAAATATAATATGAAGATAAATATAAATACAAAAATAACACAAATATAATATAAAGATAACATAAATGTAAATACAAAAATAATTAAATATAACATAAATATAAATACAAAATAATATAAATATAACAAATACAAATGTATTGTAAATATAACATAAATACAAATATAACATAAATATAAATACAAATCCTTTATGTTCATATATAACACCTTTAATTCACTGTCAATGGGTCGATATCGTCACATTCCTTTAAGAGTTTTTTTTTTTTTTTTGCCTAAATTGTCAAATACTCAATTTCTTGTTGAGTTTTTTGTGTTTCTTGAAGAATCTAAAAAAACGATTTAATAATTTTAGGAAGGTCATGATATGGAAAATAGTATTAGTAAAGAAAGACTATTTTTGATTAATGTGGCCTTAAAATCCATTATAACAATAAAGCATCTGTAAATTAATAAAATTAGGATTTAATGTTTAGTCATCATCATTCAGATGTAACTGTGACTAATGTAATGGAGTAAAAAGGCCAATATTTACTGAGTAGGAAGTACTGATGTACCTCCAGTGAGTACAAGTACCTTTGTCTGGGCTGAAGTTCTTCTTTGTATTTTCAGACACCATGAAGATCATCCATCAGGCTCACGGAGCGAAGGTACAGGAAGCACCGACACCTAAACGCATCACAGTCTCAGACTTGACCTCTGACCTCTGGTCCACACTGGACGTGACCTGTTGTTGTGTCATTGTAGACGAATGAGCTGGTCATGAGTTTAGACGACGACGACAAACTGATTCTGCAGAACGACCAGAGTCTGAAGGCGTCCGGCGTCGGTAAGATTCTGTTTAACTCTTCAGTTTCACAGAAGTCACACTAATGACCTACAGCGCATAATATGCACAGCACTGTGGTAATGTCAAAATGTTTTTCATACAGTTTGTTTTTAACTTTTTAAAAGTTTTTTGTATTCATCAATGTGAGCCATGAACAAAAATACCAAATACTCAATAACTGGCATATATTTAACCCATTAAATGCTGTGTTTGTAACGTAAACAGACCATGTTTTTTTATTAAAAAAAAACACAAAAACTAAATTTTCCCACAATATTCTGCATAAAAGTTGAATTAGTTTTTACTTTGTCATACTGGCATATGACAGTGGTTTACACCAACATTGGTTAATATTCATCATTATTTTTGTTCTAGGTATAATGTTAAACGCTAAAATATGTCAGTGTGTGTTTTGTACTCATTTGGTAGAAGGGTGTTAGTGTAGGAATTTAACATTGTGTACAATGTGCTGATTTTAGTGGATGAGTCACAATTTTAAAAAATCCTGAAAAAATGAACAACTTTTAAATTCTGGCCAAAAACAAATTGTGAAAAATAATATGACCTTTAAAAACATGAAATTCAAAGTGTGCCTAATATGCTCACCTGGATACTGGAAAATTAATGAGTGTAAGGAGTTTAGATCAGAGGAAAGAGGAAACATCTGGAATCATCCAACCAGAACATTTAAAAACAAAATTAACCCTTGAACACCAGAACTAGTTTTGTCTCAACTTCCAATTGAAGTTTTCCTCATTATTTAATCTCAGTCAAATTAGCACTATTTATAATATCATAATAGTCTGTGTTTTGTATTTGTCAGTGTAAATCCTTTATTTTCTATATTTAATTTACTGATCATGTAGATGTTTATCAAAGATCAGAGTAAATTCAAAGGTTATTATATCAAAACTGAAGAAAAAAAACACTTATTTTGTTCATGGCACATGTTATTTTGTTAATTTTTTAAATTCATTTTTATTCATTTTACATGTTAGTTGTTGCTTTGTTTTGTTACCCCGCCCCCCAAAGGGGAGGCGAGGGTATGGTTTTTGTTTTGTTTTTTTTTGTCCGCAACTTTATGCAAAAACTACTCGGACCAATTTCCATGCAATTTTCAGCAAAGGTGGAAGGTGGTCCAGAATAGGTCCCATTAAATTTTGGTGAATGTAGGTTAAAGGTCAAGGTCACCAAAAATGTGTTTTTGCAATGATAAGAGATAGGGCCAATCAGGTAAAACGTTTGCAAGGGGCGGGGTTTGTTGTGCCTGGCACCACTTGTTCATTTTGTTACTTATTTTCTTTATTTTTCTCCATGACTTTATTTCAGTTGCTGTTTTAATCCAGTCATCTAAGAAATCATAGATATGGACCTGTTTTTATTTGATCGAATATTAAAACATGTGATTAAAGTTCATTTTATTAAATGATTAAACTGTTGTAGACGAACATGAGACAGTGAAAGGTTTGTTCAAACATTTGTTCTGGGTTTGTTGGTTTTGTCGAATCATGAACGTCTTGTTCTTTCAGTGAATGAGACCGAAGTGGCCTTTTTCAGGAGCCAGGACTACGGTTTGTACAAAGCCAATCCAAGCAGTGCCTGGTGAAAGAAGGTCAAAGGTCAAACATGCCAGGAGCAGAGGAAGGCTGTGTTTTAGTTTATGGATTTGTTTTCAGAGATGAATCTACCACTGGAATGCCTTCTGACTCTTTAGTTTTAATGTTTTATGTTTATTACTTCTCAGGATGTTGTTTTAAAATATGCTGAATAAAGTTTTCTGATGCTTTGAGTTCTTTATTTTCACTTATTATAAAATATAATGTTCAGCGATAATTGGGCTTTTGAAGAGAATATAAATAATGTCATTAAAATATCATAAACCACAAGGAAACAGTGAGTCAAGCAGAAAAAAAAAGGCTTTAAATCTGTAAATCACATCATGAAAAGTAGAAATAGCACTTTCACTCCAAAACGGGAGGATTTTCTGCTTTGAGTAGTTGATACACTTTGCAGATTTATTGATTTCTGCAGAAATAACAGTTTTCTTACATTTTTACACATATAAAGTGCATTTTCTTCTTTACTGATCCCCATTTTGTCCAAATTAAACAGCTGTACAATAAACACTTGACAATTACAGACAGAAGTTCAGATTATTGTTAGAGTTCCAGCTGCCAAAATAAATGAAAACCCTCATAAACATTTTATAAATATGGAACAAGTGAATGGATGTATTTAAGTAACATGGGTGAACTGTTTAGAAATGTAGAATTAGAAAGAAACACAGGTATTTACACATGTGAATTTAAACAGAAGTTAAATACTAAACATCAATGTGTTGTTGACTTATTTATTCATAAATGGTTTGTAAAGACATTAACAGCTCATGACTGATTTAACAGGTTTAATCTGTTGACATACATTTAATACCATTATCTTCCAGCAGGTGCCAGTAACCCTCACTACAGGGTCCATAAGAAAACCTACAGTTTGGGGATAAAACCTATAATAAGTAGTTTAGTTTTGCTTCAAAGTAAATATTCTCAGTAAACAACCTCCAAAGTAATACATTTTTGGTTTCACATTTTTTCTCTAAACCTCTATATTTTCATCTGGTTGTTTTTATCTTTTATGTGAAACTTTTGTCTTAAACTTGGGGATTATATTAATGTGACGTAGAGTTTGTGTCCAAACTCAACCAATGTCAACAGTAGTTTCATTGTATGTCAGAAAATTATATATATATATATATAAAGTCAGGTATGAACTACTAAACCATATAATAATAATTGAAATTGAAATTGTAGTATTATTTCATGTATTTGCATAGATTTATTTTTTTTTATTTTAGAGACGGCAGTTAAAGTTTAAGTCAGTTAAAAAAAAAAAACAAAAAAAGAAGTTATACATTATTTACAAAAAAGATCAAAATCCATAAATGTATGAACCTGAAACACTTTGTTTCTGGTCCATAAAAGAAGCATCATGTTTGTTACATCTCCATCCGTGATTGGCTAAAATGCTTCACGCCACCCAATAAATGGCCGTGATTTGTTGTCAGTTATAAATCTGTCCAATAGTGTAGGTCACTTGGGCGCGTTGGGAGGCGGGTCTTGTGTAGCGGTAGTATCGTGTGCGCAGCCCCGGTCCGACCTCTCCCTCCTTTCGCCATCATCTGTTCGTTCGTGTGTGGAACCTGCTCCTCATCTCCGACCCTTAACCGAAGATGGCTGATCTCCAGGTGGGTACGAAGCGGGCAGGCAGCATGGAGCGAATGTTTATCTCACTGTTTATCCCGGTAAAAAGATCCAGAATGTTGCCCGTTAGTCAGTGCAGGTTTTAGCTAACGGAGCCTCGGTGAAGTCCGTGAAGTGAGCACACGGTTTATGAATAAAGATCAGCCGACACCAAAATATATTTAAATAAATGATTTTATTGTGTTAGTGATGAGTTTAATGACGTATTTATCAGCTCGGTGTCATTATGTCGGTGTTTGAGTCGTTTTATCGATGTTTGTGACATATTGGTCACCCAGGTTTCCCACCCTCTGAGGTCATGTTTGAAAGCAACACAAGAAGTGATTGTTCATTCAACAAAACTACTTTAAGTACTTTACTACAAAATATTTCTACTTTGAAAAGTACGACTTTAAAGCAGTATTTTTTACTCGTGGAGCATTATCTGTGAACCTCAGATAGTCATCTTTTTTATCTTATATTTAAAATTTTGACTAATTTTACAGTTATATTTTTAGCTCTAATGTTTTATACACGAATGATTAAAAAACCTGCCAAAAGTAGTTTTATTATATTTAACTGAGTAAAAGTGAAACGTACAGTCCTCAAAGTATTATGACATCTTTACGTCTTTTCTTAATCTTTTTATCCTCTTTCATCTTTGATATTTTGTCTTTTCCAGTCTTAAAGGTTTCAGTTATTTTTATTTCACTTGCAAACTTTTCATATTTTCATTATATTGGATTGTTTTTTTTTTGTTTGTTTGTTTCTTTTTTCTTCTTCCAGTTGAAAAGTCTGTGCTGTCTTTTTTTTTATGTTATTCTTCTTCCACCTTTGACATCAGTTTTGGTCTTTTTTCCTTTTTGTGATTACGCGTTTTCCAGTGAATCCAAAATTATAAAGAGTTTATTGAGCTCAAACAGGAGGAGGATGTGAAATTAAACTCATAGATTTGTGGTTTTCAGTGGACGGGAAGGAGATGAAGGCCTATAGAAAGTAAAGCTCAGTATTTACCCCTGAGGCGGTGTGTAGAGGGAGTAGAAGAATATAAAAGTGAGTACAAGTACCTCAAATCTGGTCAGTACTTCTACTGTTGAATCTGTACGTAGAGAATAAATATTGTCAGTGTCGTGTATGTGTTTGTGACTTTATGCTCAGTTTGATTTAGTTTCTTCTTGTATTGGAGTATTTTTCATAGTCAGTACTAGTACTTTTCCTTCTACGCTGCTGAACATCTCATTAAAGTATCGATGTTAAAGGTAAAGTTCAGTCCAGTTTGTGATAAACAGATCTCAATTTGACCTTTGACCTCCAGTCATGAAGGTGTGGCGTGTAATGCGACCTTTACTCCTGATCCGGGATCGGCAGCGTCTGTTTCTTCAGATGCCGTTCGTTGGTTGATATAAGTTGAGTTGGTTGAACTGGTTTCAACAATAATACTAAGCCTGATGATGCAGTCAGTGTTTTTTCAGTAAATATGACAAATTTTGACAGCACTAAGGTGCAGATTATACCCTGGAGGTGATTAGAAGGTTTGATACCAGGAAGTTAAGAGTCTATGCTTTATCTCTAATATGTGAAAACACTCAAACTGACTTAGAAATAACTGTCCTGATCAGTAAATCTGAGGTAAACGTCTGATTAAAGTCACCTTCAGCTGAGTGTTGTGTGTCCGTTGTGTAGTTGTTGTGTAGTTTCAGTGCTGTGAACAGTGTCGTCTTGGATCCGTTCAGTGTTTCATCGGTTGCTGCCGTCGCCTTTGGCCCAGTTGGATCTGAACAGACTCCTAAAACTCAGTG
Organism: Ostorhinchus cyanosoma; assembly: GCA_029814465.1. NCBI lineage: Eukaryota > Metazoa > Chordata > Actinopteri > Kurtiformes > Apogonidae > Ostorhinchus > Ostorhinchus cyanosoma. Next base: position 33,769,432 of record JAPTYQ010000015.1, on the reverse strand, counting down.
GGTTCAGCCTCAGCTGAATCAATGGGCTGATTGTGTTTCAGCGCTTAAGGGGTGTCTGAGGTCAAAGGTCAATGCAACCAAAGCTCTGTGTTATCAGAAGGAGGGGGCGGAGTTTAACACTGATCACAGATGCCTCTAAAAGTTCAGTAATTAACTCAAATACAGCATGTGACGCAATTTATCCCTCTGGTATCATTGAGTTTCTTCTAATCAGAGTAAGGCGCACAAAAGGCCCAGTGGGATACCAATGTCAGAATGTTTCCATACTGTTCTTCTTCTTTTTTCATGAATTTGAGCCATAAAAAATACCAAATACTCAATAACTGTCATATACTTAACTACTTAAATGTCATGTTTGTAATGCAAACAAACCAATATTGTTGACACAAAAACTTTTTTCTTAATATTCTACAGATGCACCAATAATGTCAGCTTGTATCAGTGAATCTCATTAAATATATTAGTTCATTCCTAATGATGACATCTTTAGCCTTATCACCCAGCTTTATGTGCAACCATTTTATTAATTACTTATTGGTTTAATTAATTTTGTCAGGTAAAATGACAGATCTGCTTCTCAAATTTTCCAAATATGTTCAGTTTTTTTCCATAAAGTTATAAGTGAGTTATAATATGAACTTGTACAGACATGTTCAGTGAATGAGTGAATATCTGTGAATTATGAACAGTTCCTTTGTCATAGTATTTTGTCTTGTGTTTTTTTGTGTTGTGTGCCACTTTCTTTCTTTTTTTTTTTTTTACTGTTTTCTTTTCACCAAAACCCACTTTTTGTACTTGACCCTCATATTTGTGCACATTTCCTACCTGGTATTTTATATTTATTCCCATATTTGATACTGTATTATGCTCATAGGTCTATGTATATAGTTGAAATTATTTTATAGTTTTATTTTTGTGCTGTTTTATCTTTTTTAAACTTTATCCTTCGGTATTATTCAGCTGCTGTGACAGACCCACGTCTGACCTTTGACCTCTTGCTCCTCAGGCGAAGTTCGATGCGGCCGCGGCTGAAGTGAAACAGCTGAAGGCGAAGCCAACAGACGAGGAGATGCTGAAGGTTTACTCTCTGTTCAAACAGGCGACAGTAGGAGACGTCAACACAGGTAGGACACACAACAACAACAGAACACAACAACACACCACATCCATATAAAATACCTGTTATTAATCCAATAACTGTTAATAATCAGATAATTGTAATAATCAGATGTGATGCGTTTACTGTCACTCCAGAAAAAGGATAATCCATAAACCCTAGTTCAGACATTTCAGTCCATTATTGGCGTTAGTTCATATGTAGTGACGTAGAATCCAACTTCCTGTTATTGTCTTCTACGTTACTTCTGTTTTATCTGAAGTAACAGAACTAAATAAATCAGATTAATATATATATATATGAAGACATGGGGACAAATCCAGGTGTATTGATCTGATTTATTATAATTAGATTACTGTTGTTATCTGATAAAATAGATCAGATTATCCTGTTTACATAATCAATAATAATCAGATACTGATCAGAGTATTAGGGGTCAGTGTACATCTGTAGACCTACATCTGAAAATACATTAATGGAAACGTATAAATGATGCGGCCTAAGACAGTGCCCTGAGGGATCCCATTCTCAATTTAATGAAACAGATTTGTGATCAATAATAATCTGATAACTCCACTAATCAGATACTGATCAGAGTATTAATGTGGATGGAAATGGTGTCAGTGAGAGACGCTTCCATCATCTGATTGGACGATGCTGATGTTCGTTGTCCTCTCTCTGCAGCTCGTCCTGGGATGTTGGACTTCACCGGTAAAGCCAAATGGGACGCCTGGGAGAAGCAGAAAGGTATGAGTTAATTTTAAAAGTTTAAATTTAAAAGTTATCTCATTGTTGAAATACCCAAAACACCTCAGGGAAAGTTGAATAATGCTGCTGTCAGTATCTGTATATATATATATATATATATATATATATAATTTTACTTACTACTTTTACTGTATTGTGTGTTTTCTAAATAACTGTTTTTTTTGTTGAATCATTTCCATGCAGCTTCATTACTTAATTTTGTGCTGTTCAAATAGTCACCACTAGATGACAGTGTTGTTCTGTTACACTGGTCTCCAGCCTTCTTTTAATAAATGATTCAGTGCTAAATCTTACATACTTTAATAAGATGAAAACCAAATGATCAAAGCACTGTTTATCTGATGTTTTCATCTACATTATTGAATTTATTTTTATTTTGTTATTACTAGTGTACGTGGCAGTTGCTATTTTGTCTTGATCACCTTTATTTATTCATGTATTTGCCTTGATATTTGTTTCTTGTACACAAAAAATGTTTTGTTTTTTCTCCTGCTCAAAACAAATGAATAAATGAATGAAGTGAATGAATTAATTATAAAAGCTAAGTGGCCTCCATATGCGTGTGTGTCTGGGGAAAAAATCCATACAGAGCTGACAGCTGCAGTTTGTTATATGGATGTGTTTTTAGTCAAAGACAGTAGTGAAAATGGCAGGTTGATAGGTCCAATATTTTTGGAGATATTAGTAATTTTGAATAGAATAGCCTTACAATCACATTGCTGTGGCCAGAATGCTTTGGCAGTGACTGTTGGACAAATGTGCTACAGCATGCACGAATACACAACAGCATAAAAACTACCACATCTAGAACCTGTGGATCCAACGCACTAGTTGTATATGATAATGTTATTAAACATAGAGCTTTATGTCCATTTATCCAGTAGGTTTATAAATGTTCCAATATAAAGACGAGTGACCCAACTTGGTAACATTTCTAAACTTGCTCAAAGGAATTCACTCCACATTATATGGATTTACTTCTTCTACGTCGAGCTGCTCAGTGTCAGCGGATGCAGATGATGAAATGTTCGTTCTTGTTCCTTCAGGTAAGAGCAAAGACGACGCCATGAACGAGTACGTCAGCCTGGTGGAGGAGCTGAAGCAGAAGTACGGAATTTAATGAAACCACGTTTACTGAGCGCTGCTGCAACGCCTTAAAGCAGAGGAGTGGCCTTAACATGTGAACCGTACGGTGGATGTAGAGGTCACCACGGATAATGACCACTGCTGGACAAACGAACTGACCCCATGTGACCCTGGCTGACCTCTAGTGACCCCATGTGACCCCTACTGACCAGTTGCCTCATAGCGGATCATGTTTTCTACCAGAGTCCTGTCATTGCAAATAAACCTTTCTTCATCTCCAGTCTTTGTCCTGTTCTGTTTCTATTAGTAGTAAAAGTATCGACTGTTCTGTTTATAATGAACCGTGTGCAGAATATTCTAATACACATCTGAACTGGAAGTCTGCACCGGGATTTTACTCGGATACTTCAGATTCTTCAAGTGACTGTGGAGCACAGACAGCTATTGAAATAAATGTTCAAAACACATGTAGAACAATTAAAAATGAGTCCAGAAGGGTTTCAAACCTTTAAGTTATTGGTGCCCCTTGGTGGTTAAATAAGGCTACAGTATGTGCTTAAAAATGATCATTCTGGAAATTTTTAAATGTGCTCAAAGTGTTTAATTATAAACAACCATCCTGAGGCATTTTAAACGTTCAGACTAATCTGAATCATAAACTCAAATTGTTTGTACAGTGTTAAGTCTATTCCACTGATCATCTCAGTGCAGGTGGGAATTGAACTCATAACCTTTAGGTTCCAGACCTGAGCAAGAACCCACAGAGCTACAAGACCTGTTCACACCTGCTTCAGTGGGAATCAGTTCCTCTAAGGACAGCAGAAGAGAACCAAACAGAACCGAATACGATAAAACAAAGGGTAGCCACGGTTCAAGAGGGAGAGCGGGTCATCCAATAACCAAAGAGTTGGCGGTTCGAGTCCTGTTGTGTCCTTGGGCAAGACACTTCACCCTCCTTGTCTCCAGTGTCACTCACACTGGTGTATGAATGTGTATAAATGTTCGGTGGTGGTCGGAGGGGCCGTTTGGTGGCAGCTATGCTTCCGTCATCCTACCCCAGAGCAGCTGTAGTGGTACAGTAGCCTCCGTTCGGCTCGTATTGCGGTTCTTGAGATACGGTTCGGTTCGGTTCAGATGCAGAGCCCGGCTGTGCACCAGAACAGAACTGGAGCTGATGCAGAGCCTTCAGTAAATGGGTTTGTTCATTTCTAAGTCTAATTGCCTTTATACCTCCATGCGTTTGATCTGTTGGAATAAGCATTTCTCAATGAATCCACCAGAGGGCGCTGGGCTTAATGACCATAGTGGACAAATATCACGAAGAAGAGTAAAGTTTTGAGAAGAAGAAGAAGAAGAAAACTACCACTACGACTAGAACTAGTAAAGATGGTGTTGGTACTTTTCTCATCAATTCTGCATAAAGCTATAAACCCTGTAGTAGTTGTAGTAGTACTACTATTACAAGAACTACTACTACCACAATTACTACTATTACTACTATTACTACTACTGCAACTACAGGTTTTATAACTTTATGCAGGATTGATGACGAAGTACCAACACTATCTTTAACATTTTAACTATATTTTTAAACTATTTTTTTTACTGCATTAGAATCCTTTTCACAGTGAAATACAACTTTGTCTACCTTTTTGTCTTCTCTCATAAGCATCTTTCTCATCATCTGTATCAGTACTAGTGGTATTTACACATTCCTGCCTTTGTGTTCACACACAGTTTGTTTAGGAAATGATCCATAATCTTAAGGTGAAACCTGAGTTCTCTGTTATCTGTTATCAGTTTCTAGGTGTGGTTGGTGTGTCCAAAGGTCTGTAAACTGCTAATACCTACTTTGTTAAGTCAAAGAGAACGTAAAGAGGCAGAGACAGATGCAGACGGACGGACAGATTACCGATCAGCAGCCGATCAGATCAATATGTTGGTGATCCAGCTGATGTGTGTGTCTGTGCTCTGTGGTCATGTGATCAGCTCAGGTAAACACCGACCGTTTGTCATCTTTCACTGAACTGAAACAGTCCTGAGTGTAACTAAAGTCTATTTCAGTTTACTTTGTATTTAGTGTAGTTAGGTTTTTGTTTGTTTGTTTTTTTACTTCCGTTTACTTAATTTTCTTATTTAGTTTGTTAACTTTAGTTTGTTTGTTCACTTCCATTCAGTTAGTGTTTGTTAGATTTACTTCTAACAATGTGTTTGAGTTTTATTTCCAGTAGACTTTCTTTCAGTTTTGTTGGAACTGTGACAGACTACAGTGTCCAGGATGCATTTCAGCATCGTCCAATCAGAGCTTCAGTTTCTCCTGTTTAAGTCTGTGGACAGCATTTAAGGCTTCTTCTCAGCTGAGGTTCATGGGTACTGTAGTATGTAGAGCCTGTGTTTGTAGTCCAGGTCAGAGGATGAACTCAGATTCATTAAACCACTGTTCATTAAAGTCCTGGTGAAATGACGCCTGTCTGCATTTGTACATGTTCGTACTGAGGGTATTTTAATAATACATCCATGAACACGACAGGGCAGGGAACAGTTATTTGCTGTTTTAGTGTCACATGGTCTTTCCAAGCCCTGCCCATACCTGCAAATCCAGTCTCATTCTGTCCAATGTGAGAAGTGAACTCAAAGTCACGAAACTAAACACTGGACCAAAATCACCTTTTAGTCAAATGTTTTGGGTTTTCTTGAAATACAAATTACTTGAGCTTTTATATTTTGTCAGTCATTAGGGGGCTTCATATTCCAGGGATGTTTGACCAAAATGCTTTTCTTCTCACAGCCTCAGGTAGACACTCCCTGTGGGCGTTGGCCTCCTACATCTCAGGGTCCACCATGTTCCCAGAGTTCACGGTGGTCCTCATGCTGGACGACATCCAGGTGGCCTACTTGGACTCAGATGTGGATGGGATAAGGAGGACCAGCGCTGACACCAGGGTGGAAATGGACGTGTTGAAGGACGCTGTGTCGGTCCTGCGGGACATTTGGGAAGACTTGAGGAAGAGGCTGAACCTGGTCAAACATGAATTTAACTTAACGACAGGAGTTCACGTCCAGCAGAGGCTGGCGGGCTGCGAGGTGATGGATGGACAACCGGTGTTCATCATGTCCAAGGACGCCGCCAACAGCCAGGAGGCCGACGGCCTGATGTACAACATGACACACTTCACTCTGTCCAGACGGCAGGACTGGTTGATCCACTATGACACCATCAAGTCAGAGTTCATCAAGATTCTCTACACCAACATCTACCTGCCGGTCTGTGTACAGACTCTCAAGCTCCTTTTGGATCGAGAAAAACGCCTTGTGATGCGTCGGGTTCGACCTCGTGTTCACTTAATCACAAAGCAGGTGGTGGGCGGAGCTCAACTCACCTGCCTGGCTACAGACTTTTACCCCCGCCGCATCAATCTGACACTACTGCAGAACGGCCGAGCGGTGGATGAGGACCAGCTGACGGGTGGCACCGTGCTGCCCAACGGTAACGG
>JAPTYQ010000015.1:33397105-33407234 GCA_029814465.1 Ostorhinchus cyanosoma | reverse complement strand
AAAACAAACAACAAATCATGCTGGGAGTTAAAAGAAGTCAATTTTTTCCGTCATTTATTGTTTATTTGTGAAATGGTCACACTACACTACACTGGTCCGCAATGTTTTAGAAATTATCTGGCACAGAGATTAAATATTCTAAATGTTACGCATTTTAATCAGATTAATTGGAAAACAGATGTCAAAAGTGCTGGTTTGGTGGCATTTTCAAGGTATATGATAAAGTGTTATTCCACATATACGTTGGTTTATGTGCATTTATACAATAGATTTATAAATATTCCACTAGATCGGTGGTTCTCAACCTTTTTTGAACAGACTACAACCAACCAGCATTTAGATCAGTGACTCACACATGGTAAAATTTCACTCCTTTTTTTCTGGAAGCATTCAACTTGTAGACCAGTGGAATAAATCTGATTTCCTTTTAGTTCCACCGCTGATATTTAATTAGATATCTGATTGCTTACATTCATATTGGAGCTGATACATGTCCACTACTAAATAATTACAGATTTTAATTAAAGGAACATCGGTCGCTGGAGCACACATGTTTTTTTTCTTCCCCCGTCGCTTCTCGTTCTTCTTCTGGCAGAACTGAACTGCGTGGGCTCGACTACGCCAGCGCTCGGTGTCAAGAAGTTGAATTTGGGACTTTAACGGACGCTTTGACAGCTTAATGCGTTGTTTTGTACACGACTAAAAATACCGCCAGCGTCCTCCAGAAAACCTGAAGTGTCCACGTTAGCTGAAGAGCACAAATGGACTCACACAGCTTGTTTCTGCTTTAATCTACTCGCTCCTTCTCCCTTTTCTTTCTTTTTTTTTTTCCTTTTTCTAGTCTATTTCTTTTCCAGCCCACCGGCTCTTCAGCCCACTTCTTTGTCACTCACTGGCCTACTTGTGATGTGTCTGAGGCAAATAGAGGTGGATTGGCCTGAAGAGTGGAGGGTGTGTTGTGTATGTGTGTGACAGGTCTTCATTGTGTAAGTGTGTCTGTGTACGCATAGTGTGGACACATGGACGAGTATGAATGTGGGTGCAAGTGGATCTCATCACACAGGGCATTTTGTGAAGCATACTTGTGTTAGCGGGTACCTGTACCTGCTTGGGTTTGCATTTGAAGCAGAGTTGTCAAACCTGTGGCTCGGGGGCCAAAACCGGCCCGTCAGAGCTGGTTTTGAGTCCGGCCTGTGGAATGAATCTGTGAAATGCAAAAATTACACTGAACATATTAACAATCAAGGAGGAACAAACCCCGCCCCTCACCCTTATTGCAGCTTATTTTGGCACGGATCCAGCTGATGTCATCATGTCTGTGCATGTGCTGTAAAAGAAAAAAATAATTTAAAAAATTCATTCAAATTTTGAACTTTGACCTACTTTACCTGAAATGTAACCACATCTGTTCTGGGTCGCTGGCAATCTATAAACCCAATTTGGTACGAATTCAACCAATAGTTTTGCTGCTAAAGTGTTAACAAACAAACAAATAAACCAAAAACAATAGCCCTTGCCTCCCCTTTAGGGGCTGGGGCAATAAGCTACAATACAGGGGTTTGTTGTGCTTGGCACCACTTGTTTCACTTTAAAACAGAGAAAAAAGTTCGGAGTTGACATTATTTCTCAGTTCTGGTCCGGCCCACTGGAGATCATATTGGGCTGAATGTGGAGCCTGATCTCAAAAGAGTTCGACAGGCCTGCTTTAAAGCCTCCTTCTGTGGACTCATGTACGCATGTGCAGCCCATACACACCCTTCACTGCTCCTTCTTACATTAACTAAACCTGACCGTGACTAGGCCTCCTCATCGTTTTTCAGAGTGACTAATAGCGGTGCTGGATGTCAATGCCCTCTTCTGGATTCAGTGTGTGGGCTGTCGGCTGCCCTGTTAATGGTTGACTTACATATTCAGACCGGCCTCTTGACATTCACTGAGGTGTAATGACTTAGTGCTGTTGGACGTATGAACTGGGAACGGAAGCCACTTCTACACACACCTGAAACACAGGTTTTTATGTCTACGGAGGTTATCTATGTTCTGTCGATAACACATTAGTCCGATTTTAACCGATCGAGACGTCATCTGTCTCGTGACACCGTCCTAGTATCCTATTCCATCCTCTTGAGCTGCTCCTGCATCATCTTTTGATGATTTTTTTGTCACTGTGTCAGCGGAGGATATGAATAGGATAATTAATGTGTTTGTTTGCCTATTCTGAACTCATTATTTTTTTCTTGATGAATAAAACATCAGAGGAGGCTGAGAGGGCTGCTGAGGGTTGGTGTCAAATGAGGCTTCGGCGGAGAGTTCATGGGGACGACAGCTACAGAAAGACGAAGAAGGTGCTCAAGAGGGTAGTGCTAACCGCTAACATAAAGGATGTGGACGTAGGAAGGAACACTGTGAAAATATCCACACAATATTTAAGACACCTCTGTTTATTTTATAGCTATAAGACTTTTGTCTTTTCTGCAAACGCTCATTTTGCAGGTTAGTTGATGTATGTAACTAAACACACACATAAGTTAAACAGAACACTCATTGTTTTTAACCCTTAAAGATCCAGGGCTACTTCTGTTCCCAAAAGAAATATTCTCTATATTTAACCTTTAAGAGATTTAGTATAATATCCTCTGTATTTTGCACTTTATCAGTATAAATCTGATATTTTCCTGTATTTAATTCCCTGATCCTGTAGATGTTCATAAAGGCTCCGATTAAAATGGAGGATTATTACATCAGAAACAGAGAAAACTGCAGAAAAATTGTCCTTTTCAGTAAAATATATCATTAACTGAACAGGAACCAAGCATTTCCTTCCACTGTCATTGAGCCAAATCCATGGGTTTTACTGGTGAATCAATGTTATAGAAGACAGCGGTGTTTCCATGGTAACTGTAGAGCCAAATGGGTCATATCTGATGACCATGAAAAGATGAAGAACTGTATTTTACACCAATTATTGACATGTCTTGATAGGATTTGTGGTTCAACGGGGATTAAACAGTTTAGATCAGTAGATGTTTTTTGTCTTTATGGGTTAATTACAATATGAAAAACAGGACACGAAATCCTATTCTCTCAGAACATTCACCATCTGCTGCATTTATAAGAAATTCATGCGAGATCACCAATCTACCAAGTTCTCTGCACTCATTCTGATTCCTGATTTCCAACATTAACATGTAATAAGTTCCAGAGGAAACTCATAATTAAAGAAAATAAAGTCGAGAGATTGTGAATGAATACTGATTGTTTGGCAGACCTTGATAGACTCAGGAAGTGTGGTTATTATAATGAAAATAAGTCTCTTATTACATCCTAAATCTACATTCACGCTTGCAGGGGTGAAGATGAACAAGGTAAGAAGGAGGAAGAGAATAGATAGTGATACATCCACAGAGTCACTCATACCTCATTAACCTCTGACCTGAATTTAGAACTTAATTTGCTCACTGCAGATGATGGATCCGCAGGGCTGGATGCTGGGAAAATGGGATTTCTTGCCTCAATCTGTTCCCGTTAATCAGGAACGTCTGAGACTTGTTGCGAGTGTGTACATCACATGTCCATTTTTAATACAGCGTGAATAAAGGTGGTGGCTGTGAACCTTATTAAACCCAAAGCATCAATTATCATGACTATATCAGGTTTGGAGTCAAATCTTCTCCCGGAAGTGTACTTTTAAATATTGGACTTCTGGTCGATCTGGCTTCTCAGTCACTGGCCTGTTAATTAATTCATCAATAGTAAGTCATTTCATGCACAGAGTCTTTAATGAGTCCAACAGACACTCCGTCAAATCAATATAAATCTGCACAGACGCCACATGAGAAGCTTCATCTTACAGAGTGAACAGCATCCTTGTGTTGTACCTATTTTTCTATAAATTTTAACGGGATGTGATTAAAGGGTACCATCAAATTAGCGCTGGACAGTTTGACAGAGATATTTGTCATATCGTTAGCCTCCTTGGCTGAAATCCTTTTTTTTTTTTTTACTTCTAACTCTAACCACATCTGTAGTATGATGTTTATGATGAATTCTCCTGGTGATCCTTGACACTCTTTGAATGTGTCAGTATAATTGTACTGTAATAGGACTGTGACCGTCCATCTCATTTCTTTATTAGCTGCAGCTCTTCCTCCTCTCAGTCCAGCTTTTCCTCTTTATACTTCTTCTTCGTTCCAACTTTCATGATAGTGTGAACCCTAACATTAAACTAAATCTAACTCCATCAGCACAAAAAAACTCTTTACTTAATCCCTGAAAAATTAAAGATTAATTGCTAACCATAATGCGGGCAAATGTTTGATTTATTACCTTCATAACAACTGTCCTTGTCTAGGTTCGATAGATGCTCTCCTGGGTAATCCTTTAAGCACACTGCACTCAACACAGTGTTCCATATGGTTCAACATTCATGTATAGATGCTTGTTATGAAGTCAGTTATTCATAAAATGTATGGTAATCCACATGAAATAATTAGTTTGAATCTCACCAGTTCAATTATTTAAAGGCGCTGTACAGAGAATTCATTTAAAGTGGATTCCAGCGACACCTTACACTGGAATCTGTGGTGTTTTTAACGGACAAAGACTCCCATGAGCTCTAGCACCTCCTGTCGTAAGGGCGTAACTCTGGTAAAGCCTGCATTTGAGTTGAAGCGAATAAATGAAGAGCAGATCCTCTTTACAACTCTGCATTTCTATTGTCAAGACAGCATCTTGCAGGATGCAAAGTGACATTTGAAATGAGACAGCAGCAAACTTCGTAAAGTCTGTGAAAACAAAAATGAAACCTAACTCTGGAGTCCCACTGCTGCTCCTGTGCCTGTTTTACTCTGTAGTGTTACTCACAGACCGGTGCTATAAGACGTGTCCCAATAATAGACATTTGCGCTAACTTTTCCACAAAGTATTCAAGCATTTTCATAAATTCCTTCAGTCATTCAACACCTCATTCTGCATTCACACTATTCCACTTTTATAACTGACTTGTTCCTGAAAGGCAGTTTAGTTTCCAGGCCCTGGCATGAACTTTCAACTCCACCCAGAACCATTTCAGTCTTGCCTTCCAAAGCCCTTAGTTTGGACTGAAACAATGATCCAAATAAAACAGATTACCAACGCCACAGAGCTAGTGTGGCTAACGCAGAAGTGTTTCCTACAGTAAGTGTTTGACTGAGCTACAACAGAATTATAATCAAATACAATGTTTCAATGCATATGAATAAAGAACAGAAGCATTCTTTACCTGTGGAGAAGGAAGAGGGACAACTCCAGCTCTGTTTTCATTCCTTTAACTCCATTATTTCTGTCCATCACTTCAAACCAATGCAGAGGTTTATTGCTGTGTTAGTCCGTCATCTATCCCTCTACCGTTTATCTTTCTTTTCTTTCTACCAGTCCAGCTCCACTTCCAGTGTCCACCATCACAACTAAACAAATCCAACAAATATCTTTCTTTAGGAAACAGGACAGATCCTACTGCTCCCATGTTCAGTTGACTTCTAAACTCTGCCCGTCGGTTTGGTGTTGTCATAGTGACTGAAGTCTGCCGTAAATCAGTCCAGTCTTGTCCGACTTGACCAGGGAAGCTAGAAATAGCATTTGGAAATAACCTATTGTGGTGCTGATAATCTCATTTTAAATTGCGGACTATGATCAGGCATATATATAAAAAATGTGTCTTTTTCAAGATCACGCAGAAAGTCTGTACAGCACCTTTAATGAACGAAGTGACGACGGAGTGAAACTGGGCTGGAATATCGTTGGAAATATGTTAAAATGGTGAAATAAAATGACAAATGCAGCAGCGTAACCTTTTTTTCTAAGGTTTTTTTTACTGATAGTGGTGCTAGTAGTCAGTAGACACTCATAGAATTACATGGTTTATTAGTTAATTCAGGAACGTCAGTTATTTGTCCCACAAACAGAGCTTCATTGCTCATGTTACGAACACAAATATGTGGCTGTCGTGTTATTAATTGAGATTTAAGAGCCACACGCCGTATCATTATCACTCATAATTAGTCATTCATATTTCATCAATTTACAAAGAATTAGTTGCAGTTTTTGATCAGAGAATGATAACTCATTAGATCAGCTGATTGGGGATTCAGTTCTCGCTTCTGTTCAGGGATATCTTTTAGTTCCACTCTGAGGAAAATTACAAAATACTTGCATGAAATAATTCTATAATGTCGCATTTATATTTGGTGCGAATAAATTAACGTTGAATGTACAGAGGCGTAGGATTTACTGAAGCATGATTTGGCTGCGTAGAAGAAGGAGGGGAAAACATTTGCCAATACCGAATCAGTGGGAAGCAATGTTTTCATCCTGCCTTCGACTGTATGAACGCTCTTTAATCCCATGATTAAGTTTGTAATCTAAAGCTCATTCTCCCTTGGGCTCCACTTTTTACAGTGACGCCCTGGTAGAGGAGCTGCACAGGGAATTTCACTGTAATTATAATCTGCCTTTTTGAGATTCAGGCTTTAAGCAGCTGAAGTCAGTGGGGGAATGTTTTATGTCTGTTTGCAAGAGACAATGAGGACGCAAACGCTTTTTTCCCACCATTTCTACTAAGGCTGTGTGCCGGTTGACAGTGGGATATGTACATCAGTAACACAGTCTTGGAAAAAATTATTAGACCACCCCCAGTTTTCTTCAATTTCTTGTTCATTTTAATGCCTGGTCCAACTAGGTCCATTTATTTGGACAAATATAATGATCCTAATAAAAATAGCTCACAGTAGTTGAATTTCAGAGCTGATATCTATCCATTTAACATGTTTTCTTGATAAAAACCAAACTCACTTCAGTTCTTACTTCATTGTACTGACAAAAACAGTGCTTTTAATCATTCCATGTTTTCTTTTCTGTCTGTTTTAGTCACATAATCCACACAGGAGTTAGTACTTGATTGCATAACCATTGCTTTGGATAACTTTTGATGGTCTAATAATTTTTTCTGCAATTGTATATGACATAAATTCACCTCAAACATTCAGATTTCAGAAAACGTTCCTGATTGACCATCTCTGAATTGTCTCATACTTTCAGAAAATAATATTATTAGCCCACGTGAACACTTTACAAAAGGCCCTCCTTCAATCTTCATTAGTTTTTCAGATATCAGGGTTTCTATAAGGGATGTGATGCTGGTTTGAAAATAAAAACAAGTAGTTCAGAAAAAAATGCAAAGTCCAGTAAGTCACTACTTCTTAACTATTCATGACAGCTGCATGAACATTTCAGGAGGAGTTCCAAGGTGCAAGATGTCTCTTACTTCTGCAAAAAATAAGTAAAAAATCCACTGCTGCATATTTACTCAAGTACAGTTTGCTAAAAAAAAAAAAAAAAAAAAAACTTGAAAAATCTTTTTAAAAATGCTTCAGAGGATTTTAGGGCCGTTGTACGTCCACACTGAAGCAGATCTTTCCAATTTCTGCAGTTAAAGGACTATTTTCATGGCAAATTTTTCTGAAAGATATCATATATTCTTATTTATGAGGCATTGAAAATAAAATACAAATATTCATAGCTATGTGTAAAATATGTAATCCTCACTACGTACTGGACTTAGATATTCCAGATATTTTTACATTTTTTTTATTGGTTTATTCTGAATATGGTAATGGTACAAGCTGTCACCTTTTAACGTTTTTTTTTTTTTTTACCAAAACACGGTGGGCGGCCGGTGGGTTTCCCTAGCGGCTCTACCACCAGGCTGAGCAAGATTTCTGGGGCAAACCCTGTATATGTGTATTATTGGTATTGTCTTTATTATTTTATGTTTTGTCTTGTTTGAGATTGTCCACATGTCTTCAGTGTACTTACATTGATAACTGGCCTAAGGTGTAGAAATGTTAATAAAATTCAAGTCATAAACAACCCTCCAAGTTATTTCAGTGGAAACAACCTATCTGCAGTAATATACGCAGAAAATAGGAAGTTGGCGTCCCCTAATAAACTGTATTTATTAGGGTATCCTTGTACATTTCCTAACGATAAATCAAATCACACTTATATAAACTGGCACGTAAGTAAACAAAAAACACATACAAAAAAAGTAGTGAGAATAAAATGACCTGAAAATTGTAAATAAATAAATAAATACTCAGTCATAACAAAACGGAGTGAAAATGAAGATTAAAGATGCAAAAAGACAAAAACCCCAGTGTTTTTCATTCAGTGTTTTGATGATGGAAATAAAAATGCAGGTCTCGGGAGGTTTTTGTCTTTTTTGTAAGTTGGTGACAGTGCATTTCTGTTTCTGGATCTGAAGCTGAAAACTTTGGGAATCGTTGCACTAGTGGAACCTCTGCATATTTAAGATGGTCTTCGTCGTCATGTAAAAACTAATTAGTGTCACTGCTTTTCTTCTGTCCTGTAGGGGGCGTTAGTCACAGCCTGTGCAGATGACACACTACACCTGTGGAATCTGCGCCAGAGGAGACCAGCCGTCCTGCATTCACTCAAGTTCAACAGAGAAAGGTAAGGCTCGTTAAAACACACCTACACAGTGGAGGATTTCACACAGGGTTTGTCCTCATTATGGGATTCTGTCGCCTCAAAGGTCCACCATGAGGTCCACACTAATGACATTCAATGATTTACGTGAGACGCCTGCAGATGTGGACCGTATGGGAACAGAAAGACATGGGCAGCGTTTTTTAGACAGTTTTTAGAGGCAGAAGTCATATAGTTATGTATGGGAGGAACTTAACGAGTTAATGCTAACCTTCCAAAAACACCATCCACATAGTAATACTGTCATGAGTCGTCTTTCCATTGGACATCTGCGCAAAATTTTACCGATATTTACTAAATGTCGAAAAAAACAAAAGTGCCCAATGTTGGTTTTTCCATGAAATCACAAATGCGATGATTTGTGTATTTATTATTGCGAGATGTCACGAGAAGTCATTCCATAAACATAGCATCGAACATAAATATATGTTGTTTTGAATCTAGAATGTTCGTTACCGGTCTAGCTTATCTAGTACTAAATAAAAAAAATGATTTGGTTTCCTCGTATGTCCACACATACTGCGCCATGTTTATATAAAAACGCTTCTTCTTCGCTTGTTGTAACTTTGATCAACATCCATTTTTTTAAATTCATGTGACTCCAGTTGCACAAAAAGGTCTTTCCATGGCAGTTTTGTACGATATACCAATTTCTCTATGATCGAAAAACCTCCTCTTGCAAGCGCAAAAAATTTCATTGAGAAACAAACGTTTTGGTGAAATTGTCGTTTTTCCATTCGGCAATTTTTTTATGCACAATTTATATTCGCGCAATTTGAGGATCAATAGAAAAGCCACTCTATAAATTCAGATGCTTGATCATTTCTTATGCACATGATTAGCTAAAAATAATAATTTGCCAACACACACTAACAAGCTGGGTATTGAAATGAAATACCAATAAACTTTCTGAAAAAAAAATCTTCTGATTGTCTTAACTTCTCAAACACAATTACAGTACAGCTGCTTGTCAGGGGAAAAAAATCTGTTTTATTCAGTCAATAGAAGCTTCAAGGTATCGGTGAACCATCAATCACAGCCCACATGGATCAGCAGAAACAGATGTCACTCACTCATCTGTCACTCAAGTGTCCAAAAGTTTATTTGTGCACAACTTTCAGTTTTAATATTATGTGAACTGATGATTTCACCATATGTACATTTGTAATTAATAGGGAAACTAGCTCATTAGCTGATATTTTACTATCAATTAAATATCATTTGGCATCCAACATCTTTGTTTCTGCAGCATAAACAGAAAATAATTCAATACTTTTTTACCAAACTTGCTAATACTTAGTCACTTATACCAATCTGATACTGATTAACCCCCTCTGTACGTACCCCTCTGAATCATGCATTCTCTGAGGCTTGGAGTATTTGTACAGGAAACGAAGCCAGAGGTTGGTTAGTTATATTAACAATATTAGCTATATTAGGATGTAAAGTTCACTCGCAAACTGTTTTGTCACTCACCTAAATCACTGTGGACTGTAACGCTCCTGGCCGGGGGTGAACTGATGCTGGGCAGCGCTCGTGAACCCTCAGGAACAAGCACTGCACGTGCCAGTACTCTGGAGGCGTG
>JAPTYQ010000015.1:33371789-33397005 GCA_029814465.1 Ostorhinchus cyanosoma | reverse complement strand
GGGGGGGCTGAAGAAAGGGGTTTGGACTTTTGAATTTTGTATTTTCAAAATGTAGCTGCTCGAATCGTTTTTTCTTAGATCTCCGACCTCACCTTTAAGTCATATCGTGTTTTTTTCTGGATCTTCCTGCTACTCCCCGCTGCAAATAGGTCGACCTCCTCTGCTGCAGAGTAGCTGTCTGCAGGACTGCAGGAGGTGAAGCTAAGCAAGGCCTCGACTTCTCCCCAGAGACACGGCTCAATCGCTTCTCTCAGCCATTAAACATTAATAGCAAACAATGGCCTCGACATGCTGATGCTTGATTTTGGAAACGTTTTCCCCTCTTGGTTAAGGAAAGTGGAGACCCACTTTACTGCACTCAGCATTTATTTGGCTCTTGGTGTTTGTGCCCTAAAGTGTAACGTTTGCAAAGTTCCAAAAATGATATAAAACACACCTGTCCTCGTTCAATACACTGTTTAACTTTTATCAATTTACTTATTTTATCAATATGTCATAACCACTTACAATGCAATGTTATCTCAACTAAAGGAAGGTTTTGCTTCAATAAGTTTAATTTTCTGGATGTTTTAATAGAGGAGATACCTTCATAATGTTGTAAAGCTCTAAACAACATCCTACTGCACATTTTCAATGTTTAAAAAAAGGGCTTTTCATCGAAGATGAGTCATGGATGAAAAGATCTCAGTCTGAAAGGAATGCACCAAAACCAATTTTCACTTTCACCTGAGTTATGGAGTCGAGGACATTTCATGAATATGCCTCCATTCAAGGAAGCAGTTACATGAGGTGCTTTCTGAAAGCATGTGTAGAACAATCTTTCATTATTTTTCCTCCCAGAATGTTTTCTTTGTTCATAAAAGTGAAATAAAAACCAGGTTGACATAAGTTCAGCCTGCTTGCTAATACAAGTCAATGACTTCTGCTGTATTACAGGGCATCATTCTCCCTCTAATGAAACTTTCTGTCACAAGAGAGCAATGAATGTTCGCTCGGAGAAAGAAGGATCTCAATCCTGCCGTAAGAAAGAAATCATAATGTTCAACTGGGGGCACATTCATAATGCAACAGAGCCTCACAGGATAATGGGCTGGGACACTTAGTTAAAAATGGCTGCAAGTTGTTAATAAAAGTAGTCAGTGTTTCTGTAATAGAGTGACAGGATTTAAGTCATTAGTCAAGTGTAGAACCATAGATGTTCTCCTGGATTTTTTAAATCAAGTCTTTTAATGGTGGGTCCTTCAGGATTTCTCATTGAATGGTAACTACTATCTTAGCAAAAGATAAAATAATTTGAAATTTCATTTGGCTGCCATAATAATGCAGTTATGTGTTGAAGAGAGGCTGTTGTCCTGTTGAAAACTTCTTTAGTGACATCAAACCATCAACCATCAAATCCATATATTTACTGCTACTTTAAAACTCTGCTCTCGCGGTCACATTTCAAGTATTATTGATATCAAATCCTGACCAAATGATTGTCCGTATTCTCTAGACCTGATTACTTTTTGACAATATTAGGTCAAAGTTCAAAAATGTATATTTCGGCGTAACATCAGTCAAAGTTGTCATATCGACTTGAAACCAAAGCCAAATTGTGCATTTTTCCATTCTGCATCCGATGCTATGCATCATGCCTAAGTATCATGAATCTATAAGTGTTTCTGTGATTACGCACCTGAATCTCTTCCCTCACGGTGAACTATTTTGAAATGTACTCCACATAAACAATCCATTTGTTTACAAACCGAGCTGGAAGATCACTTGGGCATTTTTGGAAATTTGTCACGATGTGGTTTGTGGGAAGTGGAGTTCCACGCAGCTGCAGTAGCAAGAGGTGATGAAGCTGTTTCTGTGTTTGTTGCTGCTGCAGCCATAATCAGCTGCGTGGAGCTTTGCTTCCCACAATGCATGTCGTGACAAATTTCTGAAAATGCCCAAGTGACCAGCTCTGTTAACGTCAAAGTCACCAGTGTCATTCTGTTCCTACCTTTACTTCTTTATTTTGTTTCCTTTCCTGTTTGCTCCTGGTTATTGTGATATTGGACTATTTTGTTCTTCAAATTCGCTGACATTCGTCTATTGTTGTTCCTGTTCAGTTTTTGCCTGTTGTTTGTTTCTGCTTCAGGCTCTGTATCAGTGTTTGTGTATAACCCCTGTCCTGTTCTCCTGTCAGGTATCAAATGTCCATACAGTAATAAAATGATTCAATCCAATCAATCGGGGGACTTGATCTGAGGTTCAAAACCCTCTTAGATCAAAACTGTCAAGCAAGTCATGCCCCAGTACACTTATATCAGAGGCCAAATTGCTGAAGAGGACAGGGTAAAAAATAAATAAATAAACAAGACTTAAAAAAAACAAAAAAACTTCAAAATTTTCTTTGTGTGGAATCATGTCCATTTCACTGTGGCAGTCCCATGTAAAACCATCAATTAACAGAAGCAAAACTAAATTCAGATTCACTGCGTGCCTTTCACTATTTTAGGCCCATGCCCACACAGCACGCATAGGTGAAGGTTAAGAATCATGTTTTGTTTCGAAACTGTTGAAAGCCTCTCTCAGTAACTCTACCTGTCTTGTGCGGTGATAAGGTAGGAGGCAAAAAAAAAAAACACTTGCTCGCTCGCAGCTGCAGAGGAGTGAATCATGCTCCGAGATAAAAGAGAAAAAAGGGCATTGTGAGTCATCTGTCAGAGGCTGGGCAGCGACTTGCCATTTAGCTCGGTGTCTCTAGGCTGAACCTCTGACAATTAGCACCATAACACCCCCTTAAAATCCCACGTGAATAACCAATGATTCACCGCGAACGGTGGCTTCGAGTTTTGTGATAATTGTCAGTCGGCATCTCCTGCCCGCCGCCCCTCCTCAACTGTCACTCTCTTGTCAAAAGGAATCAGCCAATAAATAAAACACTGGGCCTTCTTTATTCCACCCTAGAAAGGGCCATTTGAGTTCGTCGTGTTTCTTTGTTGATGCTTTCAGTCAGGTAACGTTCCTCAGGCAGTTGTGTCATGTGCAGATGGCGAGGTCACCGTTTCCCACAATGATGTCAACAATTCAATTAATCTCTACATCTGTTGACTGCACTAAGGGTATTAGCTCCTCAGATGCTCTTGCAGTGGCTGTCAGCTGGTGGCCTAACCCACGTTAACTCACTTCCTCTTTGATTGATAATTAAGACTTAAAGATGGGGCCTGGTCCAACTGTCTGGAGTCAAAATAGCTCTTCCAAATCCAAATTGCCCTTTCGATCTGTGCTCATCACCACTCCATTCATCCTACTATAATCCTTTAATCCGTTCCTCCAATTTTGCTTTCAACCTTGTCTTTAGTTTTACATTTCCTATGTGACACTATTAATGTAAACACTCAGCTTTACAATGGAGGTAATCAGTTCTACAAGGATTTACCAAAGGTTTTTCACCCTAAACAACCATAAATATGTGGGTCTGTGCTGGTATCTGCCCCTGAATAAAGCAGTTTAAACCTTTAATTTGATTTAATTTTTACTCTATTAGAATATTCATAGTAGTTCTATGTAGTTGTAAATGTTGTAGCGTTTGTTTAGTATTAATTAATAATTTGACGTTGAATAATTTAGATAAATGTTAAAACTGTAAATTTGTGTGTTTATATTGTCAGACAATAGTCCTTGTTTACATAGTTTATATACTGGTGCTGTGTTCAGCCTGGAACCCGTGTTGTTACCTTGTGCTGCCAGGGACCAATGAATGTGACTCTACATTGGAAGGCATGGCTTAAGCTGTTTTAAAGACCTCTCACTCATGACAAGTGGCCAACGAGGTATTTTTTTTCTTGTAACTGTAACACATTTTGTTTATATTTACAAATTTACACTTTCAGTTATTTCATGTATAGTTATGAATGTAAGTGTATATATGTTTTTGTTGTATGTATGTGCAACAGTTCTCATGGGAGGAGAGCAAAATACAGTAAATGCCAGTTTTAGGCCCAATCCCAATCCCTTAGCTCTACCCCTCAGTTTTGTGCTTTCAAATGAAGGGGTAGGGGTGTGCTGATTCTCAATGAGTCCGAGGCAAACGGCTAAGGGGGAGGGGCCAAGGGGTGAATTGGGATTGGGCCTTAAGGGAACCGATCCATGTCTGTCGTGACGAGGACTACAGTAGTATTGATGTTCCAATATCATACTCTCAACAACAGAGCACAAAAGCACAAACAAATTAACACTATCTGTATCAGTCACTGAATAACGTGTAAAGCTCATTGATTACTCATGTGTATTATGATATCATCAAGGTTACGAAAACTCGTAGATGCTATTTTTGACGGTTTGCCAAAATAACACCGTCTTATAATCTTCATGTGCTGCACCAGCTGATAGTTTACATTTTAGCTCTGTTAGCTTAGCTCGGTCACAGTTTAGTCTTAACAGTGGACCAACAAACGGCCAAATTAGCAAAGATAATAACTTTATACCTTCATAAGCATCATAATATAACTGACCCGTGTAGAAGAAACGCTGCCGTTTCACCATCGAACTCCATGCTTTTCATTTAGAGCTGAGTCCAGTGGAGAAAACTACAACAGTGTTTCTAGCTTTTATCATTTTTGTCCTTTTTCTTTGACTCTAGAAGTTGTTTCTCCCTGGTTCTCATCCCATCTGGTCACTTTCTGATGCTTTGGTCAAAGGCCCCGTGGTGTTCGGTTTCCGCACTGTGGGAGAGCGGCAGAGTGACTCACCAGACATAGACTATTACACTGTTTTTTCCTGCTGCCCTCTGAGTCATGGCATCGAAATCTCATTTTGATGTACACTCTAAATCTGAATAGCAAATAAAGCCTGTCTGCGTCTGAAATATTTGAATTCAGAAATACACATCTAGTCCATGTTACAAAAAAAGTTTAACTTGCTTGAGGTCACTTTTGCTTGTTTTGAAAAGGAGTAAATGCGTTTAATGAGAACTCGAATGTTGATGTCAAATCAATTCTGACACAAGCTATATTTAACTTGTGTGATTGATTGACTGAGTGATCTGTGCCAGTATTTGGTAGTAGTAGGACTGTGGAATGAAAAGTACATTATTCCTCATTTTACAGCCAATGTGATGCTCTCCTTCTGCTTTTTTTTTTATTACAGCCATGTGTGACATAACGTACAGTTCTATGTTTTAATGACATTACACAGGCCAGTTTGTTTCCTCCAAATCAGCTGAAAATGTGTGTAATTCACATTTCCTTTTTCTTAAGTTTGCTTCAGATTCATTTGACATGTCAAGGAAACGCCGCTAATGACATGTCAGCCTAAGTTGCAGCTGAGAGACAAATTAAAGCCACCCCATCATGAAGTGTTTAATTAAGTGTTCTGAAGTGTTGGCCACCACCTGCAGTCATGTTCTGTTCTCCTTAACAGTGAATCTACAAGCGTCTGAACTCTAATTGAGAGATGAATACTAGGCTTCAAAAAGGTGGTCCCACGCTTTGTTTTCGGATTGAGGAGATGACGTAACAGCCATCATCCACATTTCCATCAGTTTTGCATATGAACTGAATGCGACCCTGAAGTGATCAACATGCGCAACAGAGGTCCTGACGTAATATGTGACCACGCAGACACACACTGTGTTCACGGAAGTAACACTCCTGGGATGTAGATTTGTGATGTTTGCTGCATTTCAATGATGTAAAGGTCGGATAAATGTGACCTGGCCATTCAGACTGAAGTGGCATTGTAAAATATCAGATACATGTTGGATTTAGGAGCACATATGAAAGTGGACTGGGTCGGATTTGAAACAGTCTGATTTGTGCTGTTCAAACTGTCTTTAACAGATCGTATACAGGTCACATATGGACAAAGAAATCATATTTGGGCCACATTTACCTGCAGTCTAAACGTAGCCTCAGTTTCCAGATGAAGAGTGTCATTAAAACATGCACATGTATATCTTAAAATGTGCAGAAGTATATCCTAAAATGTGCATATGTATATCTTAAAATGTGCTTATGTATATCTTAAAATGTGCACATGTATATCTTAAAATGTGCACAGGTATATCTTAAAATGTGCATATGTATATCTCAAAATGTGCATCATATGTATGTAAATCTTTTTGTGTGTGTGGGATTTATGTGTTATTAAGATATCCTCGGTATATTTATAGATAACATGTTTACTCCATCCTATGATTTGGACCAATGTTTAATATATGGTATTTAAGCTTCATTTATCAGGAAGTGCATTCCAAAGTGGATTCATCACTCTCCTGTAATGAGAAATCTCACAAATTAGTTTCAGTAAATGTCTCCAGAATAATACATCCCTAGAGTGTTCTGAGTGTTCCTCAGTCTTCACTGTCTTTGTGTAACTGTTCTCAGAACAGTCTGACTGGGTTTTAGAACACTGGGACATTTCCAGCTCACAGTGGCAGGACTGTCATTCTTCTTCTTTTCAAATCCATGTCTTACTTTCAAAGTCCTCTTCCACACCTGAAAGAACAACAACCTCTGAGCTGCAACCACATGAAAATGGCAAGTTGTCAAAACTTGCCATTTTCAGGCCATTATGTGGGGTTTTCTATTGTAGGGATGGCGTCATTTTAATCCCACAGTGTGATTCTTCATTCTTCTCCCCTTGCCCTGTTTTCCAAAGGCGCTGTGTCTGCATCCAGCATGGACAGAGTGTCATCTGTAGAACTAACCAAACAACACAAAGAGTTTTTACTCCTGTTCCAGAACAAATACAGAGGGTGCCAGACCAATTTACAGTGTCAACTTGATCATAGTTACAGAGCATCACCTCAGTGTTTTGTCAAAGATTATACATCATTGCAAATCAACTATGCCAGTCTGGTTTTACACCAAGAAGAAAACAAACCAAAGTTCAGGTTTCCAAGCGCAAATGTTGAATGACTCCAACACCTCATTGGGGTTCAAATGTGCTGACTGTGAAGGCTTTGGTACTTTGGTACAGTGAAGAACATTGAAAGTATACTGAAAGACTTTTCTTGGCAAGTAAAGTACATTTATGCAAAGAATCAACTTAAACTTTCGGTCACGACTACATTGTCATGCTGAAGGAGACCTCCATCATCAGGATTTATTTTTAATTTCTTACCTACTCTTACTCTCTGAATTTTACTTCAAAATCTGAATGTAAATTAGATCAGGCTAAACGTACGTGGTAAAGGACAGTAGACTTTAGAATCCTCCGCTGCTCACATCGCCCTCCTGCCCCCTCCCCCCTACGCCTGCCAGGTTTAATATTGTCATCTCCCCAAGCCCCTAAAATCCTTATTGAATTGTCTGCCATCTCATTTGTCTTCCATCTTGTAATCCCATCTCTTGCTGAGTGGGAGTATGGGGCTGGAGCCCACCCATCCCACCGATCCTAACAAGGTGATCAGCATGGACTGAAGTGACTTAGTGTGTGTGAAGTCACTCAAACTCATGAGCTTTATTTACTCATGTGGGAGCTTACAAAGATGACAGGCACGAACACCAGCCTGATGACAGTTAACACCCATCGGCCTCAATCATATACCATATTAATACCTTATTTATTTTTATTTGTCACTTTTCAACACCATTTTATGCTTAGAACTCAGATTTTATAGGATACAAGAGTTAGTGGATTAGCTTTAGTATATGTTTATACGATACAAGGTGTAATGTAGCAGGAGGAAAAATATTCAAGCTCAAAAATGTGATGTTTGTTTGACGGGGTCTTTCAATTGAGCTTATATGAGTGCAAACATGTTCTTAGACTTAGACCGATTTTACAGTCCAGATTTTACTTCAAAAATGAAATTTCAATGGAGCTGGTTCAGCAAACAGCAGTAATAAATACAAAGGACAGGATCATATATACAACATAGAATAAATATGTATATGAAAACGATAGAATATAGAATAAATATGCATATAAAAACTATAGAATATAGGATAAATGTGCATATAAAAACTGTAAAATATAGAAGATAGAATAAATATGCATATAAAAACTGCAGATTATAGAATAAATATGCATGTAAAAAAAAATATGTGTGTGAGTAAAAACTATTCTGACAAGGGATAGAGAAGCTGAGTGTTCAGAAAGGCCAGGAATGCATGTGACGATACCTACAGTATGAGAAAGACTCAGGAGTTTGGAGGAAAATGTTCTAGCAGAGCTTTAGAAAAGACATAATAACAATATGAAGAATGATATTTAGTCATACCCCGCGGAAAAACATACATGAATGAATTCATTTTCAGTGGATTCATAGAGTTATTCACACGTGCATCTTAAGAGGTTTTACAGTCTTTACAATGCACATCTTCTGTCCTTCATCTCTTGGTTAGACTTGGAAAAACTTCTCCAAAAACCTTTTTCATGGGGATAAAGATGGGTCACACCGAACTAGTTAGAAGGCGTCAATGCAATATATGTTGGAATGTATATAAAATGCATGCATACATTATATAAAGCAAACAATAGGAAAGATGACAAGCAGCAGTCGAGACCCCGTCGGTGGAAAGGACCCGAGCTTCGAATTTGCCGACATGAGGACTGGATATGCACGATGAACCAGCCCAGAGCATCCTGGGTAAAATAGAGGAGTGGAGGAGGCAGACAAAGGCACTTGAGAGACATAAACCGAGGATTATACTAATGCATTGGATTGGAGAGTTCATACACAAGTGCATAAACAGGCTAAATACTGTTGAAATGAATGAATGAAAGAGAAGAAAGCCCAGGTAAACACAAAGCCCAGACCTGCGACGGGAATGTTTCCATTATTCTAACAGACCACCTCTCTCTCTTTTCTCTTGTTCTCCAGGATCACATTTTGCCACCTTCCCTTTCAGAGTAAATGGCTGTACGTGGGGACGGAGCGTGGAAACACACACATTGTCAACATCGAGTCCTTCATTTTGTCCGGATACGTCATCATGTGGAACAAGGCCATCGAACTGTAAGTCTCCGATGTTTGAAATCACAGAACAATGACAGACTGACTATGATGAGGCCACGACTGCGCTTCAAACCCATTTTAGTTCAGGGGCCACATTCAGCCCAATGGGATCTCACATGGCTGGGATTGGTAAATTAATAATTTAAGAGGCTATAAATAATGACAACTGAATTCCCAAATTTTAACAATATGTATAATATATAATAACAGAGAAAACGCGTCCGTTTGTGTGTTTCTTTCGTCACACTGCTGCACTTTTTTGCTGCGTTTACCTCCATGTTACTGATGATTTGAACAGAACTATGGGGGATTTCTCGTACCCCTTCTCTTGTAGTGTGACCCTTAAAAACTCTGTGTGAAGGGTCAAACAGCTCTCCTCCTTAGCCCCTCCCCTCCGACTCATCGAGAATTGGGACACCCCTACCCCTTCATGTGAACGCGCAAAATGGAGGGGGAGGGGCCAAGTGGGGAATTGGGATTGGGCCATAGAGAATGATTTGGAGTTGTCATTATTTATAAGTTATGGAATTATTTTACTGGTCCGTTTTGCTGTATGTGGCCCCTGAACTAAATTGAACTCGACACAGCTGATTTAAAAATTTTGAGAACATGTATTTTTTGTCTGTACACTGAATGATTTTTCTCGAACAAATCACATTTGCATTGCGTCACCAGCCTTCGTCCTGCCATTGTGCTAATGTTCCCAGTTGGCAGTAGCTTTTCACAGTGTAATAAAAGGCCTAATATTACTTCATCAGTCAACAAAAGTCTGGAGTTGACATATGCTGCAGATTGACAGCTAAGAGCTCCGTCATGTGCACCAAACCCGGCTCAACCGATGCCCAGTTTGCATTGTTCCGAATTTGTTTGTCTTCATTTATCCCGCCCACGCACCCTTCACTCTGGTGTTTCCCTGACAAGTCCCCTGCTGCAGTGTCAGTCACAAGTCACCCTCATACCAAGCCATGTTGTCGCCTTATGACAGCCCAAACTATGGCGAACAGTCATAACACTGATGTGTGTGTTTGTGGGAGGGCTGTCTGCCAATCAGCGCTAAAGTCTGGGTGGCTGAGGCAGAGGTGGGAATTTTTTTCAGGATATTTGATTTGTTGATTCCTCGCCATAAAGTGATTATGTTAGTCTCTGCATCACATGTGGGGAAAGTGGGATGTTTACTCAAAACTTGGAAAATGTGTGAAAGTAAAGTGTTAGTGCTTCTAGTTTATATGCTACAGGGTGTTACATAAGATAAGATAAGATATACTTTATTGTCCCAGGGGGGAAATTAGTTGTGGGCGATATACAGTTACTGTGCAAAAAGCTCAGACTGCGTTTCGACAGCAGGTCTTAATGCACTATTCATATGCATTTTTTTGGGGGTGAAATCCGATTTTTTTTGTGTCACATTAAATGCAACTTTTATCCATTTTGAGTTTGAACTGAATGCGGAACTGAAGTGACCCACATGTGCAAAAGAGGTCCTGAAGTAATACGTAAGATTTGAGATTGTATAACATTTTAAGGGTGTGAGAAAACTTTTTCAGCTACTACATGCACAGCCTTAACACACACACACAAAGTCACTATTAAAGTCACTATTTATTGTGACCTCTGACCCCATGACAAGAAGCAACACAAACTATGAGAAACATTTGACGTGTTATAAAACATCAGAAAATGAATCCCAAAAATCTGATACTGTCTGAACAAAAGGGTTAAATACAAAGGGAGGTCACACTAAATACGACCACTTTGGTTTATCGAAGCTGTTTTTACCCTGAAACTTTAGCTTGTCCTGCTGTTCATACTTCACATACATCAGATTGGATCTAAATACTGAAACTAGAGCATATGTGTGGACATTAGAACTTCAAGGAATAGGGATACTCATCCAACTTTTTCAGTTCTGATGCTGATGCTGATGCTGCAGCCTTGCGTATCAGTTGATACCCGATAACGCTCCAATATCACTGTTGATTTAAGAAGCTCTGAGCTTTACCTAGTGTGGTTTGGCTGAAATACATGAGATTAATTTATTTGACTAAAGAGAAAACCAGCCATTTGATTTGGTTTAAGTTCATATTAAAAGGATGTATTATTTATTTATTTTCAGACATTTCATTTGATTGTTAACAGTAACAGAGAGTCATAACAAAGCTGATAACTATTAAAAGAAAAAGCTTTAATGTAAGTCATTTCAAGAAGTGCTTTTATTTTGAAGTCTATCAATACAGGAAGTACCTATAAATCGTGTTGACAAAAGTCAAAACCTTTTCCCTTTCCAGATGTGGAGGACCAGTTCCCTGTTTGTGTTCTGTCGCTGCAGTATGTTTTAGAATAAACGCTTGGTTTGAGCAGAAACCCGTCTGGGTGTTAAACGCCCAAACTCCATCCTCCACATCACAGACCCTTAGTTTGCTCCATGTTCCTGTCTGTGTTTGAACAACTCCACTCAACTCTGGGCATGCATGATGTGGCGCAAACATTTCAAGGCGAAGGATCAGTCTAACAGATCGGTTGCTTTTACGGATCCCCGATCCAGCTAAAGTGTTTATATTGGTGCAACGTTATTAATAAACCAACAAACCTGATGCTGGAGTTGGAATTTTACACATGACTGTATGTGTATCACAAAGAAACTAAATTTACAACAAATTGAGATGTGTCAGTGCCTCTGCTTCAGCTCAGCAGGTTGACAAGTCGTGTATTTCTCCAGCTTCCTCCTAATCAATAGAAACACTTTGATACTGACAGCAGGCTTGTATTTTGACAAGGGGAGGTTCCTGTTGATTGCATCAATAACTCTGTTCAAACTGTTATTTTTTAGAAGAGCAGTGTGCAGTCCCATCTGCTTTGTGCTTCTTTAGGAGTTCAAGTTCACAATGACTGAATGTTTATCTAATATTCCACTAATATCAGAATAACAACCCAGTCAGATAGATATTGTGATCTGTGGGAATGAGAGGGCTGATGTAAGCAGATAGGAGTTTCGCTTATCGAAAGATGTTCTCAGGGCCGAAACTGTTGGGATTGGTCCAATTTCCTGTTTCTTAGGAATGTAAGTTGTGATAAGAGCAAAGGTGTCCTTCAGATCTGCAGAGTTAAGCCATCAGTGTCCAGGTCACAGGTCGTCAAATCAGCCTCCATAGCAGCCAAGAGTCATGCCTGCGTCTCCCTGCAAATGTATATTAAAATTCATTGAATATATTAAAATAGTATGATGAGTGCAATGAAATACATCATGGGTAAAATCTAAACCTTTCTAGTCTTTGTGGTTTTTAATGAAAAAATTACATAATAGTAATATTCATTTCAATTCAGTTTTATTTACAGAGCCTAATATCACAACAAAGTCACTGCACGAGGCTTTACCGAAATTGAAAATGAACAGTCAAGTTATCAGTTAGTAAACAGTCAGTGAAGCAAATGATCAGTGTCATGGGCATCCTCCGTCCTTAGACCCTCCTTCCTGCCAAAGACAAACTCCAAAAAGCCCAGTGGAAAAAGAGAAACTTCAGGGAGAACCACAGTGAAGAAGAGATCCACTGCCATGGACAGACAGGCTGTAGATGAGACCAGGACTGACGGACGTCCATTTGATGATGTCATTCCAGTCTGTAAGGATGTGGGGGGGGAGGGGCAAATGCAGACAGCTGACGGGTATGAGATGAATGTAGAAATACAGACAAGAACCTGCAATTTTCAGCCTTTACATTTACTTTTTTTTTCTGAAAAGGCTACTATATATACTACTAGTATTACTAATATTACTACTACTGCTATTACATTAAACAGAGACACACAAATGTGGTGATTCTGTGGGTTAAACATGGCTATCAAATTTATTTGACTATATAATGCCCTCAGATAGATGAACGTGTGAATTGCTGAACCTGTCTCAGGTTGGTGCTAGCTAATGCTAATGCTAATGATCATACAGAGCTGTGTTTGAGATAACTCTGTCAGCATTTACAGGCATGCCACTGAGTAAAGAAAATAGATACACACATGAACATTTACTCTGGCTTTTCCTGTTAACTGAGCACTTCCAAACAATTTTATTCCACTGGAAAATAAATGTACCTTCTCGTGATAAAGAACAAAGGGCCTTGAATCCACAAAGATGATGGTCCTAGCATGAACCGTTAGCCACTTAGCGCTTACTTCTCCTGCCTCTCCTTTGTTTTGATTGCATCAATCACAACAGTTTCTGCCAGTAGTACAACTATCAGTAAGAAAAACTCCCCTCTGCTCTTGTAAACCTCTTGATAATCCCGTCAACAGGAAAACCATAGGTACGTAAAAGTGTAACTGGATGATTTCTGTTTTCTGCTCATGCTTAACCCAAATGAGGGTCACAGGAAAGAAACAAAACGAATCTTTTTGCTGATGACCTTTAACGACTGTTGACCTTCTAAATGGTCAACACGCATGTAATAACGAAAATCATTAAATGTATATTTTTCACTGAATGTTGGGGTCCCTCTCGATTATCTCAATAGTAAGTGTCAGAAAACCCCATCTTCTCCTTCTGTATTACCTACCCCTACTTTGGGAACCCCTGCTCTAAATGACAGTATTTTTATTTGGAACTTTGGTAGCAGATGTATCAGCGTTGGAGGAATCTGGGTTTGTTTTACTCAAATCAGTGGTCTGTTGATTTTTTTTTTCCAGAGCTGTAGCTTCACACAAGCAGGAAATCAGTCCAGTCCAGTCCAGTCTTTCTTTTTTTTTTTTTTTTTTTTTTGTCACTTTTTTGTTTTAGCACCTCTGCCAACCGATATCCTGAGGGAACCCTAGACTTGGCACATCCTGTTCTTTCCTGTTTCAACACAGCTGGATTTCAGATTCCTATTAACAGCTGATTTCATGCTTTTAGAGATACCAAGACACGGGACAAGGATTATGCCTAATATCGACAGAATTCAGGGAGGGGCACGCTATGTCAGTAACAACAGGTAGTGTCTTGAGGCATACTTGAACATGTGTTTTTCTTTCTTTTTTTTTTTTTTTATAAAGCTCAGTCACTTTAACTGTCTTGCCAAGAATAGACTGAGCAGCTGTGCTTTTACGCCAAACGGTTCTTGGGAATATCCAACTGTTTTGATTCATTTAATGTATATGATCTAATTGACTCTACAATGTTTAAGACTGAGCTCATTTAACCATTTGTCTATTTCCACATTTGTCTAAAACACTGGTTTATGTTAATCTACAAAGCTCTGCTGGGCAAACTCCCAGAATGCCTCAGTAATCTTCTTTCCGTAAGCTCTACTAGTTTCCATCTACATTCCCCCCCAGTGGTTGCTGTTGACTGTTCCCCAAGTTCTGACGGACTTTGGAAAAACAGCATTTTCCTACCACGCACCAAAGTCTTCAAAAAAACTGTAAAATGACATCCATTCATTTCTGTGAATGTATATATTCTGTGAATGTGTTCCTAGTGGTTGTTCAGATGGAAACTACCCAATGGGCACCGGTCCCCATTGGGTAGTTTCCATTGAACAACCAAGAGGAACCATTAAGTGTCGTAATAAGACCAACAGTTTGCATAACAATCTCTCAGATGCACAATACATTGCTGCTAGAAAGAAGTCATTCAAATTTTTATTTTTGTTTCATTTATTTATTCATTTCTAACCTTCATTTAACAAGGAAGTCCCATTGAGATTAGAAGACGGAAACTAGTAGAGCTGACAGAAAGAAGATTACTGAAGTGTTCTGAACGTAGACACAAATGGTTAAATGAGCTCAAGTCTTAAACATTCAAGAGTAAAATGCATCATGTACAGTTGGATCGAATAGTAAAACACTGACAGAGGCCACATACTGCAGACACCAGCTTTACTTGTCATGTTATAAATAGCAGCATTTTGCTGATTAAATGTAATACAACACTTCCATCACTGTCCTTGTTTGTTATAAAGTGCCCGTGAAGCCATCGCTTTCTACAGATTCTTCCACTGTCCTCCATCCATCACATGTGGGTTTGCGGCTGAGGATAATTTCCAAATGATGCCATACGACTGGTCTGTTTTTCATTCCAATCCACTTTCATTGTTGTCATCTTGTTTTGTTTTTTTTTTTTCAATCCTGTTTCAGCTTCATCTTTTTTGAGTTGCTTTTGGTTGACACATAAGCTTATTAAGTCAGGTTATTAGGTTAGTCTAACTCCCTTTGTATATCCACATCCATACACAGGTTCAGTAAAGCCTGGACTTCACTGTGGGCCACTTTGCCGTACCTTATGCATATTAATACCTATTATGGTTAGGAAATGTCAGAAAAGCTTATCTGAGAAAATTACAACTACTACTTCAAACTGGTGACTCACATCAGTCCATTTCATATTATTATCATTATTATCATTATTATATACCAATGCATGTGACTTGCAAAGAGCAGCTTTAACAAACCGTGCTCAGTGATTGCAAATATAAATTCTGTGCCCGGTTCACAAAGAATGTATGTGCATCAACCATTAATTATCAGGCGACAGCACATATAAAGAGAACTGAGCAAGCAGTGATTGAACAAAGGTCCTGTATAATCACAGTATGAAAAGAAATGTATAGATGCAGGTTAAAAAAAAAAAAAAGCAGTATTGTACTAGAGCAGGGGTGTCAAACTCATTTTAGCTCAAGGGCCACATACACCCCCCAGTGTGATCTGAAGGGGGCCAGACCAGTGAACTATTGTAAAACAGTGAGGAAAGTAAAATTTAAGTAAAGAATTACATTATGAAAGTTTTTATATTTAGTTTCCTTAAAAATGTACATAACGTAAACAACCTGAAATTTATTAAGACAAATAAGTCCAATTTTAACGATATTTAGCTTAGTTTTATCATTGACAAATGTTCATTCCAACAGATCACAGTTCACAATAATTAGTAACAGGCAGAATATTGTAAAATTTTACACAGTTTTCTTTAGACATTTTTCATATTTATATATATATATCATATTCATATATTCACATTTTTCATTTCAGTTAAGTGGGCAACAAAAATAATAACATAATAACCTATAAATAATGTCAAAAATATGATAAACGTGAACAGAAAGAACAAAAAAACAATCAACAATTATGAACATTTAAATAAATAAGAAGAACAACACATGCACAAACATTTATAAAAATGTGAGAAACAACAAAACAATGTTAAAATCACATTTGGTTTTCTGAAGATATTTCAGGTTGTTCATATTTGATCTGCTAATACATATTTTATTGTTAATGAATAGTTTGTAAATGTACACTTTTTCATGTAACTTTACTTTTTTACACTAAAATAAAGAGAAACATTTGGGGTTTTCATTATTTATAGGTTATTATGATGGCATTTGACTGGTCTTACCCGCTTCGGATTGAAATGATTTTAACACCTTTGATCGTTAATATCTTCGGTGTAGTTTTTGCATTTCACATATTCATCCCAGGGGTCAGATTGGACCCTTTGGTGGCCGGTTTGGGTCTACGGGCCTACAGTATGTTTGACAGCCCTGTATGAGAGGGTTTGAAGCTGTGTACACAACCAGCACAAGCATGACTCACTGTACAATCCATATTATTTTAGACTTTTACAGCATAAAACATTTCCAAGTGTCAGCACTCTGTACCTTTCTGAAGTGCAGTTCATGAAAAGTTGAAGTAGCAGAGAATAAACCGTCTTTCATCAACACGCACAGCGACTCGGGAGTTTCATAGTTCGGCTGGGGAGGTTTTCCACTCAACATGAATAGGGATGAGGGGGGACTTTGTTTTTCCTGCGGTGGAACATTTAGTGGAGAAGAGCAGCAGATTGTGAGTCATATTTGTGCTGGTGTGTGTTTGCTGTTCCACTTGTGTCACCGCCGTATGTGTTTGCGGGGCGGACGTTCTCAGATGCATTAATTTAATACAAACCAAATGATGCTCCCAAGAAAAGAGTCTCTTACTGCAACAATTCAACTGAGGCCGCGGAGCCCAAACAAGAGGGCCGGGCTCTTATTGAAATTCAGATGGCTTTGGGACACATTTATTGTGCAATTTCATCTGCAAGATTCGTTCCAGAATGAGGTATAAAAGTAAGAAGAAAGAAGCGGCGGAAGTGGAAATAACACAGCATAGACCAACAGAATTGTGTTTACGCTTGGCAGCTTGTCAATCATTATTAAAAATGGGGAAAATTGGCTGTTAAAATGGTTCTGGCTTCATCTTCATCTCAGGCTACGTTCAGACTGCAGGCAAATGTTAGCCTGTCCATCCATCCGGTTTCCTCAGTGGATTCAGGACTGAGAAAACAGTCTGGAATTGAGCCGATCACTAGGAAATATGCACGATCTATTCTATACTGACCATTTACAAGTCTGGGGGGGGCGGGTGTTTCGCAATGCGTCATATGCACTGACTTCTTTTTGTTGCAAGTCAAAGTCCGTTCCAACTCCGCAAATCTCTTTACAACAGTTGTCGATTGTTTGCTTGATTCAAAAATAAAGATTGAAAAAGCATCCAGTCCACCTTATGTGTGATTGGTTTACTCGGCTCCTGTTACAGTAAATGGTCAGTACTTCTACAGTCGTGGAAAAAAGTTTTCACACACCCTTAAAATGTCACAAAATCTCAAATATCATGAAATATGAGCAGAAATTCTTTTTTTTTTTTGTTTGTTTTTCAAAGGATGTGGCTGCATCAGTTAGACAAAACCAAGTTTGGCTTTTTTTTTATATTTATTGATTACAAGAAAAACATAACGAAATGAAATTCTTTACAGTTTCTACATGTTATGACCTGAATGTATTTCAAAAAGTCATTAACTCATTGAAACATCCAGACCTCGATGGAACAGAGCATGTGCAGAAGGGAGCATTTGGGTTCAACATTTCTTGGCAGAGGTCATTGACTTAAGAGTGATTCTTAATGCAATATACCACAAATGTATGGGATGTCCAAACACTTTTTTCCACTACTGCATTTATCCTACCTTTACATCATTGAAACGTGACAATCATCACAATTCTGCTTCTCAACTTCAACTTTCAACTTTATTTATCCTTAGAAAGGAAATTCAGTTTGCAGGAGGAGCACTGGAAAAAACATATTTACTTCCATAAAACAGTGTGTGCCTGTTTGGTCACGTATTACCACTTTTGCACATCGGTGTCACTTCAGGGTCACATTCAGTTCATACTCAAAACTGATAGAAGTCGCATTTAATATGTAATATGAACGAGCACACAAAAAATGTGATTTCACCCGAAGATCTGAACTGTGCGTTAAGACCTGCTGTCTGAACGTAGCTTAGTTCATTTCAGTTTTCAAACCCGATGCTTCAGAAATGCTTGACAGCTGCCAATCTGTGTCCAAAAGTGTTTCCACACACTCCTGATACCGAGCTTCGAACAGGCGTCAGAGCCATGTGCGCTGACTCCTGTGCAGTCCAAGTATGCAGCATTTAGATTAATGGACTGGAAAATATGGTTCACAGCAGACAGAATCCAGACAGCAATTATGTTTCCATATTGGACGGAATGTTTTGGGTCAGTTTTTGGAGAAATGATGACTGAATACGACTGTGCACATCTCATTTTATCTGCACGTCTTAAAATGGTCAAAGCGTATTTAAACATGCGAAAGGATGCGATCTATTTCTATACAGTGCGATGATGACACAAGATATGAATTTCAGCATTTCAGGTCATTCATGTCTCGGTGTTTGACATGTAATTTCCTGCCCTTCTCTTCCCTTTTGGTCTGTCACGTTGATTCTTTACCTTTTCCTAATAGCTGTGGGTTGCCATGACTCCCTGATCCTGCCGGTGCTTGAGGTGTTTTTCCATTTGTGTTTTTGATCTCAATGGGCTTGACAGCGTTTCTTTGCATGAGTGCAACAAAAAAGACTGATGTCTTTTATCTTTCACATCAGTTTTTATTCATCTGTTTAATTCAGTGTATGTGAGCAGTATGTAGAATGTGTATATGTATGAACCAGATCCAGCAGATCCAGTGTCATAAATTGAAGTTTCACCTGTCATTTCTCAAATAGGCTCTTTTTTTTAGCTGTTTTATGGAACTGTTTACAAAATTTCAGTATCACTTGTAGAAAAAAGATCTAAAGATATAGTAAATGGAACCTATAAAGGACTCAAATATGTAAATGCACTATTAACTTTAATAATATTATTTGTTCTTGTATCAGTGATTTTTTCAGTCTGTGAATCTGTTGAACTAATTATTCAACAGTACTAGAATATACAAAGGTTCTGTTCAATCCAATTATTAGTCAAATATGCTTTGCTATTATCTGTATATATCACTTCAGCTGTAATATGTCTGTTCAATAAAAGTTTATGATCATATTTGTAGTGTTTTAGTTCCAGTCAGTCTTTTATTGTGACACTGAACAAAGGTACAAACTTCTGTCCTCGTGTCAACAACAGATTTGTGTTCATCAAAACTGATCATTTCAACATTTTGATCCAATATTGATCACAGTTGTAGTTTAACATCAGAGCTAAAGCCTTATGTTTCATTTAGGATCCATTTATGATGAGAACAGCATGTTTTATACATTTAAGTAAAGTGAAAATAAAAAGATATTCATTTTGAGTTTCTGTGTCACACAGCAATAATTTAAGTATTTTTACCCTAACATTGTATTTCTATTAATTGTACCATGTGTCATACATGTATTAAACACAGAGAAAAGTTGATTAGTTTAAACACAGAGACTATTGAACAGGGCATGTGTCTCCATGGCACCGCTGTATATAAGGCACCCTTATGTGCAGTACGTATATATTCATTCATGCTGTTTCTACAGTGTATTGTTCCTTTTACTCAGCCAGGTTCCACCTTTTTAGCTTCACTGATACTTTTGGATAATGATAGCTATTATGCACCATGTGGACTCTTGCGTGTTTAATACCAGCTTTTAGACTGATCATGTGTTATGTTAGCAGTGCTTTTAAGTCTTTGAAGAGGCATATGATTTGCATTTGAAGCTTCCACACAGTAAAACCACACCAGTTTCTGAGTACTGGATAGCGCTCCTGCCTCACAGCAAGAAGGTCCTGGGTTCAATTCCAACCCCAGGCGATGGGGGCGGGACCTTTCTGTGTGGAGTTTGCATGCGCTCCCTGTGTCTGCGTGGGTTCTCTCAGGGTACTGTGGCTCCTCCCACCATCCAAAGACATGCACTGATAGGTTAATGGGTTAATCTAAATCACCCATAGGTGTGTTTGTCTCTATATGTCAATCCTGCGATGAACTGGAGACATGTCCGGGATGAACCCCACCTTCACCAATAAATAGCTGGGATTGGCTCCAGTGACCCCCATATAAGTTAAGGATATTTCATTTTCTGCAAAGAATCATTTGTGTTTTGGGTCCATTTGTAAATAAATCTATGTCTGGTCGTTAAAAAGATGTATTTCAATTCACACACAAAAAAAGGAAAAAGCACTATGCAAGAGTCTAAACTGAAAAAAAAAAAAATTTGCCCAAAAAAATGAAAAATACCCCTAACGTTTTGTTTGTAGTGTATATAATCACCTTTGAATTTACCCTGAGCTTT
The DNA here is from genome assembly GCA_029814465.1 of Ostorhinchus cyanosoma. Classification (NCBI taxonomy): domain Eukaryota; kingdom Metazoa; phylum Chordata; class Actinopteri; order Kurtiformes; family Apogonidae; genus Ostorhinchus; species Ostorhinchus cyanosoma. The sequence goes on along the minus strand of JAPTYQ010000015.1, from coordinate 33,376,510 downwards.
TATTAACGTCTACACGATCAGTAAATCGAATATAGGAAAAACCCTGATTTTTCACTGAAAATGAAAAATGTAGAGGATAATATTATAATAAATGGTGATAAATAACCTATGAAAGGTTTAATGTAGAGAAAAATTTAAGTTGACATTACCACAGAACCATTTCTAGGTCTTTAAGGGATAGAGCGTATATTGACGACATAAGGATTAATGATCTTAAAGAAGTAAAAGAGTCCTGTTATATAAAATGAAGATGTAGGTAAATGCTATTCGTTCTGCTTCGACTTCTCTCTCTAATGTCACGTCTGTATTCATCTGCTGTCCGAATGTTTTCAGATTCATCTTTTGCTGAAAACATCCAGACAGTCTTTGTGTGTTGTTCAAAGAGTGGCCTTGTTCACTGGAAGGCCAGGGTCGTTAGGTCTGTCAGCAGCGTCTCCGCTTCATATTCAGAGTCGTCCGCAGATTCCGAGGGCTGTTTTGGGAACAGGGATCAAGGGAAGTGGCCTTCTGCGAACAATAGCAGGACTTGAGTTACAGCTTTCACTAGCCCTAACACATCATTTTTATTCTCACCAACAACTTGTTTTGATGCCATGAAATGAAGATGTGCACAGTGTTTGTATATGTGTGTGTGTGTATGGGGGGGGTTTGTTGACATACAGTAGAAGGTCAGAAGTGCATATTCACGTCACATCAGAAAGTATATTTCATTCTAGTGCATTATTTGGTCTGGGTGGCTGGTGAGGCAAGATTAGCCCTTGGCATTCACCCATTGTGTCACTTCAGTGATTGGAAAGGTGTTGTGTATTGCGCAGGGTTAGTTGATCCCTCAGCTTATTACTGCTTTAAATGCAGAATAGAAACATTCTCAGAGCTTAGTGTGGATTCATGTCTTTATCACCTTCCAACAGCAGGCATGTCTAAATAGGCACATGTGACCATGTCGATCAGGCTTCACCTCAGCATCCGGATCAGCTCACATTTCAGTCTCCGTTCCAAAATAAAGCTGGTTCAGCTCGAAATACGTGACCAAGCAAGTAGCAGTGGAGTTATGTCTGTGTGGTAGTGGACACAGCATCATGAGCGCCAGATTTGTTTTATTATTATGCCTTTAAAAATAGATCTGAAAACCCAGTTATTAGAAAAATAGCACTCTTTTACTATTCTGCAAAAATTATTACCCCACACTCTGAAGGGGAGCCAAGGGGAATTGTTTTTGGTTTGGTTTTTTTGTTTGTTTGTTTGATTGTCAGCAACTTTATGTAAAAACTACTGGACTACTTTCCTTGAAATTTTAAGGAAAGGTGCAAAGTGGTCCAGAATAGATCCCTTTAAATTTTGGTGAATGTAGGTCAAAGGTCAAGGTCACCAAAAATGTGCTTTCGCGATGTTAAGCGAATGTTTGCAAGGGGCGGGGTTTGTTGGGCCTGGCACCACTTGTTTGTTTGTTTACACTTTAGCAGCAGAACTATTGGTTGAATTGATAGTAAACTGGGTTTATAGTTTGCCGGTGACCCAGAATAGATGTGATTACATTTTGGGAAAAGTAGGCCACAATTAAAATTTTTTTAATGCATTTTTCTTTCTTTCTTTCTTTGTTTATTTGATGACAGTGCAGATTAATGAACACTCAGTACTTTGTGTAAATATGCCAGATTTAACTGAGAGCTATTTTCCATCTGTAGACCTCAACATGTAAAAACAAACTTCGCTTTTTGTAATGTCCATCAACATCCTTTTTTGTTTTTTTCTGACGCACACATGAACTGAAAAAATGTGGGCGGTCTAAGTTGATTGTGACTCACGCCGGTCTACTTTAATGAATGAAATAACATCTAGAACACCTGGAGGGAATTTCTACCAATTTGACACAACATTGATTTGGATTCAGGGATGAACTAATTAGTTTTTTTGGTGGCCATTTGTCAAAGGTCAAGGTCGCTAATTAAAAAAGCAAAGGTCACTAAATTAAAAAAGTCAATCACTGTATTAATCAGAGTAGAGATAAATATAGAAACAAGACGATGCAGGGATGGAGGAAGCATTTGACTGAACTCAGACTTGTTTCTCATTCCAAAGACATCATACATAATCACTAGTGGTGTAATGGTACAGAAACATTTAGGTTTGGTACATTTTTTGGTATAGTGGGGGGGGGTTACTCTGTTACTACCGAAAACCGACAGTGAAACTTGGTGCACTGTCCGTGGATGTTTGACATTTCACAGTCGAGCGTACCAGTTTCCCACATTTACATCCTCCTACATTGTGTGACACTGAGTACATGTATGTGGAGTGTGGACATCGTAAACACCTGGAATATGCGCAGATGTCTGCAGAGTCAAGAACACTCGACTCTGTAGAGGCCTTTAACACGCTTCAAACACCTGACCCAGCGTTATACTGTCTGTCGTCATGTTTAACTCTCCCCTTATTGGCGCCCCAGTCTAGGCCACATGTATTCATTCGGTATACCTCCGTATTGTATCGAAGGACCCAAACCGAAACAGTTTGGTACAAACGAAAATCAAGTGGATTTCCACAACCTGTTTTAATTCCTACTTAATTTGTCATGTTTTATAACTAGTTAGAGTTACGAGTTACCAGACTTCCTACAAACATTTCTCTGAGTATGACATAATTGTCAGCTGCAGACCCAAGCAGAGCATTTACAGTTTATGTAGACCACAGGGAAATGTTTAGAATGAATAATCCATTTCAAAAAGCTAAATATCACTCCTTTAAAGTATATGCATATAAAGTGACTGAAGCAGTTTAACACAGTTTCTTTCTTTTCCTCTCATCTTTTGTCGTTTTCACAGATCAACTAAAACTCACCCAGGACCCGTGGTCCATTTGAGTGACAGCCCAAAGGATGAAGGCAAGGTGAGTGGGCACTTCGGACAAACACTTCCACCAGAGCGCTTCCTCTGAACTGGATTACTTTAGTCTACCATCAATCAATCAGTCAAATTTTATTTATATAGTGCCACATCATAGCAAAAGTTATCTCTTGACACTTTACATATAGAGTAAACCGCTACCATCTATCGAACTATATAATAAACACTATCAGAACTATATGGATAAATGAGTGAGGATGATGATGATGAAGGCAGGAGAGAAGAAGGACCACAGCAGTCTCCTTTTTACTGCTGTTTTGACTTTAAATCGCTCTCCCTTGTCGTTTGCCAAAGCAATATCTCAACCTGTCTTTTCAGCCTCCTCCCACTGTTCTTACATCTTCTTTCTGTCTGTGTTCTATTTTTTTTTTTTCACCTCAGTGAATAAACCTGTCTTTCTCTCTGGCTTATGTTCAATTCAATATCATTTTGTTCGTCGAGCCCAATATCACAACAAGGTCACTTCACAGGACTTTACAGAATTTGGTGAATATGAAAATAAAAACAGTCAAATAATTCATTAGGAAAACAGTCGATGAAGCAAATGGATCAGTGTCCTGGGCATCTCCGGTCCTTAGACGCTCCATCAAAGTAAAACTCCCAAAAACCTAGTGGGAAAAAGAGAAACCACAGTGAAGGAGAAATCCACTTCCATGGACGGACAGGCTGTAGATGAGACCAGGACTGACGGACATCCTTTTAATGAGGAGGCAGGGTTCCTACACGAGGATGGAAAAGTATGGAATATGATTTTATAAATTTGCAGGTCTGGAAAAGTACGGAAAGTGGAAATAAATGTATGGACAAATATTCCTGTTTCCGAGAGTGTTACTGTTTCTAAAACATACAATTCTGAATATTGTAAAAAAAAAGAAATGGATTGATCAGTTTTTTTTAAGGCTCTTGCTAGTGCAGATAAAATATTAGTGTCAGCACATACAGATGAATGCCCCGCCTTCTGCTCTTAGATGTCATCAAGTTTCACTTCTGCTTCGACAGACAGGTGATGTCCACACACTGTCAGTGAGCGAGATATTCCACAGGCCTTGTGTGATTGTCAGCAGAACTCATAGAGCCAGATCTATTAAAGGTTTGCGTGTATCAAAACGTGTGCAAACTTACTGCCCACGCAAAAAAGCGCACAATCTGATTTACTAACTGTGTGCACTAAGGGTTGCATCTTTCAAGGGTGCAAAAGAGTGAATATGCAATATAGGGTGTTTATATGCAATTGTGCATGTGCTGGGAGGAGAAAATGTAAATAGTTTAATTTAGCACGCGCAAAGTGATTTATCAAACAAGAAAGCGATTTAGCTGATAGAAACTGTGTCTATATTTAACACGTCTCAGAGGGTGGGGCCAACGGTTTGGATGCATAATTGTGCACACATGGAAGTAGTTATTCTCGCAAGAAGGAGACATTAAAACGACGAAACAAGATGCAGAGAACGCCCTCGTGTGTGCACCAGAAGTGCATGCAGAATCCTCCTTTAAATAGGGCGGTCTTTAAGACTTTGCACCTGTTGTAATTTGCACCAGCAGTCTTAGTCAATCACCGTCGTTCAACCCGACATGCAAAATTCTAGATTGTGCACGTAAATCAGTACCTGCAAATTGGGATCTTAGTAGATCTGGCCCCTAATGGGTAGATTCTCTGATGACTGGCTCATAAATCCCAAATATAAAGACTGATTGGATGGTTGGAATTTTTTTTTTCCCAAGACATCTGGAAATTAGGGTTTTGAAAAAGTATGGAATTTAGAAAATTCAAATGTGTAGGAACCCTGAGTAGGTTGAGGGCACATGCAGACAGCTGAG
>JAPTYQ010000015.1:33078624-33090214 GCA_029814465.1 Ostorhinchus cyanosoma | reverse complement strand
TTGGAGGACCAACCACCCCCCCCCCCCCCACCACCACCCCTTAGCCCTTCCCCTCCGACTCTTTGAGAATCGGGACACCCCTACCCCTTCATGCAAACACACAAATCAGAGGAGTAGGGGTAAAGGGGAGGGGCTGTGGAGTGAATTGGGATTGGGATTACATTATGAAATAAAGAAAATCAATGATTGGAAATAATTGAATATATTGTCGTGAATAAATATAAAAATGTTCCACCATTGGTTTTGTCCATTACAACATTTAATATTTATTTACATGTTGACTGATGACTCATTCAAGGTGAAAATTTCCCCGAGCAAAGGGTTAATGGAACTAAGATCCCATTAATAATAAGTGGATTCCACAAATAGACAGAGCACCATGTTCTAGTGGCTCCGCTCCTTAACACCCCAACATCTTTGAGTTATTCCATGTTTAATGAATACAGTAAGTAGCCCAGATATGCCCATCATCTTGCTTACATTAAATTGTTAGCTTAGTTTGCGCTCTGGCTAAAGATGATGCGAACTGCCAGTCTATTTGTTTACATCCGCAGAGACATTTGAACTACTTTGAACAGTAAAGACATGTTGTTTCTGTCAGACGAAGACGGCTGTGAACGATTATTCCCATCACCAAACTGAAAACCTGTAGGCTTCATCAAACGCCACTGATGCAGAAGAGCTGTCAGATTTGTAAATCCCCCCCCCCCAAAAAAAAAAAATAAACCCTGGTTACCCTTCCAACAGCCTACCTTGACTTGTAACAACATGATAAAGGTGTTTTCTCATCGGGGCAAGAAAAGGACTGAAAAACTTATACATGAGAGGCAAGAAAGGCATGAAAAGTCAATGATTGGAGAAGAGCGGCATCTAAGAGGATGAAGACCTTCAGTGTCAAATCAGCACATCTTTTCTGTTCTCTCAGCAGAGTGTTGTGGTCACTAAAGGCGCTCTTTCATGATAAACACTCTTTCATCAGCATGAGCGGCTCTGCTCCGCGCTGCTGCTGTTTCCAAACTGCACCAGGATATGTGTGCGTGATTTATGGAGGTGTGATTGGGAGTGATTCCACAGCCAGGGGAGCCCGTGAACACAAGCACTAGTTCATCTCCTAAGCTCTGAATAATCGCTCTCTCGATCTGTCAGCATCAGCATCTGTCAGCCCCTCCGGAGGAACCAGTCGCCCACAGCTCCTTCACTCGTGTCGCACTTAGTCGCCTTGCTTCCACCTCCAGGGGGCTCCGGTACCCCCCAGGGATACTGCTATATTTACTATTCCATTTAAGTCCTGGTATAAGAAAGGAACACAATTGGCAAGAGGCTGAGAACACTGCTCTACGATACTAGGAAAGACAGAAATTAAACTCAGCTGCTGTAGCGTGACTGAACACATATTTTCTTTTCAGGGCTGTTCACTTGAACCCTTAAGTTGGACAAATGATAGCAAAGCTGTACGACAATAACAAGTAACACAACAAAAGCAATCTCTACCATGCCCCGAAACCAGACCGACAGAGACAAAGAGGAAGCAAAGCAGCAAAGCAGTAAACTGTCTCCTAAACAGCAAAAAGAATCGCTCTGTCAAGAGAAAACAGCACTTGCCACTGTTAAATCTTTCGCCTCCATGGTCCCTTTAATTACATTTGGTAAAAGCGTCACTGAATCAGATTGTAATTCTTGGTACTGAGTTTCACACTGCCACTTTGGGGACATGTAATGTTTATTGGTGCAACTTTAAGCATCTAAAAGCCCTGTTGGAGTGGACACTCTTGCAAATAAATTCAATTCATTCGGGCAGATGAATTAAAAGTCAGACCCGCTTTTCATTGCAACACACGTGCGAAGTATTAGCTGGTGTTTGCACAGACTGGGGGCGTCTTCAAGAGCTCCAGCTATTTTGGTTCATGTGCACGCAGCAGAGCAAAGAGCAGAAGTGCTGAGCGGAGTGAAAGATCAGATCAGAGGTTGCGGTGATTAATAAATACTCGCAAGTCACAGCTTGGGTCTGAGCTCCAGAACAGCTGTGGCAGTCACAGGGAGGGTCGACGACAGCAGCTCAACAAACACAGACAGCGTCAAGCGGAAATCAGATGAAGCAGCGCGGGGGGGGGGGTCCACACTCATTTTAGTCCAGGGGACACGTTCGGCTCAGTTTGATCTCCAGGGGCCAAACCATTCAAATAATAGCATAATAACCTATAAATAACAAGGACTTGAAGTTTTTGTCTTTCCAATGTCGATGTCTATCCAAACAAAAAAGATGTTGCGTGCTCGGGCTGCACGATGAATCGATTTTAGAGACATGATGACATGATGGCATCAGCTGAATCGATGTCAAAATAAGCTACAATACGTGCGAGGGGCGGGGCTTGTTGAGCCTGGAACCACTTGTTTTACTTGAGCTCATGTTAGTTTGAATGTGAAACCTGAACTAAAACCAGTTCAACATCCTTGACTGTTAATATCTGTGTAATTTTTGCACTTTACAAATTCATGCTGCAGACCAGATTGGAACCTTCGGAGGGCTGGTTTTGGGCCACGGGCCGTATGTTTAACACCCCTAGTGTAGAAAGTGTGGAGCCTGAACACAACCTGAACACACAACAAATCTGCACCGAGAACAAAGTCCAACTGTGTTTTGTTAGAGATGTAAGGCTGGTGACATGACTGTTTTTTGAGTGGGTAAATCTTGTTAATTGAAGTCATTTGAGAGACAGCGTGTTGAGTTTGTTTCCCACCAACTGTCAACTCCATCTTGTTCCACAGAGTCTGCCGGTTGAAAGAAGCATTAAACTTTTTATGGTTATGTTTTAACACTGACGGAAAAAGCTTAGAGGAAGATAATAGGGCTGTAAAACATGTTAACCACCGTCCTCTAACCCCGATCAGAGTAGTTTTACACATGTTCGGAAGGATCCAAACACATGAAACATGCATGAAAAAAAACCCAAAACAAACGATTAAATTAATTAAACAATTAATCACAGGGCTGCTGTGGATTAATTTTGGTTAATCATAATTAAATATTCATTTTTCATCTGTATTAATCACGTTTCATGTTGCATGAGCAAACAGACTCAAGAAAGAAGGGAATATATATGCATTTAACGTTCAGAAGTTCAACAAATGATCTTGAAACAACTTTTTTTGTCCTCATAGTTCCATCCAGAGGCTAACGTGCTGTTTATCATCTTCCTTCTTTATGGGTCGGTTCTGCTGCCTGTCACTACTGGATCAACTGCATATTTGTGCATGAACGACGGTAACTATTTGGACAAACTGACCCAAATGCGTTCAGAGTCATTCTGTGCTGCAGATGTGTTAACTGCATTTGTGTTTAATCTGATTAATCATGATGATGATGGATTAATCTGCGTTAATGCATTCATTTTGACGCCCCTAAAACATACATACATACATTGAAATATTATGGTACACTCATTACTTGATTCAGTTCTTTTCCTAATTTCACAAAAAAGATAGATTCACCTCAAAGGATTTTAGAAAATAAATGTACATTCTCTGTCCTTTGACCCCTGAAAAACAGTATCGATTCCACTTACAGTCTGGACACACATTCTAGACGCTCATTAATACCCCGAACGGTACTTATATTATGACAGGATGACATTTAAACCCTGAATCCTGCTTTTATGTATCACACAGACCAGACTGAGAGCCCTTTGAGTATTTATTGATCCTATTGACTGAAGTCTCAAACTACTGCACTGTCCCCAGCACTTTATTTATCTCAAATTGAATTAGAAACACATCGATTACCTCAGATGTGGAGAGACTTCTCTGTTAACAACACTCAGTATGAAAACTCCAACGGTACAATAGCAGCACACTGTTAATTACATCTGGAACTCTGTCAGATTCCATTGCTGATTACAGGTTCATGACACCAATTACTACACAAAAGCTTCTCACCAGGCCCATAAATATTAAGCATCACAGCGCATGATAAATGTGTTCCAATGCACATATAGACCCATATAATCATAGTTATTATCAGTCATTAATAAGGGAGTAATCTGAATTTTCTAAGTATAATCAGAGTGTGTGTAATAGAGTTGTGATGCTTCGTCAAACACGTCGGTGTATTCGACTGCACATAAGAACCCGTCAAAACAACTTTCACAGTCAAGAGGTGTTAAAAAGAACAGAAGCATTGCTGTTTTTTTTTTTTTTTATCACCACTGGACTCAGCTGTAAATTAAAAGGAGGGGGTTGGATGATAAATGTCAGCGTCTCTTCTACGAGTGACTTATAAAGTTATTATGGGATGTTATTAAAATTCCGTTTGGTTGAATCCACCGTTCAGACTAAACTGGGACAGTTCTGACCTTGTTTGTTGGATTCAAACAGATCTTTCTCAGGATTTTTTATCTTCTTATTATGTTTTTATTGTGTTTATTTTACTGTGTGTTTTATGTTCTGACGGCAGGACTTAAAGCAACATTCAGATTTTTCGGTGAAATCAGATTTTTTTTTGTGTGTGTGCTCATTCATGTTACACATTAAGATGCAATTTCTATCAGTTTTGAGAATCAGATCCTTTATTTTCTGAATCTCTTACTCAAAAGTGATAGAAATGTGTAATATGAACTGTAGTATGAACTGAATGTGACCCTGAAGTGACCCACGTGTGCAAAACAGGTCCTGACGTAATACGTGACCACGCAGGCACGCACTGAAGTCGCATTTCAATCACATAAAGGTCGGATAAATGCGACCTGGCCGTTCACACTGAAGTCACGTTGCAAAATATCTGAGACGTATCAGATTTAGGGCCGCATATGAAAGTGGCCTGGGTCGGATTTGAAAAATATCAGATTTGTGCTATTCAAAGTGTCTTTAACAGGTCACATATAGGCAAAAAAATTGGATTTGGGCCACATTTACCTGCAGTCTGAACGTAGCTTTAGTTCAGTTATTGACAACACAGAAAACAGAGGTGAATGTGTGGTTTTACTGCTGGCTTTTTCACTCTAAAAATAAAGCTAAGCTAACAGAGCTATAATGTAAACTATCAGCTGATGCACTACGTGAAGATTATAAAACACAGTGTGGTTTTGAGCAACTGTCAGATAAGCGTGTATGAGTTTTATTTTGAAGGATAAAACTCGATGAAATCATTAAACAGATGTGAGCTTCATACTTTCTCAGACTGTGGAGATGTAACAGTAACTCTGGTGGTTTTTGTAGCTGAGTGTGACCCCCTTTGGGAACATCAATGCTACATGTAACCCATTTAAACCAAGGTCTCTGATGGATTATGAACAGATTACGTAAGTTTTTACAGTGTCTTGGTCGACATTAAAACATTATTTTCATATTTCACAGTGTTTTATGCTGTTTTAACACTGGCTGAACTTTATGGCTTTTTATTTTATTTAAGGCAAACAAAGATCACTTATCGTCTTTTAAATATAACCTGCCTCAAACACGGCAATTAGAATTAATTAATTAAACTTACAATTACTTACTTATGTGTTTTTTGATGTGATTAGAATATAATCAACATCTAACACCAACAGGTCATTTATTGTTTGCTGGAGGGCAGGCAGGCATATCGGTCAGTTCGTCCGTCTGTCTGTCTGAGCTCCAACGGTCACATTTCAAACATTATTGACATCAAACCATGACCAAATGATTGTCCATATTCTCTAGTTGACCTGATTAGTTTTTGCCAATATTAGGCCAAAGTTCCAAACTGGACATTTCACCGTAACTGCCGTCCAAATCATTGTATCGACTCCGTTTTCTGAAATTTCAAATGGCTATAATATTCTCAAATCTTCATCCGATCAAACCAAAACTTCATATGTAGCATCTCTGTTCCAGTCCCTCCTCATATGCCAAATTTCACAACTCTAGGTTGCGTGACTTCTGGTTGCTATGGTAACATCATGAATTAGCATGAATTAAATTTCCTTCTGTTTGTTGCAGCAATTTCAAACTAATGTCAAATTATTGGAAATTCAATTCTCTATCCATTTCCTACGTCATTTGTCATGTGCGTTTAGATTTGAGTTAATAAAATCTAAAGTGACCAGGGCTCACCCGCCTAATTTGCATATTCTATTCTACCTATCTGATATCCTTCAATCTTGAAAACTAAGACAGATATTGACTAAATTTGTATTATTGACTTATAGGAAGTCAGATATGATCTTTCATTCGGTACCGATTTTGTTGAACTTCGATGAACTTGAAAGGTCAAACTCCAGGTCATGATTTTTCAAAATGCCCAATTTTTGACCATAATTCCCTCAATTTTGTAGAAAAAAACGACTGGTATCAGATTATTAAGCGTTAAAATATCGGCCAAAGTTCTGTTAAAGGCTTCCGGTAAACTATGGCAGTTTAATTTCCTTATTATTTACCTCATAATACGTAATGATATTTGTTACACGGCTTACAACCAGATGCACATGTTATAAGAATGTTCATATTCAATTGTAGACATTAGTGCGATCATCTATTATTATGTGTCATGAATGGATTCTAAGTTCTTTTCACTCTGATTACACAGCAATAAAGGGGCATTGTAAGACATTTAAGTGTCTTTACAGTGTGTTATAGACATGAATGTCACAGAAAGTGTCACTCTTATCTTTGTTTCCTGCTGCATTTTATACTTTTCCCCTTAAGCATCTGCTAACTCGACTCCCCATCCATCTCCAGCTCCTCTGTCTGAGTTAAGTTTGACTGTTTAGATACACACACTCTTTGTCACAACACTTTTTAATTAAATGATACCTATGCCACCGAGCCTCATTATGCACAGAGCCGTCCCCCATGCCACACTTCCATCAGTTGTAATTTATGAGCGGTGAGGTGCATCCTCAATTACAGCATTCATATATGCAGAAATTCATCAGATTATCATCAGGCAGTCGATCCATCTCCAGAAGGCCTGAATCAGCTCAATTTAACCAAGTGTTTACTTAGAAAGGATATAAGGAATTTGTGAAATGTGAGCAAAAGACATTTAGAATCATCACCAGGGGGACCATTCAGAAGCAAATTATGTGACGGAAGGAGGAAAAAAAAAAAAGTAAAAATTAAAAACGCTCGTCACCTGCAGCTAAAAAACAAAATTCGTTGATGAACAGCTACCGTGAAAAGTTTGACCTTCCTGTCTGAATATAAATCACATATTTCCATAAATGCTCACTAAGTATAGTCTTTGTTTTTTGGCATGACAATGAGGTACTTATTGCTGCCTTCACTGTCCCAAGGCAAAAGCATCAAATGCACCTTCAATATAACACACTAATGAATGATGTTCCTGGAGGCTGCAGTAGTATCCATAACCCCCTGAGGATACGTTAGGGTTTAGCCTTCAGCCCTTCAGCCTCACTTTCCCACCTATTTGAATGCCTAATCGCTAACGTAATGACCAGCAATAATAAAAAAAAAAAACGGACAACCACACACCATGTAGCACCTGCTCAAGGATGTAGTCTCAATTTGGGCATTTGGGTGATGAACTGCATGAACACTAATGCACAGCTTAATATGCAGCACTAACACACCTGATGTGTCCAGGTGAGATGGTTCTAGTGCCAGCTTCAACGCCACACCAACAACCTCCTCTTGCTCTGATTTATCTGCAATCGATACTCCAGTAAATCATGAAGATAATCATTTTAATACCTGCTCGTAGTCCTCTAAGTGAAGAATCAATCATCTTTGTTCCGTAACCACATTATTAGCATGATTACCTCAAAGAGTTATCACACTGAGGAAAAGGACAGTATTTCAGTCCGCTCTGCCCGCTAATGTGGACTCCAGCAAAACATTTGGGTCATAACAGAACGACGGCCTTTGCTGATATATTCCCCGTCTGTTTCCAGGGGATTTTTTTTTTTTTTCCTACCTCAGCCAAACCAAAACAAACAACGCAGTGCTGCATCAGTCTTCATGAATAATACAATAAAATGAATAATACAAAATAACTTATCTGGTGTTTATGTGCTATTTAATTCATTGGTGGCGACAGCTCAGCAGCGTTTTGGTGTGCTAACTATGAGCCGCTATTGTTTCCTGTTTGTGGAGATCGCCGCGCCACAGAAAACACACGGCAAAAAACAAACGCAATGTAGCCACATGACACGCAAGTTTTACTAAACCCGTAACCGTGAGGGAAAAGTTGCACTTGACAAGAGCATAGAACTTTTATGATTCCAGCATTGTGATATTAATTAAGCACTAAGCTGTGTTATATTAAAGCAGCACCCCAAGGCAATACAGCGTATCCACAAACCCCAGGCAACGCAACAAAACACACTACAATAAATACATGACGGTAAAGATTGCTAAAATAAAAATGCACGGTCTGTTTGATTTAGTTAAGTCATAAATAAGAATGCATAAACTGTTGCTTCCAGCACTTTCTGGTTACTTTTTCTTTTGATTATGCAACATGTTTTCAGATCTAAACAACGGAACACAGAGTCTGGAGATGTTTTCCAATACCACATATGAGTGTTCACAGATGTGCTGGATTAGAGCTCAACTGTCAAAAAAAAAAAAAGAAAAATACAGGTTATCTTCTTTTCTTACTCATTTCTCCAGGACCTTAAGGCAGTGCTTCTCAGTGTTTTTCTGTCGCCCCCCCCCCTTTGGAGGTCTATAACCTTCCAGACTCCCTCAACCCCAACAACATTTTAACAGTGCTGGAATTATGACTTTTATTGACAGAAACAACAATATTGCGAGAATACTTTTTCCCTTTCCTTGAATAATTTGTTGTGCAAATTAAAAATAACATCGATTTTTGCTTGAATAATACAAACTCAACCAGACTGCTCCCTGAGACCATATTTGTCCAATTAAAAATAGGAAATGTGCAATTATCTTACAACTAGGACAATAAAGTTACTTTTTTAGAAACACTTTTGGGTCCAAAGGTGAACATTGGAATAATATCAGTGGGTCATTAAGCCCGTTTCTCAGGACATTAAAGTCCAAACTGGTCCAAAACACAAACATGTCTGTGTTTCTTTTCCAGTCCAGTCCTTATTTGGACGTGTTGCACTTCCGGTCAGCAAAAGAGAAGAAATGAGACTACTAAAGCCCTTGACGGAGCAGTGTGGCCCCTCCTGGTCACTAACCGGAACTAATGCAACACTAAGCTGGTTTTGCATAAAAAAGTGATTCCGGGCACAACAAACCCCGCCCCTCACATGTATTATAGCTTATTTTGGCATTGATCCAGCTGATGTCATCATGTCAATGCGTGTGCTCGTGTCAGCATAGACACATTTCGCCCATTATAAGTTAATGGGGGTTTTAAAAAAAATCATAAGAAATATTTAACTTTGATCTACTTTACCCAAAATGTAATGACATTTATTCTGGGTCTCCGGCAATCTATAAACCCAATTTGGTATGAATTCAACCAATAGTTTTGCTGCTAAAGTGTTAACAAACAAAGAAATAAATAGAAATACAAACACTAGCCCTTGCTTCCCATTCAGGGGGGGCGGGGTTATAATGAGAAGCAGTAGGAGTGAAGGAGGGTGTCGTCAGTGGCGTTCAGAAAGGGCTGGATGTGTGAAATGAAAGCAGGATTGTGATGTGTGGATGTTCTGCTGCAGTTATTCCACTTTATCCAATCCAACTTCCAAAGCAGTGACTAACATCCATTACATGTCACCACATATTTCATTTTGTGTTTAAAAAAAATGCACAAACTAAATCTGGAGCATAAATACACTGTTGACTGTAAAGTTGGTCAAATATATATATATATATATCTATATTTGTACCTCTTTGCATGAAATGATTGTGACGCTGTGATTTATTCTTGACAAAAAAAAGTGTAAGTGGGACTCAGTATGGAATCATTGCACCTTGTCAAAGGTGATTACTGACGTGCAGAAATAGGATTAAGAAAAGGAATGCATCTGAAAACAATATTATTCCAACTTTATGAGGAACAGCGTTGTATAACATGGTTATCTGAGTGTGGAGCACTGTGTCGGATTTGGTTGGTTTTCATGTGTCTACAACAAACCCACCATGAAATAATGAGAAAAACATTTGTTTACTAATGGCTCACACAGGTGAAAGCCCGGATAAACCTCCACTTCCTATTTTCTTCTATGCTGTTGTTTTTCAGGGTCATTGCTCGAGTCCCATTTGTCTGTGTTACTATTTTGTGTATCCGAACCAGCCCACAGCAGTCGGCTGTCACAGACTTTGAAATGAATGCACAGGTAAAGTCAAGAAAACAAAAAGCCAGTGGTGGGTGGATAAATAATTAAAACCCACTGACGTGAACATAAGTTTCCTCGGCCTCTATGACTTCATGATGAAGACGTTGCCGTAAGTTATTCTAGAATTGAGTGAAGAGAGTAAATGTGCTTCTGTTGATACTTTTACTTAATAAATGAGTATTACTTGTTACTTTCAGTCTCATTCTCTAATATTTCATTGGAGCGCCTTCAGCTTTGACTCCAGCCTGCGTTCACATGTTCAGTTAACGTATGGGCAACATCAAACCCAAGTGAACGTCAGTGTTAAATATTCAAGTGTCACCTGTCATTTTTTAGTTTAAGAACGTTATTTTATGGAACTGTTCATAAAATGTCAGTATCAGTTGTAGGGAAAAAAAAAAGCTATTAGTTAAAACCTATTATATAGAAACCTCCAGTTTTCCAGGCTCCTGTTTGACTTCCTGATGAAGGCTTGAAGTTTTTTTTTTTTTTAGGTCTAGGTACGACCATGCCATAATAATAAAGGCATTTTAATGTTTAAAGAGAATTTTCTTCCGGTTTGTTTCCTATTAGTATTGTGTTGTTTAAAAATGAATATGAACTGGTTTTCTTTGTATTATTTCAGTCTGAAAACACCTGCATCTGTTTGTTATTTGGACCACGTGTCGTGTTCTGCAAATACATGCTCTAAATAACAATATTTATATTTGGAATTTGGGAGAAATGTTGTCGGTAGTTTCGAGAATAAAACAAAAAACCTGTTCATTTTGCACAAACACGTACCTATAAATGGTCAAATCAGAGACAGGGATCATTTTTCAGTGGTCTCACTCTATTTGTCTTTTTTATATTAACCCTTAAACCTTTATCTTAAGCCTGTATTAATATGTGATGAGCTGAGAATATGAAGTCACATCCCAAATACAGCTTCATAATTGAGTCAATAGATAAAAATAGCACAACAGGGAACTTGTTCAAACCCTGTTTTGACTTTTCCCATCGCTCTCCTGTAAATCAATAAATATTAAGTTGCTGTAAGTGCAAAGCAAAGTGTTAAATAAATAGTGTCCAATTATATGTAATGCATGTCAACAGTGCACGGCACAGCGCTCGTATCTTCACCTTAAGTCCATTCATTTCTTTTTATTACAGTCATCCTGGCATGTTTGGATTTTCCTGCTAAAAATACACTCACGGTCAAATCTTTTTCCTCCAGTGGAATCAATGCGAGGCTGTTCTATTAACTAGCCTTATGAGACTCCGCTGGTCCATCTACAAAGCAGATATTGTATTTCCTTTAAGATTCTGTTTATGAAAATAGATTTGAGTTTGATTTTTAGGCTACGAAACCCCTC
>JAPTYQ010000015.1:32908242-32921455 GCA_029814465.1 Ostorhinchus cyanosoma | reverse complement strand
GGGTATTTGGACAATAATAGTTCATACAGTTTTAATTCTTACTTAATTTGTTACGTCTATACCTCGTTACATCATGATATTTGCAGATATAAGGTCCAAACTTCACATGAACATTTCTACGAGTCGTCCTGACTCCCTCAGGCTGATTGGTCTACAGTCTTGGGCTGTGTCCCCTTCAGTTCTCTCCAAATAGACCAAAAAAAGAAAACCATTCCAAACTAGTGAGCGCTCAGAGGTCAGAGATGGAGCAACCACAGCCTCGAAGAAATCAATAATGTCTTGAAGTCTATTCTAAAACATACTGAGTCTGTTTTAAGAGCTTCCTGCAGGAGGACGACTGTTGGCGGATATTTTACAACCTGACATTGATTCAAGTAAAAATCAGCAATTTACTCTAAATGTTTTAAAGCTACAATCATTATTATGACGGATTTGTGCTTTTATCCAAATGGACTAAATTGCCTCTGGTGTTGTGAGTTTCCAGCACTTGTGACCCCCTTGAGAAAAGACAGGGTTTCATTCATTATTAAAGCCTTTCATTCTCTCTCCATGTGACGACAACTGCTCAATAACACATGTAAACCTCCCTCCGCGGCGTCCATGATTTACAGATTTCTATTATTACAACCTTCTTATAGATATTAGAATCTTAAAAAACACAAATCTCCCATGTTCTCCTAACCCCTGGTGACATTTAATATATCAATTAAAACAAACCAAAGTCAGTGTTTTGCTTTTGTGAAGAGGTTCTTGTTTGTTTTACTGGGTTAAAGGCCAAAGTTGTTGAAATGAACAGGAAATAGCCTCTACTGGTGATTCATTAGCCCCACTGTTCTGCATCCAAGTTGTGTAGATGCAATTTGCCAGTGGAGACTATTATTGTCTAGTCTGGGCACAAGGAATCATGTATGCTGTTGACATGTATTACAATTAGGAGCGATGTTATAAGCACCACTAAGCGCCAAAATCATTCTGAGGGGATACTTGAAACTACAGATGAAAGCAACACAAATACTAGTGGTTCCTCTTGGGCAGTGACCTACTCCACTAATGGTTACATTGTTTTGGTTGGAAAGTGAGCAGCAGGAAAGCTGTTTCCTGCATCAGGAGGTCCTGTGGCCAACAGCCTGAGAAAAGCTTTGATGACCCCCACTGTATTCAGCCCACTGTCATTGACTGTGCACAGCCATTCATGAGAAGGGAAGAGAAGATCTGACCAAACCTGGATGCACTCAACCAAAGATGTGAAAGTCATTTCATGGAGAGTGTTACTTCATGACGATGTGCAACAACAGACCACACAAGAGTTGAAAGGAGAGTTTTGACCATATGTTCATGTGTTTGTGTGCACTGTGTGTAAGAAGAGAAGGGAGAAGGACGGACTTTTAGAATGAAGATAAGAAATGTGCTGTTTGGAGAGATAACCCTGGGGCTCAGATCCAGGAGGAGCCTCTCAGAATGTACAAAAGCTATGAAACAAACCCAGGAGTGTTTGTCAATTATTACTTCTGATAAATCTGTCCTCTTAAATGTCCTGTTATGGTTCATAAAGGTCTCATTTAGTCGTTGTCATCTTCTGGGGCAGTGATGACTTTGGGTCAGCTCATGCATCATTTCTTTTATCTGTGAAAAAACTAATTATAATTATTATCATTATTATTATGCATTTTATTTGTATAGTACTTTTCATGGTACTCAAAGACTCTTTACATACAGCAGATAAAAACATATTCAACATATATTACATATATTGTCCTTCATAGTTTATGGAAGATTACTTGTGGATGGATTTAAAAAGAACTGTTTGCTAATGCTGCTCATATGCAGACTAACTAAAAGGTGAAGCAGGATTTATTACATTATGGCCCTAGATTTTAACTTTTGAATTTTACAGCACAATTTGGTAAAAAAAAAAAAAAAAAAAAGTATTATCTGAGCAATGAAATATAATACATAATAATATCAATGATAAAATAATAAAAATGACACATGGTAACACAATTTTAAATATATTTAGACACAGAGTAAATGGGGGATTACTTTATTTAATAAACTCTTACACTAAAAATTAGCCACAACCAACGGCTACTAGCTTAACTTTAGCTAGTGCTAGCCAACTATCTTGAAAGGCAAACTATGCCTACTTGTCTCCAATGTGCGTAAAAGTAATAGCATACATTTTCATATGTTTGAGGGGGTGATCGTTTACTAATAACTTCAGAAACACACATTTAGATGCTTCACATTACTGTCATTTCAGTTTCATAAATGGAGCTAAATATATTAAACTTTGAATGGAAACTGGAAGAAACCGACTGCATCCGAAAAAGAGGTGTGAGAGTATATGGAATTATTACATGGATAGATTTGATACATTATATACACGAGTATCCCTATACACAATAATAAATATTAGAAATAAAATAAAGTAAAACACAACTTTAAAAAGTCCAGGTATAAATAATAATAATCTGGTGGGACGTTCATCCCCTCTTCACCCACAGTTTGAATGGATCTGACACCAATGAGAGGCAAGAGCAAGATTTTTTAAATTAAAATACCAAGTTCTTCATGTATCGGTTTGTGTGTATGTTTTTATGTTAACCATACATTTGAGCAACCTGTATTTGTATATGAAAGTATTTTGAAAAAGTATTTAATGAAGTGAATGAGTAAGTACAAGCCTTTCACTTAATGCTACAAGTGTGTACAATACATGGAATTTACCCCAAACAATGACAAAAATAACAGCATCCGGGACTTTAAACAAAATAGTGCTCACAGAAAATCACATCATTATTAGAAAAGTAAACTTTGACACTAGGTTATATCTGCTGGTATTTTTTTTTCTTTCGTAGACGTACTCGGAACTGTGCTTCACGTATCACGTTTCAGACCGGACCGTACAGAACTCGGTATCTGGTGCTCCGTCAAAACATGTTCTTCCTTCCGGTGCACGTCCATGCTGAACAGCTGATGACAGTCTGCTAAACGGCCGTGGCATATTTCCCCCTGTTTGTCCAAGAATACAGTTCAACATGACTAAAGAGGAAGTCCAGGGGTAAGAGGAGTGTAACGGTTATGCATGTCACACTTTAAGATTCGCAGCCTTGCACACGTTTAACGCTGTAACTACAGCTGTGTAGCCTTATTACAGCTAGCAGCTAGCTAGCATTGCACAGAACATGCTCCAGATTGCATCATCTGACAGTTCAAGCAGAGATATGTTAAAGTTTTCTCATATCTTCCAAGTGTATAAAAACAGTTCTGTAAAGGTGAATATGACATTAACCCCAGTAATACACTAATATTTGCACTTTTTGCCTGTGCAGTGATCACCAAGTTATATTAAAACCTCTCAGGTCATGGTGATCTTACATATGTAGACAGATGCATGGCTGGAAATTCAGATATTTTTGTAAACTACAGTGTGACTGATAAGAACAACATCACATTGCATCACTTAAGATTTAAAGAACACAGTGTAAATAATATAAAGTGTTGATTAGTGTATTACTATGTAATTGAAGCCCACATTTTGTAGATGTATCACTTGTATGCTCTGATTTAACTGTTTTACCTCTTAAAACACAAGTTTGAAAGTCCTGTTTTTTAAGGCACTGAGCAAATCCTAACTTCTCACGGCATGTTAAAGCACATTCTGCCAGCTTCCCCTCCAGTCATAGGCCATGTTTAAAGTTGGAGTAAGAAAAGAAGGAATGTGTAATGTTAAACGACGTCTTTTTCTTTTACGTGAGAAACAGGCACTAAATGAAACGATGAAACTGTTAATTTGAAACGTCATTGCTGTAAAAGTGATATACTGAATAATGCAGACCAGAACTAAAACACCAAGAATAACAGCTACAGTCTCTCCTTGAAATGCACACCTGAGTGGTTGGTTACATTGGATTTTATCTGAATGTAAAATCCCTTCAGTGTTCTGCTCATATGGTGTACTTTAGATAGCCGAGCCTACACGGACACTGATAACATGTTTAATTTTACTTGCAATTGTTCCTGTTGCTTCATATATTTATTGAATTTTTATGATACAGTGATGTTAGTGCTATTGGAGGTCTGTGAATGTTTAACTACCGAGTCGTGGCAGGACTTGGCATGTACACCTGTTTGACATGTCAGTAAGACACTAGTAAATCTAGTTACGGGGCTGTTGGCTTTGGGCTAATGTCTTAAGCTGATTAGGCTCATGTGTGCCCCATATAATTATGTGCATTCTTGTGGAATTGGTACGAAAAGTTAGCTGTTAAGTATGGAGATCCACAGAGTTACTGTGTGAACCGACCACAGTCTGATGAAGGTGGATTTGCAGTCCTTACTGGCTTTTGCTGACATCACTATCCTGAGGGTAGAGGAGAGTCTGATTCAACAAATCCAGCTGGTTTTCCAAGTTTTCATTGTGAAAACTAAGTTGAAATTCCTTGTATTTCAGATGCACAGCTTATGGGCAAGGTTCAGGGCGTCACGGATGGACCGCCCACTACTTTTTGATTCCTAACTTTTGAATCAGACAACTTTAACACAAATATTACATATAATTGGAAAGGTCTAAATGCCATCTTAAACATACTCAAAGGGCAAAATTTACTTTCAAATATTTAAATGAAAAATAGGCCTTTGAAAAACTACTGCGTCATGAATGGACAAAAAATTTTCGTCTATTTTTTTGCAAAAATTACAAAGTTTTCAAATGTAAAGTTTCTTTGACATTTTCATCCAAAAATGTATTCAGTGCATACCTTAAACCCTCTATTTTACAACCTAATAACTGGTTAGAGGAAAACAATTTTTTTATCATACCTAAATAACAAGTTTTGAAAAACGGATCATGGATGAACAAAGCCAAATAGTCACAGATGCACAACAAAAGTGAATATCAAATTAAACATGTTTTTTATTTCAGTTATCAATAAAAATTGTTGTACAACATACAAATAATATTAACATTATATTCAAATATTTTTTGCATAGATATATGCATTTATTCATTTTAAACACTGTGTGTATAGAATATGACATAAATCATATAATAGTCAAATATCTATGCATTTGGATTAAATGTAGTTTATTTAGCACAGTTTATAAAATTAACCCATTATAAAATGATGACTCAAAACTTTGTCACTTTCTGAACATTCCCACTCATAAAACTCTTCAAAAAATTTTTCACAATTTTTTTTCACATTTAAAAATACATTTTCCTGAACATATAAGCAATTACCTACCCTAAAATATAAGTTTGGTGTAGATTATTGTAATTAAAATTTTTGACCAGATGTGAACCGTCCCTGGACCTTGCCCTTATGTCAGCGCTAACCATGTTCAAATGTTGTTTCAGATACAGTGCAAACCTTAATAATCCTTTTATTTATTTATAATAAAGGGTGAAATAATTCTGATTTACTGTTTCAAAAAGTTTCAGAATCATTCGCATTTGGATGCAACATTTTAGTGATATTTTGGGGATGGCTTCAGTAGGATCTTCTGCAGACCTTTGTGTGATAGTTGCCAGGGGTTAAAAGTAAACTTCTCAATTGCAATTACTGTTTACATGCTCAGAATATTAATAATAAAAAAAATATATATACAAATTTAGCTTCTAATCCTCCACAGGTTTTACTAGTTTCACTTTTATCATGTTTTTAAGCTCTACATATATTGATTCCTTACTTTATTGTTGATGTTTAGTGGTCTACATTTAGATATTTATTTACTATTTAGAGTTTTTTTAACCCCCTGGGCTGTTTTTTTAATCTAATTTGCACAACATATCAACACAAGGTAATGAACTTCCTCACCTAAGACAATAGTAGGTAACAAAAATAAAAAATTTAAGGACTGTTGTATGACTTCAACAGTTTTCCAGTAAATAACTCACATGGAAGATAGTTTGACAAGGTCAAGATTTTTCCTTTCGCAGTTGATAGCCCACTGGCTTTTCTGTGTTCCAAACAACTGTCGTTATATTGTAAAAACCATCAGTGGCTGACTGACAATTTCAGAAAAACAATTTGTTGTTGTGGAGGAAATGGAAAACTGAATCTGACGTCCAGCTTTGGAAATCAAGAACAGGACAGCCTTATGTGTTTTGGGTTTCAGTTTTTGTTTAGGCTATTATTGATGTTTAGAACTGGCCTTTGGACTTTGTTATTTCCTGTGAATAAATGGGAACAGCTGCCATTTTGGTTGTAGGCTTCCCATAACCTGGTCATTGAGAAACCAAAGTGTTCTCGCTAGTTCACATGAAGTCCTAATCTTCACTTTTATACCACTTTTATTTTATTTTAATTTATGACTTTATTTTAATTGATTGGTACTTATGTTTTATTGATTATGTTTTAACTGTAATTGTGTGTTTTTAAGCTGTCTCTTTTCTATTTTTGTAAAGCACTGTGAATTGTTCTGTGTATGACTTGTGTTATACAAATAAACCTTGCCTTGCCTTAATATGGAGAAGTGCAAACTTTACACAGTTTGTATTAAGAGCTCTGATCCACTAGTTTATTACAACTTTATCTTTTTAAGACTCATAATCAGTGATATGAAGTGTGTCTTTGTCACCTCCTCAGTGAGTATCTGAAAAGTAATGTTGCCGTGACATTGAACGCTATAGTTACTTTATCTTATTTCTTTCAAAAATAGGCCACATTTTAAAATAGAAAACAAACAAACTGTCACTTTGGCCTCACAGGCAAATGTCACATGCTTATCAGCTTTGGCATTGTGTTGTGATGCGGACATTTAACACATCGAAGCAAGTTAACTTTCAGACCAGACTAAATGTTATCATCATCTGATAATCTGTTCCTCACACATTCTCTAAAGGATTAGAAAGTGCTGGAGAGTCTACTGTTTTCTAAATGTTTATCAAACCAATCTGTTTTTTAACATCTCTGCTTTTGGCTGTCGTCCATTCACACTGGCGACAGCTGTTTTGTTGTGGGAAAAACAAAGGCTTTAAAAGGTAGTGCACACTTAAAAGCTGGAGGTGGAGGTGGCGATGGCTCGGAATGAAATTTCCCAGGCGGTCAACAACTTCCTGTGGGATGCGGGAGAAATAGAAGGTGGAAGTTGACTTAAATGTTGATGTTGTGTTGTGCTTCCTGTCCAGGGCGACGGAGGAGGAGCAGCAAGCCCAGTCAAAGAAAGCTCTGAAGAAACAGCAGAAGGAAGCAGAGAAAGCTGCAAAGAAGGCTGAGAAACAGGCCAAGCTGGTCAGTGGGTGTTTGTCTGTGCGTCGTTCTTTCATATCCGTTGCCCTCTCTTCCAGCTGGTGAGGTGACGTGCAGTTCATTGGGTACCACGGGTTCAGAGGGGTTGGTTTACCGGCGGGGGGGCCAAAAGTATCCATTGTCTGAGTATTCCTGTCATTTTGGCTTTGTTTATGTTAACCCAAACAAAGTGCTATTTTCTTTCTCCACTGACTGCATCATACGTAAGTAGCTCCCCCGGTTGTGAGTGGTCTCAACATCCACATTTGTTCCAAGTAGTATTTAAAGGTTCAGTGTGTGGGATTTAGAAGGATCTACTGGCCATTATTTTTGTTTTTGTTACTAAGACAGGGGTGTCAAACATGTGGAGCGTGGGTCAAAACCGGTCCGTCAAAGGTTCCGGTCTGGCCCGCAGAGCGCAAAAATGAGTCAAGGCTGTCGAACTGGTTTTAGTTCAGGTTCTGCATTCAGACCATTATGATCTACAGTAAAATAATAACAGAGTAACTTATAAATGATGACTCTTCTTGGTTTAATGTGAAAAAAGTAATTACATAATGCCTATAAATAATGACAACTCCAATTATTTTTGTTTTAGTCTAAAAAAATAACATTGTATTCTGAAAATATTTACATTTATAAACTATTCTTTAACTAGAACACGTGAATGACCTGAACCAATTTGAACAACCTGAAAAGTCTAAAGACAATTAAATGCCGTTTTAAAAAATTTTCTGCCTGTTACTAAATGTTTGATGTCCTTGTTGATTCGATCCATAATGTACATGTATAAATGATAAGTTGTGCCATAATATTGTTAAAATTACTCTTATTTTTCTTAAGAAACTTCATTTTTTTAAGGTTATTCATATCATTTTTCTTTGGATAGCTTGTAACTGTAAATATTTTCATAATTTAATGTTATTTTAGTTATTTTTTGTATTTAAACAGAGACAAACATTTGGAGTTGTCATTATTTATAGGGTATTACACGATTATTTTACTGGTCCGGACCACTTGTGATTAATTTGGGCTGAATATGGAACATTGAAAGAAAATGAGTTTGACAGTAAATAAATGAAAATGGGAATATTTGTGTTTCTTTTACCTTAGAATGAGTCGTTTATCCTCCTCGTCTGTTTGTTTCCATTTTATAGCAAGTGGTATCCAGTGTTAAAGTGTGTTACTGTACCGACTGTGTTTGAATGTGAGGTAGAAAAATTATCCCTTAACCTAAAAACCCCTGAAAGGACAAAACAAATACTGGGTCTAACAAGGGGCTTTCCACTGTAGGGAGGGTAGAAGTCATTCAGCTGGTTTTAATGGGCAACTTTACCAGAAAGGAAGGCTGGGAAATAAAACAGACATTAGAGGTACAGTATTCAGAAAGAAAAGGTTTAATGGAGGCAAATAAACTATTTGATTATTACAGTTATATCTTATTAAAACCACTGTTCAGTTGTTCATGTGTAATATATTTAATGTAAATTCAGTTTATTTCAGCATCCTTTTATTCAAGGGGCAGTTACTACTAAGTGTTTATTGTTTGTTTTCATTGTTAAGCCCAGTTTACACCGTTGATGAAAAGTCTCAGCAGTGACACAATGTTCTTTTTCTTGCTTCTGTTTTTTTGGATTTTTTTCGACACACGTTTCTGAGGCACACTGAAGAACAAACAACATAAACATTTTATACGTTTCAAAGTCTTTAGTGGTAAATAAAATTAAATTAATGCAAAGAGTCACTACTAAGGAGTACTAATCACAAATGTACCGTAGTTTAATCATCTCTCAGTGCGACTGGATCCAGCCTACGTCTACGTTATAACTAATAGTGAAAATGATGCATTTATGTTCAGGTCGCTCCAAATACGCTCAACAGTGTTATCGCACATCACAGGTTTTCCTCGCGCACAAGGCCAGATTTAAACGGACAATTTGCTAACACTGACCAGTGATTTATTTCTTTTTTTGAATGTTTTTCTTCCCCCACATTCTGCCTTAAAGCAAAAACACTCCACTCCAGTAGCTTACCGTCCTTTATTCATGGTTGGGAAATGTGTCATCCCTTATCATCAAGACTCTTCTCCACCTGTACATTGATCTGTCATGACTCAAGCAGCTTTTATAGATAAAATATCAAGGCGTACTTGTCGTCCACATTGATTTATCCAGTTGTCATATTTCAGGGCGCGGGCAGATGTTGTTACTGTCAACACATGCTTGATTTTCTTTGCATGACTACGCTATTAGAACAGTTTGCGGTCGGTCTGGAGAGCTTAGATGAACGTTTATTGAGTGTAAACCGTGTTATATTCTGGAGACACGTGTCACTTGGGTCGTTCCTACATCGTCCGACCGCTTCCCAGCTGTAGCGAGTCAATATCCAGTTGATCATAAACCCCAATATCATCCATCATGTGACGGAATTATCACATCAAGGATGGGCGATTCCAATTCACTCCACTGCCACCAGCTATTTCCACACACCAATAACCATTTGCATAGAAAATGGAATTGTAACTTTGCCAGGACTCGATCTCATCGCACACACGGACTCATTTGCCCAGAAGTCAGTGCAGAGATAAAGAATATCTGCCCACTTATGCCGCTTCTATTACAAAGCAATATCTCATCCTGCCATTACTCATTGTCTGTGATGTGTTCGAGTAGCGTGTGTAAATGACGCATTCCTGGGATCTAAAGCTTGGCTTGGGGATGGTGTTGATTTATTAATTTTATTCAAATCCCTGATAGTACAAGATGAAAACACACTTTACATGGGTGTTGTAGGAGCAAATTGCTTTTAACGTCTGCATTTGAAGTTGATTGTTGTTGAGTGTTTTTCATGTTTTGTATGTAATAGATTGTCCACTTGTTTTGTGTTTTTTTTTTTTTTTTTTTTACCCTGGGTGTTTGTGATCCCCTTTAAATTCCCATTGCCTCTTTGTGTTTCAGGCCGCCGAACAACAAAGCACAGAAGAAGATGTAAGTATCCCCCACGGATCACGGCACTCATCTTCTGAAACCAGCTCCTCTCTTTTCTGTCTGACCTTGATTCTACTTTGACTTCGACACCTTTGCAACAGTTTGGATCCAAACACCTGCATGCCCAACACCACCTTTCACAATTTTCTCCTAAGCCTGTGATAAGAGTCATTATCTGTACTATCTCTGAATGTAGTAGACAGAACGACGCTTTTGCAACAAGGGCGGTTGAGTCGCTTTTGAGCGCGGTGGAGATTTTGGATGCCAAAAACAGCATGATGTTTCACTCTTGCAGGACTTCGCCAAGGATCGTTACGGCGTGTCGGCGATGGTCCAATCTCAACAAAAACTGGGTTAGTATGGCAGCTCTTTCCCCCACACCTCAGCCCACGCACTGTCTCACCAAACTCCTACTCAGAGCTGCAAACACAACAAGATAAAACAGAGAAAATTAGAGCAATATGTTATGTTTCTCATCTTTTTGAGAAGAATTGCAAGGAAGTGGAGGTCCATCTGCTGTAGTCTGCACTGCGGTGTGTTAGGGATATGAGAAAATATCAATAAGCTTCAGTTGCTGGATGGATCAACTTCTGTTTATTTTTCCTTTTGTTTTTTGTTTAATTCCTTTGCTGAGACTGCACAAAAAGTAGCTCTAGACTGGATTGTGATAATGCAAGTAAGGTGAATTTGTTCGCTGAGATTTAATGCATATGGTGATGTGTTCATACTGGGGACAGTTTTCTAAAATAGGATGTGCGAAATCACAATATTCTGCCTTGCTTGCAGTGTTACAGTGAATTTCAGTACAATGAATCTCAGCCCCCTGTATTTTTCTGTATAAATTACTTTTGACATGCAGCACTCTTTCTTCTATAATTTATGTAACAATGCACAAAGTGAGTGGAGTAGATTTCAAGTATTTTCAGAACAATGTAATGTAAATTTGGGGTATGACGTTAGGAACTTGGCTTTTTCTTACTCTTTTTTGGACATTAAGCATTGCTAAAGCACCACAATGAAATAGTATACATTTGTGTGATTTTCTATTTTGGTTGATTAATTTCCATATATCGGAGTGCCCTTTTAAATCTGGACTTTCATTTACCTACTTATTTTTGAAATAGTCTTAACTTTATCTATATTACACTGACATTCATCCTGCTCGTATCTGAGAAAAGAATTAAGCATATTCCGAGTCACATGTAGTTCAGGCTCAGTACTGGCTAAAACATGTTGAGCACTGAGATTATGAAAGGGAATGGGTGCCATATTTATCCTATAGAAGTGGTGGCATTTACACAATGGGGGGGGCATTGAGAACATACATGAATACAAATGTCATCCTCATTCAGAACTACTCGGATTACACTTGTCCAGTTGCCAACAATTATTCAGATAACAAGATCAGAACTGATAACACGGTAAAAACCACTCTCAGTCGCTCCTGTCATGACGGTTACAGAAGCGTCAGTGATAATTGAAGTGATTAATAGCATGTGATAAGTTGCCGTTGAACTTGACAGCGGCAGCAGGCCAACCTGTCTGAGCCGTCCATCTGTCTGGCTGCTCTTTCAGCTCCAGTGGCAGCAAACAAAGTGAGGCCTCCCTCACCTGCATGCCAATCCCCACCGTGGGGCCGAGGCGCTGGGGTGGCGGCTGAGGCTTTTATGTGGGCTGACGTGCAGTCCTCAGCCAAAAGGGCGGCTCTGTTTTCTCCAGCATAGCCTCGATGTCTGCTTCTCCTTCTGGCTGATAATGAGAGGAGAGCATGCCTCTGAGTGACACAGGTGAAACTAGAGTCAATTTGTCATAAAGCCCACAGAGAATAGGAGAGTCAGACAGCTTTTCAGCCAGCCTCCTAGTGTGTCTTATTTATTAGGCACGTCTGTAATTTGAGCATTTTATTGTGCATCCGTCTACACGCACATGCATGCTGATTCACATTTCTTTTTGCCTTTGGGAGTGTGTGAGGAGGAGAAGGAGGGGTGTTGGATTCTTTGTGTTGAAGTAGGAAAATGGAGGCAGAAATGTGCTTTGAAGTAATAAATTGTTTTTGTTTGTTTGTGTGTGTGTGTGTGTGTGTGTGTGCGCGCGCATGCGTGTGTGTGTGTGTGTGTGTGTGTGTGTGTGTGTGTGTGTGTGAGGCAGACAGGGTGTTGGTGAAAGTCCAAGACCTGACTCCTGAAAAAGCCGACCAGCTGATCTGGCTGCGTGCCCGAGTCCACACCAGCAGAGCAAAAGGTGAGATGGTACACCCACGTCTTCGATCACCTTTTTCAGCTCAGAGCGACTTCCTTTTGTGCACAAGACAGAAACAGCCCAGATTAGATGACCTCTGTGTTAATCCTCAATGGACTTAAGTGAAACGTGTAAAACTTTTGCCCTCAGGTCGTTTCTCCACAGCATCCCCTGCTCTTCAACGCCAAGCTGTGATTTCAGTCGCCTTTGACCTGCTGTTTTTAGATTTTCTACGACCTAAATGACTCATCTTCACCTCTTTTGTGTGGGCAGCCCTAAAGGTCATAAATAGAACTGGCAGCCTCTGTTGTTAAACTGTACGCCAAAAACATGTTCTCCAGTTGCCTTGTCTGTGGGCTCGTGCAGGCTCTTGCATAGCAGACACTTGCAGAGCAGTTTTTCCCTTCCTCTCATGTTAAGCAGAGTTTGACAACCTCAGGGTGCTTTTGATATCATTGTCAGAAAAGCATGTCAGCGCCAAGTCGAAGATCAGATAACCATTATTTACTGGGTTCCAGCTACGAGGCTGCTCTATTTGAATACAATGAATGCACTCAGCTTTGCCATCTTATTACTTCTCTGTATGAAGCATCATGCATTTTTGCTGATGTACAAGTGTGATTTTTAGAGGAACAGAAGCCTCCAACTTGTAGAATGAAGAGTCATTTTCCTCCTTGTTATTCTTTCTTTCTTTACCCATTGTAAAGATGTCCGTGGGAGCACAATAACATCCTCATTCAGTATGTGATGAGGGGG